>CM023538.1:61798008-62398008 GCA_013350335.1 Chimonanthus salicifolius | reverse complement strand
ATTATATTTTTTTTCTCCTCTTTACCTTTATCTAATATACCATCTTCATCACATCATTGAATGTACAATTAAGTATACAATTACATCCTAGTTAGCAGTTTAGCACTACAAATCGGATGGAGCAGGCCAAGTTAATCTTTGCCTGGGCTTGGGCCTGGGTGTGGGGTGATCTGATTTAGTCAATCTCGAATCCAACTCAACTTATATATCTTGGGCCTTACTCCCAGTTTAAATCCATATCACATATGCAAAGATATTTTTCAGGCCCAAGATGGAGTTAGGTATATTACATTATATATTAAAACTTATGGAAATATAATTTATATATTAAGTATAGTTTATATTCACACACAATATTAATTAAATGGAACTTAGATACTGAGTTTTTTGAATTCGCACTCAAATTTGAGTTTTCATGCGAGGATGAGCTTTCATTGCATTAGGCCTGGCTCGATTTGACTTCAAACTGGGGCATATTGGCCTGAGCTAAGAAGAGAAAATTTAAAAAAAAAACCTCTAAAAAGTTTTCTCATAATTAACAAAAATATCCTATGTTTTTGAAAATATTGAAATACCCCTAAGTTTTCATGATAATGCTATAAAACCCCATTGACTAAAAATAAAAATTATAAGATGACCCTCCTTAACTAACGGCAACCGGTATGGGCTGGCTAAATATGGCTGGCTATGCCACATAATTTAGCCAGCTATATAATTAAATATTATTTTTTTTATGACATGGGTGTCTATAATTTTTAGCCAGTCTCGTCACACGGTATAGTGTTAACTAGAATAGCTACTTTTTAATATTTTATTATTATTTTTTTATGTACATTTTTTAACAAATTTAAAAGAAAATAAATATAAAGAAATTACATATTTTTTCACAAGTAAATAAATTAACAAAATATACATATTTTTTTTGTTTCTCATATATTTTGTTTACAAATGTAAACAAAAAAATTAAACAGTAATTTTTTTTTAAATTTTAAAGTTATTTTTTAAGCACTGTGTATTTTCAAAATTTCTCAAATTAAATATCCGGACTAATTACGATAGCCTGATAAAAATACTTTAAGAATTTAAGGTCTTTTGACACTCCTAAATGCTTAAAACATAGTGTTTTACAAATAAGGGTATCTCTTAGCTATGTGAAAAATATATTTGGGAGTGTCAAAAGACTTTGAAATCTTAAAGTATTTTTATCAGGCTATCGTAATTAGTCCGGATATTCAATTTGATAAAAAATAACTGTCTATATTGTCGATATGTAATTTAAAACTTTAAAATTATTTTTTAAGCACTGTGTATTTCGAAAATTTCTCAAATTGAATATCCAGACTAATTACGATAACCTGATAAAAATACTTTAAAACTTTAAGGTCTTTTGACACTCCCAAATATATT
Organism: Chimonanthus salicifolius; assembly: GCA_013350335.1. NCBI lineage: Eukaryota > Viridiplantae > Streptophyta > Magnoliopsida > Laurales > Calycanthaceae > Chimonanthus > Chimonanthus salicifolius. Next base: position 62,396,601 of record CM023538.1, on the reverse strand, counting down.
TTTCACATAGCTAAGAGATACCCTTATTTGTAAAACACTATGTTTTAAGCATTTAGGAGTGTCAAAAGACCTTAAATTCTTAAAGTATTTTTATCAGGCTATCGTAATTACTCCGGATATTTAATTTGAGAAATTTTGAAAATATACCGTGCTTAAAAAATAACTTTAAAATTTAATTTTTATTTCTCAATAGCTATAATTTTAATTTTTTGTACAGAATAATTTTAATTTTTTATTTCTCATATATTTTATTTACAAATATAAAGGAAAAAAAATCAAACGTAAAGAGTTATTGTAACGACCCGACCCGACTACAGGGCTTAGGGCTTAACTCAGTAAGATATTGTCTGCTTTGGGCCTCGCACACAGCTCAAACCCGTACGGTTTTGCATTTGGGCCCAGGCCCACGTGGCCTGGCCCAAAAGGCCTCTTACATGAGTTCCATTTTGGGTGGCTTTAATAAACCCACCCCTCCCTTTCATTCCCACCGATGTGGGACCTTTTAGGGAGGGGGAGGGATATCACAATCACCCCACCTAAAGCCTTGAGCCGTCCCCGGCTCGACTCCGGTCCACTTGACAACTCCAGGGAAGGATGATAGGTCCACACAGTCCGAGTGTTGAACTCGGCTCTGATACCATATTTGTAACGACCCGATCCGACTACAGGGCTTAGGGCTTGACTCAGTGTGATATTGTCCTCTTTGGGCCTCGCACACAGCTCAAACCCGCACGGTTTTGTTTTTGGGCCTGGCCCCACGTGGCCCAGCCCAAAAGGCCTCATACATGAGTTCCATTTTGGGTGGCTTTAATAAACCCACCCCTCCCTTTCATTCCCAACGATGTGGGACTTTTTAGGGAGGGGGAGGGGTATCACAATTATTTTTTATTTTTTATATAAAAAATAAAATAATAAAGTAAAGAAAAAAATAATTATTTACCCTAATATACAAATTATACCTAAAAATAGAAAAAAAAAAATCCAAAATAATCAAATAAATAAATAAAAAGAGAAACTAAAAAAAATTAAAAACTATATACAAGTTTTATATATATATATATATATATATATATATATATATATATATAAGAGGAGAGAGAAAGAAATGGCTTGCTACACATGTATTATCTGTAACCAGCCATTTAACAAAAAATAGTGTGAACCCCACAATAACCAGCCTCATACGGTCCAAACACGGTGGCCATATGGCCACCATACCGGTTGCCCTAATTGGGAATTCCTTTCAGAAAAATAAAATCATTAAATATGCTGTTTATAATTTCTTATATTTTGCATATGTATCAACGACAAAGACGAAAGGGTGGAAATTTAACACAATACATTACAGAGTTATGGATTCAAGATCCAGCACGAGAAATTCATTACAAGGAAGGAAAAAAAAAAAAGACTTTATCCATCAGAGAATTTCGGAAAAGAGGTGAAGAAGGTCTGTATGGAAGTGAGTAGCAGGAGTATGAAAGCTGCAACGAGTGATATGATCGTCCATGGATTGTTCAAGTGATTTCGCATTAAGGCCGCTCGCCATCTCGGCCATCGCCGCCCATAATACTCATTGATATCTTTGAAAACATCATCTAGATGATAATCACTTCCTAAAATTGTATCCATCACAATCTTATTGAAGAGATTGGCTACTTCATCATTGCTGCCCAAATAGTTGCTGATGATTCCATTTTCTCGTAGAATTCCAACGTCCTCAGGAAAGTCGATTAGACAATCCATGAGGACGGCATACTGTGTGAAATAACGCCTGAAATGGGTAGAGCACTGTTCAAAAGCGATGATGTCACGGAACAGCGTATTCGTTCCATCTTCTATCTTCAAAAAAGGAATTTCGATCACTCCAACATGAAATTTTATATCCAGGAAGCTATCGGCCTCCCGTTTCTGAAATTTGATTCCTGCCTTCTGAAGCTCAGATGCAGAAGGGTAGGTTACTTCTCTACCATCGTCAGACCGCATCTCTTCGGTGAGAGGAGGGACGATTTAAGAGTAGACTAAATGGAGAAGATGATAGATTTCCATATTGGGCAAGTTGGAAATGCTCTCAGCATCAACTTTGGGCGAAAGCCCAAAGTCATAGACGAAATAAAAGGCTAACTTTGTGTGTATCACAAACTGAAATAAGATCCAGAAGAAAATCAATTAAGAGACTCAACAAACAAACAATGCTTAGAATTCAATTCAAGTTTTCTGTGTCTAGGTTAAATTTTAACAACCGTATCCATTTGTTAAAGACTGAATTTATAAGCCTTAATTTGACTAGAAACGGAAGAAAATCAATTACATCCAGTAGGGCCTGCTAGCCTATTGGGCCTGCTATCTTTACTTAATTATTGGATATATAAAAAAAAATACAGAAAAACACCTGCTGAGATTGTCTGTATCGGTTAAATTTTAACAACCGAATCCATTTGTTACCTTGAAAAACAGATAACTAAAATCAGTCCAAAATCTGCCTTCCAAAAACCCAGGCCCAGTAGAGAGTAGACCAAACTTGCATGTTCCTGCTTCTTTAGCCAAGAAAGTCCAGATTTCTTTCTGAGTTTAGAGGCCCAACAATCATTCCAAGTTTTGGGTTTCTAATTTGATTCCAAACGGGCCCAGCGTGCTGTTTTTTATTGCTCAGTTGGCATTTAGTGGAGTCCACAGGGAAATACACATCATCTGACATGGATTTTGGAGTTGGGTCTATCTGGGTGTCAAACGGGTTTAATTTCTCGGGTTTTTGGGCCCAAAATGCCTCCCAAACGAGCCAGGCCCAATTAACTTAAATGGGCTATGATTCTGGTGGAATGGATCCATTAAGATCATCTAGGACCCTCCATCAACTCTAACTTCAATTCGGGTTAAAATTAAATTCATATGGGCCCCATTTTTATTTAATGGGTTTTTCTCAATTTCACCCAATTTGATTTGGCTTCGGATGGCCGCATCATTTCCTCTGGTTGAAAGAAACTCGTCTTCGAACTTAATTGGTCTACAAAGAAGATATTGGATCATACTTTCGGCCACTACTTCCATCTTTGTCGTTTTGATTGATATTGGAGAGATTGTAAGTGAATATGATTACCACCTCCAAATTCACATCGAACCTTCTTAATAGAAACTCGTCTGTCAAACTAAATGTTAGTCAAAATAATTGAATTGTATAATTTTCTTTGTACAAATTCTATCCAAATAGGGTTTTAATATGGTTTGAACAAATACTCATTGTCCTTAACATGATATATTGATGGAAATAGGGCTTCTACCACTCATTCGGCCGCTTTCAAATCTCGAATTAATTTCTCTACGGCGGACTCTTGAGCAGGACTTAGATGCAAATATGGCTTCAGTTAGAGTTGATCCCTAATCCTAAATAGGACTTAGTTCATGATGAATTTAAGTCATTAGGATTAATTTTTCTTTTAATTTAGTTATGATCTTTTACAAAGTTTCTTTGATACATGCTCATCATTGGATTGATCAAAATAGGTAAAAAAATTATCCAATAGATTTTTTTTTAATCTTAAGAATTAAGGAGAAATTATTCAACCTGTCTATTTTTTATACCAAAATAGCTTTCACGATAATCTATCCAGTCATTTTTTCCCTTTCCTCTAACTTGAGAGATCAAAGCCCCTGCATTTGTGAGACCTGCCCTTCTTATTTAGTTCTAAAATTATTAACAGATTTGTCTATGGTGTCCCCCATTTTAGATGATTATCTCAGAACAAGATTATCAAAGGTTATGAACAATTTATTATCCCTTCGGAGATTGAGTTCATATGAGAAATATTTCTTGATTGATTTTCTAATTTTAAAACAGTTTTGTTTCTTAATTTATTGTTTGATTTTAAACCTTTTTCTTTTAAATGAACACCTAATAATTTGATGAGGAAGAGAATTTCTTTATCATCATTCTTCTTATCCAATTGTTCATTTTTTTTAATCTCTAATGTCATCATTATCATCATTATCCCGTTTATCCCACCAAAATTAGAGTTGATTGATTTTTAATATGACGTTCATAAGATTTGAACTCACAACATCTAGACTTCAAGAATGTACTTTTTCATAGCTCTAGTATATTGCATTAAATTGCTCCATTTTATGAGACATCAAGGCGAAACTCAATTATATTTTTTTATCCTCTTTATCTTTATTTAATATACCATCTTCATTACATCAATGAGTGTACAATTAAGTATACAATTACATCTTAGTTAGAACTATAAACTGGTTGGAGTATGCCAAGTTTTAGGCTCGCCAAGCCTAAACCCGAGCCCCATGTGTACATTAAAGTGTCTGAGTCTGGGCTTGGGCTGGGTGTGGATTGATCTGATTTAGCCAAATCTCAAATCCAACTCAACTTATATCTCTACTGAGACCTTTTGTGCTAAGAATCCCTAATCAAACATGTCATCTAATGGATCTTGGGCCCATATAGTTAGATGTGATCTAAAGAGGACATATGAGTAGGTTGTGAAGTTTCACTTCATCTCTTATTTTAAAATTTTAAAAATCAATGAATTTATACTCATCAAAATTTAAATGTAAAGATTATATGACTTGAATCATCAATTGATAGTAAAACTTAATATACTTGATATCCATATAATCGCTTATCAAATAAACTCATTTAAATGAGATTTGTCGATTATTTGATGGCATGTCTCTCGTTATTCTGACTCTATTCACAAGTGGTCGAGAATAACCAGTCCAATCAAAACTAATAGTAATTGGACAGACGGTGACAACTATCAGGTCAGGCAAGTGGGGTTTTATTTTTATTTTTTTTAAATAATAATACTAATCTCTTCATAAATTTTGTAGAAAGAGGGAGCTCTCCGTCCTTATCAAGAAAATTGTTTCTTGATCCATTATAAGAGGGAATTCCTTTCAGAAAAAAAAAAATTAATCATTAAATATGCTGTTTATAATTTATCATATTTTGCAGATGGATAACAACAAAGACGAAAGGGTGGAAATTTAACACATAATACATTACAGAGCAATGGATTCGAGACCGAACACAAGAGAAATTCATCATAAGGAAAAAAAAAAAAAAAGACTTCATTTAAGAAAGAAATTAAGAAAAGCGATGATGGTCTGTGTGAAAGTGAGTATCAGGAGTATGACACCTGCAACGAGTGATATGATCGCCCATGGATCGTTCAAGTGATTTCGAATTAAGGCCGCTCGCCATCTCGGACATCGCCGCCCACAATACTCATTGATATCGCTGAAAACATCAACGAGATAGTGATCACGTTCTACCATTATATCTTGCCCAATCTTATTGAAGAGATTGACTACTTCATCCTTGCTGCCCAACAAGTTGTCGATGATTTCATTTTCACTGAGAATTCCAACGTCCTCAGCAGAGTCGATGAGACAACTCATGAAGGTGGCGTACGGTATGAAGCAACGCCTGGAATAGATAGAGCACTCTTCGAAAGCGATAATGTTACGGAACAGCATATTTATTCTATCTCCTATCCTCAAAGAAGGAATTTCGATCACTCCATCATGAAATTTTATATCCAGGAAGCAACCGGCCTTCCGTTTCTGAAATTTGATTCCTGCCTTATCAAGTTCAGATGCAGAAGGGATCATTTTCATCCTATCATTGGACGGCTTCTGTTGTGTGAGAGGAGGGAGGATATAACAGTGCACTAAATGGAGAAGATGATGGATTTCCACATTGGCCATGTTGGACATGTTGGCGTCATCACCTTCATGCAAAAAGGAATCGATGAACTTGAGGGCCAATATAGGAAGAGAAGGCCTTTTAGGATTCATAAGATCAAACAGATGTTGCAGAATGAAAAAGGGAATCTGATTTTCCAGCATTACCAAGTCTTCCCATATCTTAAATCGCAACCATGGAAACATCACAATAGGATCATCTTCAGCATTTCGTCTCACAAACTTTTTGTAAAAGAGCTCAATAAGGAATACACCATCGAGTACCATCATTTGAGCAAAAGAATCGCTGTCGAGCTCAATTTCCTCAGAGTAACAAGCTCTGGCTCTCTTCTCCAATGTCTTTGCAACCATCAATAGAGTCTCCAAGAAATCCCTTCCATGGCGATCTAGTACTGCATCTAGATACATCCATTTATGCTCCTCCATCGCTCGCAGCCTTTCTTCGCGTCGGTGAAATGGGCCAATTGAGATTACTTGAGGGGTGTAGGCAGTCATGTCGTGTCGACGAATGCCGTGAGGAACTCTATAGATGGAGCAAATAGGGCGAGTGGATGTTGCTTTTAGTTTTCTGGGTTTGACTCGACTCCTTCCGTCGATGTATTTCACCCAATCTGGATTTAGATCCACGAAGGCAATATTAACCGGAAAGGCAGCCGTTTTGCAACTGCCAAGTGATCTGAATCTTTCCTCCGGGGACGGAGAAGGAACTTCATGTCCTTCTATTGCCACTGCTAAATCCTTTCTTTCCATTACGAGTTTACAACTGAACCAACTTCCTCTCTTACCTTCTGATACAAGTTCTCCAATATTTTAGAGGTCGGAAGTCTGAGAGTGTTACGCTTCCAACCACAATCGGCATTAATTCACTCATCAAAATATATAAAGTAAGCAAATTCAAAGATGCTACGGTCATTTCATATCCACACTAATTGTTAAATAAAAATATTAAATAATAAATTCACTCCGACAGTTAGACCATGTGTAGTGGTGGCACACCAATTTGAATAGTGCGGCAAACACTGGAAAATCCTAAACGATGATGGGATGGGACCCATTTCCTACATTCGGAGCACAGTTCGATGCTATTAAGAGTTATTATGATAAAACAATGATTTAGAATTGAGGGGTTTTGAAAAATAAAAAAGAGGCCTTCTCCCGTGATGGTGTCACTGTCATTGTATGAGGATGAGTTTAGGTCGAGTGGGATCAGATTTGGGTCAAGTTAATTATAAATAATAATATATTTTTTAATTTAAATGTTATTAGGTAATTAGTAAAGTTTATATGATAGTAAAGCTTATATGAGTTGTGTTTTTGTCTTTATTATTTAATTTTTATAACAATTTGAATCTTTTGAAAAAATAAGTGATGAGATTGAATGTGAACCAAATTTTATCTAAAAATTTGAATTATAGCAACTTCATCTTATATGTCAAAATCACTAGCGCTGCATTTAGATTAGAGGTAGAGGGATGAAACCATTTTGTAACTGAGGAAAAGGAAAAGAAAATTCTAAATTTTCCCTCACTACCACAAATATGAAAACCCTTTGCAGTAAGAGATAATCACTTTTCCTTCCCCTTGAGTTACCAAACAAGACATTGAAAATTCATGTTCAAGTGAACTCCAGTTCAAAGAAAACTCCTGCAAAATTTACCTTTCATCAAAACACAATCTAGACGTCATTAAAAAAATGAAGGACGTCTAGAAATTTTAAATCACTAAGATAAAATAGATAAATTTATTTTATATAAAATTTGGTTGATATCTCGAATTTAAAATGCAATTTCAACTCCATTGGTTGTATTTTTATTAAAAACTAGAAAATTGAAGCATGATCATATAAAACATTAAAGGTTGGATTCACAAAACCTTTCTCACTGATTGATATCGTTGAATACATAGACACCGTAGAACTTGTTCCCAGTGATGTTACGTGGCTGGTGATCTCTCGGTCATTGATTCCCATCCTATTCTTGATTGTTCCATTTTTCAGTTTTCACAGAGAATCTAACATCTCTAGCAGAGTAGCAGAGAGGTTCATTAACAGAGCCGTCTACACCGTAAAGCCAGTTAGGCGGTCGCCTTAGGGCCCTGTTGCCGCTGCAAAACCCTAGGGCCCCCATTTTTATGTTGCCGCATATCCTATGCTTTGGACTCTCACTACCCTCTCTTTCTCCTCTCATTTATAGGCAGAGGTTAAAGAAAAAAAAAGAGAACTTCATATCAAAACAGAGAAATCTCTGCAGATCCGAGGCTTTGGGGTTTTCTCGGCAGACCTGATCTCCATCAATCGGTCGTGGGGTTCAGCGGAGACCCAATCGCAGCGATCAGATCTGGGTTATCAGATCTGAGGAAAAGGGGAAGAATGGCAAAAGATCGGAGGAGTTCCCTTCAATCCACAAAAGCGACGGCAACAGAACTAAGCTGCGGCAATTTCTCAGCAGAAACTCAGAGGATTTCGAAGCAGAAGAGGTGACGGCAATTTCTGGAAGCAGAACAGAAAACGAAAAACAAGGGTTTCTCAGTCTCTGGCAACTCCAGATCGCCGGAGACCAAGAAGAACAAGAAAAAAAAAAAAACACAATCATGAACTGACCTATCAAGAATTTTTTTTCTCTGTTTATTAAGCTTTGTTGCCCAACAGCCCCTATTTTTGCATTTGAAAATCTTAATGTTAAACAATATTTGCTTTTCTAACTCACATAATATAGGGAAATTCAGAGAAACAATCTTTTGTAACATAGGCATTTGAAAATATGTTAATTTTTATTTATTTTGGATTTCTTTATGATCTAGGGGGGATGTTGCATGAGTTTTAGACATTTATTTTATTTGTCTGTTGCATTTTTTTGAGCTTTGTTGCTGTGTTTCTTTTCCATTATTTATTTATTGTTATTTTTTTTTATTATTTAGGACTTAAATTTTGGGTTTCATAGACTTTGAATGCTCTGCATCATCAATACTATGTTTCTAACAATATATTTCGTTTCTGATAAAGTTGTGACTTTTAGTTTAGAGATCTTTGATAAATTGGTAGAATAATAGAAGATATTACAACCATTCATTAATTCTCTTATTTTTATGATGGTAGGTTCTATTGTTCCTTAACCTTTCAATTTTAGTTCATTTTAATTGTTTTTAATTTTAAAGGTTTTTGTTTTATTTATAGTTGTGTTTTAATTATAAATACATCTAATAGAAAATATGAATCTGCATACCGAATATTATTGTCAATACTTGTAACAGTTGTTTCTGCGAAAATTTTTTCAAAACTAAAATTGATAAAATCTTATATACGATCAACAATGTAACAAGAAAGATTAAGTGAATTATCCATATTATCAATTGAAAATGATATTTTAGCAAAACTTGAATAAAAAAATTTAATTAGTAATTTTGCATCTTAAAAAGCAAGAAAAATATATTTTAGATAAATTCTTTTTATTTTATACAATTAAAATTTTAATTAAATATTATTTATAATAATATGTTAAATACTAACAAGGCCTCATTTAAAGTTTTTACCTTAGGCCTCAACTCGTGTGTGTAGACGGCCCTGTTCATTAAGGCAGTCTATTCTCTGAAACAATAGGAAAAAACTATTCTCCATTAACCATGTTGGAGATCTATTGTGTTATGTAATTATGATGAAAAATACGGAGAATTACAAACTTTGCAAACATGACATTTTTTCTTCTTTTTTTTAGATACAGTGGAGAGAGAAGCAATCACTAACATAATATAGAAGCAATCACTAACACACAATACTTCAAATTTACGATTGAAGATCTAACACATAACATATGAGATTTTAAAATGAGTTGAAGGTCTGGATGAAAGTGAGTAGTCATACAATTGCCAAATCCTATTTCTTTACACATCGCTGGACGCAGGGGATGAAGAAGGACTTGGGTGAGCATGAACACGAAATCAGTGACCAATTGCGCTTCAAGCGTGCTTTCAAAATTCGCCATCCATTGCCATAACACTGATCTATATCGTTCACAACATTGGCAAGATAGAACTGGTCTCTGTGAAAGGTTATGTTGCTGGTAATGTTTTTGAAGAGTTCCGCCGCTTGTTCATGGCTGCCCAACTTATTCTCAATTATTCCATTTTCACAGAGAAATTTGACATCTGCAGCAGGGCCAATTATACAATCCATGAAGACAATGTATTCTGTGAAATAAGAGTAGAAGGCATTAGAGTGTTCCAACGCAACTAAGTTAAACAATACAGGAACAATATTCTCATCTACACAGAAGGTGGGGATTTCAAGCACAGCCTTCTCTTTCTGAAAGCCTATTCTTAGGAAGGTATTTGCAGTGCCCTTCTTAATCTTAAGTCCTCCACGTACCAGTTGAGATGCGGAGTGGGTCATTTTGACCTCATCCTTGGTGGACACCATTTCCATGGGATGGGGCCGGAGACTAGCATGCAGCAAATGGAGAAGATGGATATGAGAGAATCTCCGGCAAGGTTTTTGATAATTCGGCTGAAAGAAATTGAAGAAAGAAAGAGCCATTTGTTGGAGAGAGGGGGTGTAGACATCCATGAGATTATATAGATGTTGGAGAATGACTAATGGAATTTGGTTTTCCAGCTTTAGCAAGTCTATAGCTAGTCTTTCACGCTCCCCTGTCAGATTCAAGATGGGATCATTTTCACCTTTGTATGTTTTCAGAAAGAGCTCAATGATGAAGCAACCATCTATCACCATCATCTCCACAAAAGAATTGCTGTCGAGATCGATTTTCTCGAAGTAATAAGAACGGGCTATTCCTTCCAGCAGCTTGATTTCCACCATAAACCGTTCCAAGCAGTTCTCTCCGGTGCGAGCGACAATCTCATTTAGAAACCTCCTTTTGTGCTTCTCCATGGCTTTCAAGTGAGTGCTTCTTTTGTCATAGTGAAATGGGCCTATTGAGATGAGTTGAGGCGTGAATGCCTTCTCGTCCAGTTGACGGAGGCCGTCGGGGACTTTGATGATGGCGAATTGAGAAGGGGTATGCCCCGATTCTTCCAATGTTTCAGGTTCTTCACATAGTTTTTGCTTGAATGACTGCACCCAGTTTGGATCTAAAAACACTTTCTTATCCGGAATTTGCTTGTCGTCGAGAGAGCCATTTGATTTAATTCCGTCGTCCCCAAGAGCTACTTCAGTCTGCTGCTGCCCTCTGCTGCTGCTCTCTGCTGCGTCTCCTAATTGATTCTCGGGCTTTTCTGCCGTCTCCATTCCACTGAATCAACTCTCCAAATGCAAGCAAACAACAGAAGAGAAGAAAAACAGTGACAATAAGATAAGGATCAGAATTTAGAAATGGTAGCTCCGGGATCTTGATTCAAGGAAAGAGTCTGAAAGGGGCAAATGAACCTTTTTTCAATTTTCAGTCTGGACTTGCCTTCCATGGATTTTATTTCTTTCCCCTTTTGATTAAACCAGCCCATACTATTGGTTCAGCCGAATTGCAAGCAATGCAACTCTTTCTTCTACATTTTTTTTTCAATTAAAAAAAATTCAAAAAATAACAAAATAGAAAACTTATTGTGAATATATTATTGTTAAAAAGAACAGTAGAGTGTTAGACTTTTGAAAGTTAAAATTTTAATATAAATAAAGTATATCTTAAATAATTAAAAAATATTAAAAAAAAATTGAAAATAAAAACTAATATGAATACAATTTTAAATAATTTTTTAAACTAACTAATTGACTCACTTGAACATGAACTGATTTCTAAATGTTTAATTTATTTTAATTTTTTTATACAGATGAATGAAGATAAAATAAAAAATTCACTAAAAATATGTATCCATCAAAAGAGTTTTTATTGTGTTAGGATGGCCATCCTAAATTAGACGTGACAGTGTAAAAAACATTTAGATATACATGACGTTCACTATTGCACTTACCGGCCATGTCTTTATGAATGTCAAATAATTATTGATCCACCTCTGGCTCGTAAGTTGCTTCTAGTGACTTGGTGAGTCGATGAACGTGTACGTGTAAGCATGCATTGATTTTTTTGTCTTCCTCGGCGATAGTAGTCACTTTTAAAATAAATCATTGGCCAGCCATATATACATTTGATTTTTCATTTTCTAGCATTCGATTTTAAAAAAATTAAATAAAATTGCCCTTTTACCTTTCATTTTTTAAGAAAAAATTATTCATATGCATCATTTGAACAAAAGACAAAACATTTTTAGTTTGTTCGAACAAAATTTTCAGTGTAAATTATGTTATTCGAATGAACTCTATATAGATTGTGGAGTAGGATTTTCAAACGAGATATTTTCTCGATCGATTTTTATAAACAAGGTATCAAAATTCATTTACTCTTAAATTTAATGAATTTCGGAACTGATTTTAAGTGAAAAATATATAGTTTTAGGCTTCAAAAATTATATTCAAAGAATTAAGGAAAAAATGGTATTCTCTCTTAATTATTTGAGTACGAGTTTTGAAATCCAAAGCTATACCCTTTTCACTTAAAATTAGTAACGAAGTTCATAAAATTTAGAATAAATGAATTCGTTCGAATGATACAGAGGAATCGTTTTTCTTAAAAAAACAAACGGCAAAAGAATAATTTCATTCGAATTTTTTTTAAATAATCAAATACGTAGAGAAAGAAAAGTCGGATATCTCTACATAATTACTTGAAAGAATTAGTGTACAGAAATAGACTTTATTTAATAATTTGTACGGATAAATGTAAATGAAGGTTCACTCAAGTTATGGTGCATGATATTGTTGTGGGCCAGCCCCACTTATGGGCCTATTGGGCTTAGGCCCAATAGAGTGACTTATATATTATTGTATTCCTGTGTAAGACACAGAGAGAGAGGGATTAGACAGAGAGAGTGAGAGACAGAGAGATCTGAGAGGGAGAGACCTTGTAATCCTCTGTACTTGTTTTTCTACATAGTAGATTTGATCTCGCTCCGTGGACGTAGGCGTTCTAGCCGAACCACGTAAATCTTGTGTCGTGTGATTGTGTGTTTGCATTAATTAATTTCTAATCCCCAACAAGTGGTATCAGAGCCGAAGGTTATCGGATTCAGACAAGGTTCAGTCGAATCAGAGTCGGTAAAATCACACAGACCATCGGACGGAAAACCAGCCGCGTCGGCTGAAGAGGATACTGTTCCGGTCTGTTCCAGTCGGTCGTGACATCGACTGAGAAAAAAAAAAAAAAATGTCCACCGATCTGCTGAGAGCAGGTCGGCTGAGGGGTTTTTTTTTTCATACGATTGGCTTCGGTGTTGCACTGGTCACCGAATCCCCAAGATCGCCGCAAGAAGGAGGATTTTCGGAATCCGGCGGAAATCGCACAGATCGTCAGCCGGAAAGAAAAGGCAGCAGGCAGCCAGTTTTTTTTTGTTTTTCGGTTTTGAAGGAGAAGAACCAGCAGCCGGCGAAACGCGGGAGAACAGCCGGCCAGATCTGTGAGCAACACAGTGGCAGCAGACCAGCGTCGGGGTTTGCCGGAGAGCAGATCGCGAGGAAGGCAGCAAAGTGACTCGCCCTCCCTCCGAGCAGATAGGATCTGATCCAGAAACCCATCGCCGAGGAAGGGTGTTTATCGGTCCGACCTTACCTCAAGTCCAGTCAGATCTGAGATCCCAAGACTAGAGGAGCCAGTGAAGAAAGAGAAGCCAAAACCCAGGAAAAAAAAAAACTGCAGAGAGATCGTCGGGATTTCTCGGAAGGAAGGAGAAAGGGGTTTCTAAAAAAAAAAAATCGAAACCCAGAAAGGGTTTTCAGCCGGCAGTGAAGGCGACCAGTAGAGACCCTCGGTGGAGAGACAGCAAGCAGCGGCGATCGGAGATAGAGATCGGTCGGCTGCAAGCATCGAGCACAGAGGAGCCGTGTTCAGATCGCCGGATTTTTGACCGGAGATCAAGATCTGTTCACAGATCTGAGAAAGAAGGAAGAAAAAAAAAAAGAAAAAAGAAAAAAAAAAAAACAGTGGTCCGCGGGACCACCATTTTCTGTACACCCGCGGGACCACCAGTTCAGGTGCACCCGCGAGACCATTTTTCAGTGCACCCGAGAGACCAGCATTTTGGGTAGTCTGCAGGACCACCATTTCCAGTGCACCGAGGGACTCCCCAACAAGTGGTATACTCTTGCAGCGGGGAAATCAACGGTCCAGATTTCTTTTGCAGTTTCCGGAGTCACCGGGACTCGGAATTGAGATCCGTCTTCGCCTATACGATCGTGGCAGTGTGATCTACACAGTGTCCGGTGTGGATCTAGTTTCTGGAGAGTTGACAGTGAGCGCCAAACAGTGGTGTTTATAGAAAAGAGATCAGCTGAGTTCTTTTTCCTCTTATTTTTCATCACTGTCATTTACTTTCTACACATTATTCTGCTATGTGTATGATTGAACCACCCAAGTGGTGAGGAGTTCGGGGGTATTTGGTTGGATGCTAGTAGTAGATCCCTAGGTTTGTGCAGGGCTACAAATTTACACTGTTGGTTATTTGCTTCCGCATTTGCGCACAAACAGAACAGAGGACAGTGACAGAATGGCATCCAGTTCCAGTTCTACAGTCATGAAATTGGTACCGGGCAATTATCTCTTATGGAAGACCCGGATGCAAGATCTCCTGATTAAGCATGACTTATATTATCCTCTTTTAGGAGATGCCTCTATGCCTGAAGATATGAAGGCAAAGCCCAAAGAATGGGAGTACAAGCATTTGAAGGCTGTGAGCCTGATCAGGGAGTATGCCGATGACAGCATTCTTCACCATATCACAGCAGAAAAAAAGACAGATGAACTGTGGACTAAATTGTCTACAATGTATGAGAGCAAGGCGCCAGTGAACAAAGCCTCTGTTATCAAGAGACTGGTGAAACTGACATACAATGAGAACATGTCAATGTCCGAACACCTCAGCAACTTTCAGGGTATGGTGAACCAGTTGGCCAGTGCGAAGATCATATTTGCAGATGAGATTTTGGCTCTTCTTCTCATGGCAACACTACCAGATTCTTTTGAGACTATGGTGATTGATTTGAGTAACTCTGCACCCGGTGGCGAGCTATCCTTAGAGACAGTCAAGGAGTCATTGATGAATGAAGAGATGAGACGGAAAGAAAAGGGCATCGTAACTTCTTCTTCCGGAGCATATGTGTCACAGGATAGGGGCAGAAGACATAAAACTCATGGTCGCCAGGACCATAGAAGCAAGAGCAGACCCGGTGGAGGTCACAGATCTCAGAGCAGAGGCAGAGACAGCAGAAAGTGTTTTCACTGTGGCAGAGCAGGGCACTTTAAGAATCAGTGCAGGGTGTGGAAGAGAGAAAATAATCAGACTGTGCAGCATCAGGCACGAAAGCCAGATTCTTCAGACACCACGGCTGCCACAACTCAGGAGCCGCGTACTCTTGTCATCGTGACCACCAGTGAGGGGGAGAGTCTGTCCATTACCCCCTCCTCATCTGAGTGGGTCATTGACACTGGTGCCACTTATCATTATACGCCTCACAGGAGCTTCTTCTCCACATATACATCCGGAGATTTTGGAACAGTTCGGATGGGCAACTCTGCATGTTCCCCTATCACTGGAGTTGGGAACATTACTATAAAGACTAGTCATGGCTGTGAGATTAGTTTGAAGGATGTGAGACATGTGCCAGACATCAGATTGAACCTCATTTCTGCGAGGGTACTCGGCACAGAGGGATACATCAGTACATTCGGCGGAGACCGATGTAAGATCAGCAAGGGGTCGCTTACCATGGCACGAGGGGTGATCAGAGATTACCTGTATGTTGTGACCGTCACAGTTTGCACCGGCCAGATGCACGCAGTACAGAGAGAGACTGCTTTCTCTCTATGGCACCGGAGACTTGCACATCTGAGTGAGAAAGGGCTGTAGATTCTTCAGAGGAAAGCCCTTATTCCACGGACTTAGTGTACCCGGTTAGACAGTTGCGAGCATTGCATCATGGGCAAGCAGACAAGAGCTTCCTTCAATCTAAAGGGCCACATAAAGGCCAGGAAGCTAGACTTAGTATACTCAGACGTTTGTGGACCGATAGAGGTGGAGTCATTGGGCAAGAACAAGTACTTTGTTACCTTTATCGATGATTCTACGAGAAAGTGCTGGATTTACTTCATGAGATCCAAAGATCAGACTTTCTCATTCTTCCGTGAGTTTGTTGCCTCTGTGGAGAGAGAGACGGGTAGAAAACTGAAATGTCTGAGGACTGATAATGGTGGAGAGTACACATCGGGAGAGTTTAAAGAATTCTGCAAGAAGAACGGCATTCGACATGAGTTGACAGTGCCAGGGACTCCCCAGCATAACGGTGTAGCAGAGCGCTACAATCGCACCATTGTTGAGCGAATGCGTTGCATAGTTCACAACGCAAATCTACCCAAGAGATTTTGGAGCGAAGCAGCGAGGACAGCAGTATACCTCATCAACCGCTCACCATCAGCTCCCTTAAATGGTGAAGTGGCAGAATGTTTGTGGACAGGCAGAAAAGTTTCCTACAAGCATCTCAGAGTTTTTGGCTGTGTTTGCTATCCACACATCCCTGATATGTCGAGGAAGAAATTGGATGTAAAGTCAACATTGTGTGTATTTATTGGTTATGGTGGTCCAGAGTTCGGATACAGACTGTGGGATCCAGCTCAGCAGAAAATATTCAGGAGTCGAGACGTGGTATTCCGTGAAGATGAGTTCTTCAATGAGAACAATAAACCCACATATTCCAGTGACCTAGATCAAGGTCCCATCTCCACTCCTGACACATCTCAGTCAACAACAGCACCTTCTCCTTCACCTGCACCGCCAGTCAGTCAGTCAGACGACAGTGGGTCAGATGTTCCTTCTAGCAGTCACAGTGACAGTGTCAGTGGGCCAGCAGATACGTCTACAGATGAGACAGTTAATGAGCCGGTACATGATACAGTTGAGGACACAGTGGAGGATGATCAGGACAGAGATAGACAGTTGAGCGAGGGGGAACACCCCCCCAGTACTTCTACATCAGAGGATGTTATACCACCGAGGAGATCCGTGTGAGAGCATAACCCATCCAGGAGATACCCGAGTTCTGATTATGTGTTGATGACCAGTGAGGGGGAGCCTGAGAGTTACTCAGAAGCTATAGGCGACAAAAACAGAATTCACTGAGGGAAAGCTATGGTAGAAGAGATGATGTCTCTTAAGAAGAACAACACATATGAGTTGGTTGATCTACCAGTTGGCAGGAAGGCCCTACAGAACAAATAGGTTTTTCGGGTGAAAAAGGATGGAGAAAAAGTTCTGAAGTATAAAGCCCGCTTAGTGGTGAAGGGCTTTGGACAGAAGAAAGGAGTGGACTTCGACGATATATTCTCACCAGTGGTGAAGATGAGCTCCATACGAGTTATGTTGGGCTTAGCCGCGAGTCTAGATCTTGAGATTGAACAGATGGACGTGAAGACTGCATTTCTTCACGGTGACCTAGACGAAGAGATCTACATGAAACAACCCGAGGGGTTTGAGTTGAAGGGCAAGGAGAATCTTGTTTGCCGACTCAAGAAGAGCTTGTACGGACTGAAACAGGCACCGCGGCAATGGTACAAGAAGTTTCACTCTTTCATGACAGGACAAGGATACAAACATAGTTCAGGTGAC
Source organism: Chimonanthus salicifolius (assembly GCA_013350335.1). Lineage (NCBI taxonomy): Eukaryota > Viridiplantae > Streptophyta > Magnoliopsida > Laurales > Calycanthaceae > Chimonanthus > Chimonanthus salicifolius. The sequence continues at coordinate 62,379,234 of CM023538.1, read as the reverse complement.
TCATGTGTGTATTATCAGGAGTTCAAGGGTGATCAGTTCATCATCCTGTTATTATATGTGGACGATATGTTGATATTTGGAAAGAGTTCCGAATTGATCAAGCTATTGAAGGCAGACCTGTCAAAAGCGTTTGACATGAAAGATCTTGGCCCTGCTAGACAGATTTTGGGTATGGAGATTCACAGAGATAGAAAGAAAAAGAAGATTATCCTGTCTCAAGAGAAATACATTGAGAAGGTCTTGGAGAGATTCGGCATGAGGGATTGCAACTCCGTTAGCACTCCTCTTGCCGCTCACTTCAAGCTCAGTAAGGAATGTTGTCCTTCATCAGAGAGAGAGAAAGACAAGATGAGTCAGATTCCATATCAGTCAGCAGTTGGTAGTCTCATGTACGCGATGGTTTGCACGAGACCAGATATAGCACATGCAGTTGGATTGGTGAGCAGATTTATGTCAGACCCAGGACATGATCATTGGGAGGCAGTGAGATGGATCTTCAGATACCTACGAGGTACATCGAGTATGGGCATCATGTTTGGTGGAGACCCTTTTATTACTGGCTACACAGATGCAGATATGGCTGGTGACCTTGATGGTCGCAAGTCCACTTCTGGTTATCTTTTCACATTTGCTGGAGGAGCCATCAGTTGGCAATCCAAGTTACAGAAGTGTGTAGCACTTTCTACGGCAGAGGCAGAGTACATTGCTGCTACGGAAGCTGGGAAAGAGATGGTTTGGCAAAAGGGATTTCTTCGGGAAATAGGCATCAAACAGGAGGACTACACAGTGTATTGTGACAGTCAGAGCGCCATCGACTTGAGTAAGAATGCCATGTATCACTCAAGAACGAAGCACATTGCTTTGAGATATCATTGGTTGAGAGCAGCTATTGAAGAGAAACAGATCAGTGTAAAGAAGATCCATACAGACCACAATCCAGCAGATGCATTCACCAAAGTTCTTTCAAAGAACAAGTTTGAGTTCTGCGTAGGGGCATCTGGCCTCTACAGAAGATGACATCCATGTCAGAGTGTTCTCCTCCTCCTGGGGCTGGAGGGGGAGATTGTTGTGGGCCAGCCCCACTTATGGGCCTATTGGGCTTAGGCCCAATAGAGTGACTTATATATTATTGTATTCCTGTGTAAGACACAGAGGGAGAGGGATTAGACAGAGAGAGTGAGAGACAGAGAGATCTGAGAGGGAGAGACCTTATAATCCTCTGTACTTGTTTTTCTACATAGTAGATTTAGTAGATTTGATCTCGCTCCGTGGACGTAGGCGTTCTAGCCGAACCACGTAAATCTTGTGTCGTGTGATTGTGTGTTTGCATTAATTAATTTCTAATCCCCAACAATACGATTTATAGCACCATAAAGGGCAGGGCTTGACTTGACCCGCAATGCAGCAATCCTCTGAAGTGTAGAGTTGAAATGTCAAACACAGGCCATTCTTGATATCTATTTTTTTTTTCTATTCGATTGATGTGCTTCACATTCTCAATTGGAAATTGCCCTAAGTTCTTAAGCTTAAAAATTCGACCACCTATATCTATTGGTTCAGCCGAATTGCAGCCAATAAGGCTCTCTCATTCTACTTTACTATTTTTTTAAAAAGAATTAAAAAATAATGAAATAGAAGAAATAGAAAATTTGATGTGAATATATTTTGATTAGAAAACTTAAATTTTTCATATAGTATTTAGACTTTTGAGAACTAAAATTCTGATATAAATAAAATATATTCTAAATAATTAAAATATTTAGAAAATGAAAAACCACTATTGATCATGTTCTATGATGTCTCATAATAACATGTATCTCCTATTATATTTGAAGAATTTTTTTCTCATAAAAAAATAAATTTCAAGAAAATATTGAAAAAATAGAAGAATTACACAAAAACTCTAAAAACTATGTCGATCACATTAAATAATTTTTATTTAATTTTGTATACAATTTTATATCATTTTATTAAAAAAATCACAATAAAAACCCCTAAAATGACTACTTAGAAACCTAAATTTCATAATTATTTTGAAAAAAAACTAAGAAAATCATTCAAACACCCTGTAAACTATATCAATCAAATTAAGACATCTAACCCGTGAGGGTTAGCTTGTCAGTCAAGAACTAATTTGAGATGTAGAAGGTCTTGAGTTCAAGTCACTCTCAATACAAAAGAATCACTTTCTATAATGTACTCTAAGAGGTCTGGACACCTTGGTCTTAAAATAAAAATCAAATTAAGACATCTCTATTCAATTACATAAATACTAATATCATTTTATGATTTTTTTTTTCACAAACATCTCCAAAATCAAGGTTATCTTAGAGCATAAATAAATAAAAATGATATTTAAAAATAAATTAAAATAAATAAATCTAAATAAAAATAAGGTTGTAATTGACAAACATCTTTTATATATGAATAAATTGCTTCCATATTAAAGGCCATGCGTTTACACACCCGGTTTTTCTGCCTCTACACACCCATTTCCAGGTGCGGGTGGCTAATTACCATTTTGCCCCCGTGTTTCCATTCGTTGGAACGAATTCCCAATTCATTTCGACATTCGTTCGAACGAATGGACGCATATCTCCCAAATTTTGACTCGTTCGAACGAATTCCCGTATAAATTTAATTCAATCGAATGAATCGAGTGAATAGTAACGCGCGTTACTGTTCACCCGTTCATTCGAATGAACGGATAGAATGAATCAGTGATTCACTAGAATGAATTGATTTTTTTAAAAAAAAATTTAAAGTTATTTTTTAAGCACTGTGTATTTTTAAAATTTCTCAAATTAAATATCCGGACTAATTACGATAATATGATAAAAATACTTTAAGACTTTAAGGTCTTTTGACACTCCTAAATATTTAAAACACAGTATTTTACAAAGTAGGGATACCCTTATTTGTTTTCGTCATACCCTAGGGATACTCTTATTTATTTTCGGCGCAGCCTAGGGATACCCTAATTTGTAAAATACTATGTTTTAAATATTTAGGAGTGTCAAAAGACCTTGAAGTCTTAAAGTATTTTTATCAGATTATCGTAATTAGTCCAGATATTTAATTTAAAAATTTTTAAAAATACATAGTGCCTAAAAATAACTTTAAAATTAAAAAAAAAAAAATTCAATTCATTCGAATGAATCGAGTGAACAGTAACGCGCGTTACTGTTCACTCGATTCATTCTATCCGTTTATTCGAATGAACGGGTAAACAGTAACGCGCGTTACTGTTCACTTGATTCATTCGAATGAATTAAATTTATATGGGAATTCGTTCGAACGAACCAAAATTTGAGGGATATGCCGTCCATTAATTCGAACAAATGCCGAAATGAACTGAGAATTCGTTCAAACGAATAGAAACGCGGGGGCCAAATGGTAATTAGCCACCCACATCCAGAAATGGATGTGTAGAGGCAGAAAAATCGAGTGTCTAAATGCAGAGTCTATTGGAAATGTGATAAAAATCGTGCAAAGATACACAGTTCTTCGGTGCAAAAATCATCACCCTAAAAGAAGTGTATGTACTAATCTTTTGTCCTTATCAAGTTTTATTTTACGGTTAATCTCTTATATAATATTTACAAATTTTTAAAAATGAAAATGAATAATACTTGATATAGACGATACTTATCAACTGAGATATCAGCTAATATAAGCGCTGTTTTGCTTTAGAATATATTTTATTTATATCTAAATTTTTATTCTTTAAGAGTCTTAATGCTCTTATAAAATTATGCTTTTCAATTAAATTATACTCACATCAAATTTTCTAATTTTTCTATTTCATTATATATATATATATATATGATTTTTTTTTTAACCTACATGTAGATACGCATGGTCGAATTTTGTACTCCTAAATTAAAGGAATGTCATTGGATGGATAGAAAATGTTGTGAAGCAGATTCATGATGGACTGGCCGTTGTCGACACTCATTTACATTAATTTGTACGGAGTCGGCAGTGAAGGCGACTCTATACAAATTAATGTAAATGAGGCACTGTTGCAGTGTCAGACAGGGGTCATTCCAGTCACAGGCTCCACACAAAACAGTGAGAATGGGATAAGGATTAGAATTTAGTGTAATATATCAGATCATTACTAAATAATTACTAATCACCTCACTTTGTTGCCACATGCCTTGACATATTATGTTTAAGTGAAAAAATACTTTCTTAATTTATGTACATTTTAAATTTACATTGATTGAGTCTTATTATAACATTGATAGTCTTATTATAACATTAATAGTCTTATTATAACATTAATAGAGTACAAAGTTAACCTAAATAAATATAGAGTACAAAGTTAACCTAAATAAATAAAGAGTGCAAAGTTGGCCATAATAAATAAAGATGAAATCTCTCTCACAGTCAATTAAAAAATTGTAATAGAACTTGTTCATTTATTATACTTCACTCTGTAATATAATTAGTCTATCATATTAACATGAATCAACAGGCACATGTTTCTAGTTTTTTATATTACCCATAAAAGAAAATGACAAAAGACTAGACTGTGACAAAGTCACTATTATAGTAGTAATAAACCTTGTATTCGTTTACTTTTCCATTAATATTCATTTCTTTTATAAGTTAGAGAGTACATTCCCATGTGCAGTGGACCCATGTCGACGATCATTTGTACCATATTATAAAAATAATAATTGATTTTCACTATTTCTTGTTGAATTTAGGCATGGGAAATGGTGGGATACCGCACGTAAGAACTTTATGGGTGATTCCATTATTTCTATGACATATTAAAGTTAGATCATTTAGACTCGAACCCACAATATTTAATTTCTTTAGATAGGAGGGAACCAGGTCAACTACATTAATCGAAGTTGTTGATTATCCATGGTAATGATGGGCATACCTTTCTTAATCTGATCAATCCAATCAAACATTAATCGCACCAATAGTTGATTATAATATTTATAAGCAAGATGATAAACACCATTAGATAGAATTCAGAAAGAAATTAACATATGAATGAATTCAACAGTAATAAATTCTGTAATAATTTTTCCCCCATCGAATTTTGTTGGTATGTGCAACTTAGATTAATCTGTGAGAACCCACTGTATAAGACCATTTGCAACTATTTTTTTAGATAATATGGATATCCCCACTCTACATTGGAGATAAGACTAATATACACAAAATCACATACAAACTTCATTTATCATATAAGTTCAAGAGCAGTTAAACCCAAGTCCAACTAGATTAAAATTAACCTGTCTTAAAAATTTTAGGACATAAGTCACATTTAGATATAGAAAATCTTTAAAAAGATCAGGATCAATCGGGTTAGTAACGTAATCCAGTGCCATTTTTAAATTTCAAGTGGTATTAAACTATGAATGAGGACATTAAGTATAGACAAATTATGGATTACTCTAAACACAAAATTAATTTAATAAGGGGGTCGGTATGGAATAAGATTTAAAAGGTCTACCTCATGCTAGGTGCTATTTGGAAATTTTATAGTTTTGAAAATGGCCTTTCCAACTTGGTGTCTATATATTATTTGACGTAGATTCATATATTATTACCACTTCGGTGTCTGTATATTCCTCAATGATTGATGCAAGGTTATCCATAGCTGTTTTGAATTTACGTGTGGAAAACTATAGAAAAATTAATTAAATGTAAGTTGGAAATTTTATAATTTAAAAAATGGCGCTTATAACTTGTTGTTTATATATTAATTTCTGTAAGATCTTTCTTAAGTTCTCAACACCTAACCTTATTATTAAAGCAATTCTGTCATTATAAAATTTTGGTGAGTTATCAGAAATTGCTTTCTCATGAGACAATTGACCCCATTTGAGAATAAAAAAACAAATTAAACTATCCAAATATGCAACCTATTAAATCTAGAGGCTATGGAAACTGATGCAGAAGTCTTTTTTTTTTCCTCATATGCCACACAAGTGAAAGATGAGTAAAGTTGGATGGATGTAAAAGAAACATACCCATTGCATAAACTTTATTAGTTTGTTTATTTAAAATCACTTTCATTGTCTTATGAAAGGAGTAACTTAGTGCAGGATTGAATTGGGACTTTACATATTTAGATTATTGATGAATCTTAAACACTCTCTTATCAACCTCTTTAAAAAACTATTATACGGCGTCTCTCACTCTAGACCGGATACCTCTTTCTATCCCCTTAAATTGTAGTTATCAAGATTCGTGGTATCTACTCTAATATTGTTAAATATCTGAACAATACGTTCAAAGCTTTAGAGCTAAATCTAGGCAAATAATAAGTTAGTTTATAATCCAGACACATTACAAGTTATAAATGATTCTCAAAACTCACAAAAATGAAGATGGTCTGAGAAGGTGATTCCCATGGTAAGCTCTCAATTTCAAAGGATTTTTTTATTGAAGGTAAATAAATTGACAATGGAATTTCATTTAAATTAAAAGGAGTGACATCAAATATCGTTTAACACACTTTACATCATCGCTCAAGTAATAAATACCAGCCGATATGACATGTACCGCCTCATATTATGAGCATGTTGGATATATGCCGACATATCCAATATATCAACTGATATATGCATAATGTAGCAAATTCGTGTAACTAGGGTGTCATGTAAATGCTGTTAGAAATTGGGCCACTAAAATTATGCAATTTAGGTAGTGTGAATAACCCATTTTTTTTTTTTTTAATTTATGTGTGGGAAACTACAGGATACTCAGCGTAAAGTCTCCACGGGTGAACCCATTACCCCTAGGGCACACCAAGTTAGGTTATGAGAGATAGAACCCGCAACCTCCCACTTCCTGAAGCGGGAGACAACCAATTGAACTACACCCTAAACCGATTTTGGTCTGCATACACAAGGAAATCAATTCGTTGTCAACCAAATGTGAGTTCAATTCAAAATATATACTTCACACAACCTTAAAGAAAATAAACTGATTTAGTACAAAACCAATAACATAAAAGAATTTTAGCAATCTGAAACAGAGAGTGGAAGCCCATATAACGCATTTGAAAGAGGGCCCAACCGGAAAATAGAATGGAGGCCCAAATGAAACATGAGACGTAAACACAGCTGAAACACTGAATGGCATGTAATGAACACATATCTGAAACATAAAATTTGGTGGGGCTGTTTGCCAATTTTTAGGGCTAGAAAATAAGGCATTTATCACTTCTTTCCCAGAGTAAGGACTTCCAGTTGAGAACAAAAAGAACGAGACTGGGTGCGGGACGTCACCCGACGTGGGGGTTTAGAAGAACTAATCTAACTCCAGGAGTTTCAAGGAAATTAATAAGTAAATAAAACAACTAAAGTTTTCAAAATATAACTGAAATTATGATAGAAAAGTGACAAGTATCAGCAGATACAGTTTTTCTAAAAGAAAAATTACTGATATTTTTTATATTTATTTTTAGGCCCCTATTTAAATTGAAATCTCTGTCCGAAGTCGAAATTTGTAATTGATTCAGTACAGAACCAGCGACATAAAGAATTTTAGCAATCTTAAACAGAGAGTGAAAGCCCATATAACGCATTTGAAAGAAAGCCCAGCTGAAAAATAGAATGGAGGCCCGAATGAAACATGGAACGTAAACACAGCTGAAACACTGAATGGCATGTAATGGACACCTATCTGAAACAATAATTGAAAGCCCATATAATGCATTTGAAAGAAAGCCCAGCTCAAAAATAGAATTGAGGCCCAAATGAAACATGGAACGTAAACACAGCTGAAACACTGAATGGCATGTAATGGACACCTGTCTGAAACAATAATTTTCACAGCAAGCCAGTGTGTTGTCAATTCGATCAATGTTTATAGCCCGTTAAGTGTTACAAGTTCATCTCTTCTCTAGCCAATCAGTGCGCCAATTTTCAATATTCAACTCCAATTTCGACAATTTACAAACTTTGCGTTCATTTTCATACACGCTTCAGCTTGCGAGGGTGTTTTAGAAACTAATCAGATTTATATTTAGATATAGTTAGATAGTCCATAATATTGTATTTCTCCATTTAGGGCTTTCTTCATTTAATTGATTTGCTTTCCTTAATTGTAATCTCTTTTCTCTATATAATAAAGTCTAGAGTCTCTCATTCGTTAAGGACATGCCCTAATATTCTACACTCTTCTTTCTTAAAATAAAGATTTGTCGCTAAATAAAAAGAACTGAGACCTTTTTCTTTCATTCAATGGAATTCATTTTCCATAAACTGTTTCTTTCACTTTTTCCATTAAATTTTTAAAAAATATCTTCAAGGAAAATGGATTTTTATGCAAATAACAAAAGTATCACGTTTCAATAGCTCGACACGAATTGATTTCACAACCTTTGCTTGATGAAATCTGCCAAATTTTATGGTAGGTGTGAAAATCCAGTTAATATGAATATTTTAGTAAGCCAAACTTTGGACCTAAGGGGGTAAACAATATCATTCATTTTGATTGTATCATAGTCAAATTAAACACAACAATTTATACATATAAAAAATACAAATCATACAAAACATGATATCAAAAAATAAGTTTTTTTAATCTAAAGTGTAAATATTGGCTATCTTGTAACTAATAAAAGAAAAAGTATTTTAGAATATTAGATATTTAAAAACAATTTAAATTAATTAAAACTTGAGAGCCTAAAAAATATGATTGCTAATATTATACGAGTGACTTTTATAGGATTCCATGTCCATGTTAAAATCTTTCGATAGACCATCTAATAAAAATTATGAGAGAGAACTTCATGTAGGATGTAAATTAAAAAGATTTATAAATAAATAATTTAAATTAATTATTTTTTTTTTAAAAAAAACCCTCTCTTCCAATGACCTATAGTTATAAAACCAGCTCACTCCAAATTAAGTAAAAACATATTCAAATTAATTTTTAGGTCAATGAGGATGATCTGTACATTGTACACGTTTCATAATAACTAAGAGAGAAGAAAGAAACGTACCTGTAAAATATATAAAATAATATTGCTGGTTGAAATTTAGAAAAATAGCCTTGCTACATTCACATCAAACAGGGTTAGAACTGAAAGACTGTTAAGAAAACTCAAACAAAGGGGGCTAACAACTTAGCACAGCTTACATGAAGAGCAGGTGGTGGTTTAGCATAATAGCATTCTGGCACTACATACTCGGGCTCTCCTTTTGCAGGTTCATCAGACCATGGAGACCCGAATGTCTTGTGAAGGTTATCAGCTGAATTTAGATTTAACCCTAATGTTGTAAGATCAATTCCCAAAGCAAGAGACGTCAAATCAGGATCACTCATCCTGATAACACTTAACAAGCCAAGCAAACCAAAACGGTCGGGGGAAGCTTGAGCTCACAGTTTAGACTTCAAATTCTGATCTCTATGTGACTGAGAAACGGCTGACATCTGTTGCAGTCGAAATTGGGATTGATTTTGATGATGCTGATATTGCTGCATAGACTGGTCATAAGAACCCATACCAGAAGCCGGTCTCAACCCTATGTTTGGGGGCCCACTGGTTGGAACCTGAGAGAAAGAGGTCAACTTTACGGTAGATAATGTGCTTCAGAAAAAAAAAATGTCATATTCCCCATCCACAATGCAAACAAACAGCAGTACCTGTGAATGATATGTTGCATGTGAAGATGGAAATGTATCAGAACCATGTAAATGGAGAAGATCTTGACCATTTGCAGGAGCAAAGGATACACTAGCACTGCTAACTGAAGGGGCATGTTGTTGCTGTTGGCGATGAGACGCATAAGTCCCACCTAAGCTGAATCCGGCAGATCTCCCCATCTGCAGTTTGAAGCATATTATCAAATCCATAACGAAGTTATCATACATACAAATCCCCTAAAACAAAACTACACAGGAAATGATCCATTGTGATCCTTAATATGAAATCTTGTAGGGCCCACCTTGGAACATGGAGATGGTCAGAAAGGCCTATTTTTGGATGGATGCCTACCAAAAATCAACTTGAGTGAATCATCCAAAGCACCACCTTTTTAACAGATCAACTAAATACCATGTTTAAGGTCACAAAGATCTGACTGATGATCTAAATAACATGCTTTAATCCCACAGTGAATATTACCCAAAATAGGGTCAAATCAGCTAGCTCATCAGTGTGACAGAGAAAGAAGTGTAAGTTGAAGTCTCACAAAACGATTTCAATTGGATCCCATTTTAAGAAATCTCAATGGATAGTTTTTTTCAACTAGATGGTGTAATTATTTATTAAAAAAAATAAAGATGAACTGGGTAGTTTAGTCTTTAATATGGAAGCCAAGACTCACAGGATAATGCTGGGACTGCATCATAGATAAAGCATTATCATGAAGTTGTTCTTTCTGATGCATATCCATCGTGAAATCAGTATTACCTCCATTACAAGAATTGTATCCAGGATCACAATAAAAACAATAGAAGAGAATATAGATGGCAGTGGAAGTCAATAATTTAAAAAGTTATTTGTCATGAGATGCACAAAAAAAGATGCATGAATATCACAAATACCAGTGGTGGAAATATTATCAGGTAGAACCCAAAAACAACAAAGCAGAACACATCTGAAATCAAGTATTTGAAGTTCCATCAAACCAAGTTTCTCTGGAACTGGCCCCTCAACTAGTCTGGTGTAATAAACTATAAATGGTTCAAAACCATGATAAAAAGCGAATACTGGCAGTCGCATCAGTTCTAAATGTGGTCAAACCAGTACTTCTCATTTTTCAATTTACATTTTCTTTAATTTCACTTTCAATGTTACGGTACAATCATTTACTAGAAAAAGTCAATACAGAAAAACAAAAAGAAACTACAAATAAATCATCATACAATGAACTATCATTGAAGAATTTGAGCTAACATTGTATTAATAGTTTAAACAAGGAAGGGAGGGGAGGAGGGGGTGCTACAGTTCATTGTTCTAGGCCATTTACTTGATAGCCACATGCTAATGGAAAATGGCCAAAAATCTACACAAGTTAGAAGAACCAGGTAATCGACCTTGTTATACATTATTTTCTCAGTTTCAGATTTTACCTTAGTTTTTTGTCAATCACAATGTGAAGAAAATTTTCACAACACACCTCTTCAATTTCACTGGTTACAGGTCTCAAGATTTCTTATTTAGGGTTTACATGGATTGAACTGCAAATCCAATGCACAGAAAGCTAAATAATTTATTCCTCACTGAAGAGCTTGTGGGTTGAAAGCACCAAAAATGAGCCTTTATACAGCAAGCTGTAAGTTTTTTTTAATATATGGTGGGTGGATAAATGAAACCACTAGCAACCCTCATGTATCAAGTAACTCCATGGAGAGTCGAACCCGAGACCTATAGTCTATTCCTACACTCGTGCGGATTTACAGCAAGCTGTAAGTTCAACTGAGCTTGCAAGTTTAATGTGACTCGGGCTTCCTTCTAGCACTTCATGTAACTCAGCTCAACCAGAAGAGTAGAGTACATATAGCAATCATCAAGCCAGATACTATGAAGTCTAAAATCCCGAAGACTAAAATTGCATGCACACAGGTAGACATGTCAAGATCTAAACAGGTACAAGGTGTCCAATTTGGCTATCTAAGCATGCAACTCATGGATTTGGCAAACAATTTAATAAATTCAGATATCTAATAAACTAACAGGTCAAAAGAACAAGAATCAAAATTCATGTACATAAAAAATAAACATTTTAATATTTTAGTTAGATTTTAAAAAACAAAAAGATTGGATAATATTCTATCACCATGCAAAACAAAGTAAAGCTAGCACTTAAGCAATCTGCGAATCTGACACAGAGACATTGCCAAATCTATGTAACAGAGGCAAACGCAAAGACCTGGTCGAGATTTATAACAGGTCATACATGTAGGATTCCTCATGAAACCAAGAGAGCTTCAAAGATTTAGACTCAAATGCTCATCTGTAAGTTACTGTAAAGCAGCAACGATTCTCGGGATGGCACTGGTCAAGTTAAACAGTTAATCTGCTCTGATTCAGCCACTTTGGGCTACTTTGCCATTGACTTTAACGATAGGATGGGTACAGGTCTATAGCTGCCAACCCAAGTTGGGTTTAAGGTGGGTCAGAGTTTGGGTTTTGGATTTGGATTTGGTTTTGGATCAACGAAGAATCAGAAACAGAAGGAAGGAACAAATGAACGTAAACAGAATGGGGAGTGGTGGTGGCCCCACTAAGTATAAGTTATATTTCTATTTAAAAATCATAAGATCAATTATTTAATTTTTAATTTCTTATCATTTGTTGTACATTAAAATTAAAAAAGAAAAAAGCAATAAATGAATTAATTTAATGTATTAGAACATATGGCTAAAATTGCTTTATATATTTAAGTTTTTGAACATCTCTGATCAATAAAATTTTACTGTAAGTAATAAGTTTAGGGGGGGGCATTAGTATCAATGTTGTAGATTTGTGAGCTGTTCTTTACGTCTTGGACCTTTTAAATATTGTTAACACCAAAATGAGTTTAATGGGAGATAATGGTAAGGATGGTTCAGATATTTGGATTTCTTGTAATTAAGACTTTATTAAAAAAAAAATATTTGCTTTTATGGGTGAAATTGCATGCAACCCAATGTGAACTCGCGGTTTAATGTTTAATAATTTGAACACAAATTAATGGACTCCCTGATTCAGTTGTGTTAGATAGATTGGGCACATCTTTTTAAAATTGGCCTGACCTTTCCAAACTTACATTTTAAATGAACATGTAAAATTTCTATTTTTCATATTCCATAATACATTTGAGTCACTCTGTTATGATCCCTGGGTCTTCTCTCGCTTTACGGCGAAAGTGATCCTTGAGTCTTCCCTCACTTAACTTGCTACGGTGATCCCTCTCCTATGACTAGAGACGGCGAACCCTCTCTCTTTGCGACCATCAACCGACGACGGTGATCCTTTCTTTTTGACCCTTTGTGGGTGGCGATTGTGATTTGATGACGGCTAAGAGAGGTTTAACACCTACTTAAACCATCAATGTGAAAATAAGATTTTATACTTGAGATCTTCATACCCGAATCAAGGATTTTGAAATGAAACCCTAGATATCCAACTTTCATTCTCACTCTCAAAGGAAGAGATAGTTCCAATTTCGACAGTACAAAATTCACAAAAGAAATTAGGAATTCTAAGAATTCAATTGCAATGAACAATTGGGAATTCAAATGTTAAGTTTTGACGCACTCAATTAAACTGAACTAAAATGCAATTAAAAAATTAAATACATATGAATTCTAATCCGACTCGAATTTGGATTGAAAGTTGAAGAATCTTCTAATAAATCGATTTGAATGTGGAATTAAAATTTAATCAATTAATTGAAACATGCAAGACATGAATAAATTAAATTCACCATACAAACATTCAACACATAGATTAAAATTTAATTCAAACACAAACTGAAATATGATCCAGAAGAAACTCAATTAAGAGACTCACAACTTGGGGACTCAACAAGCAAACAATACTTAGAATACAACTCAAATTTTCTGTGTGTCTTCATAAAGCGTGGTTAAACACTGAATTTATAGGCCTTAATTTGACTAGAAACGGAAGAAAATCAATTAGATCCAATAGGGCCTTCTAGCCTATTGGGCCTGCTGTCTCTACTTAATTATTGGATATATAAGAAAAAATACAGAAAAACACCTGCTGAGATTGTCTGTATCTGGGTTAAATTTTAACAACTGAATCCATTTGTTACCTTGAAAAACAGAACTAAAATCAGTCCAAAATCTGTCTTCCAAAAACCCAGGCCCAGTAGAGAGTAGACCCAACTTGCACGTCCCTGCTTAAAGCCAAGGAAATCCAGATTTCTTGCTGACTTTAGAGGCCCTAAAATAATACTTATTCTTCTGTATTCACATAAAACCGGCTCCAAGATCAGCCATTAAATTTAAGAAAGGGCCTTGCAAGAATTGACTAAAATCCAGCCCATAAACGCTGACAGTCACCACGTCTTTTCTGGTCTTCCTTCAGTTTTCAGCAGGGGTATAAATATCCACTGATACTGTGCATATCGGCCGATATATCTTGTGTTTCAAGAACCACCGATACGCACAAAATCAGCCAAAGATAAAATAATTTGGCCGATATGGCCGATTTCTTTTTTTTTTTTTTTAAAAAAAAAAGAATATCGGTTGTGGGTCCGGCCAATATATATATATATATATTAAAAAGCCTTTTTTATTTTTTTTAAATGATTTCTTCAAAAGAAAAAGCCACCGAGATTTAAAAAAAAATTATTGAGAAGAGAAAAAAAATCTCGGTCGAGCCGCGATCTCAGCCGATATGAAAAATTGGCCAAAATATCAGCCTAGCTGATTTTTCGACCCCTGTTTTCAGTGTGCTCTTTTCAGCCAGTAATCCTGGAATTTTTGTTTTTGAAAACAGCATGAGAGTCGGTTCATGCTTGCCAAGGTCGGGAGCTACCGTAGATGGAACCATTCCAAGTTTTGGGTTTCTAATTTGATTCCAAACGGGCCCGCTTGCTGTTTTTTATTGCCCAGTTGGCATTCAGTGGAGTCCACTGGGAAATACACATCATCTGACATGGATTTTCGAGTTGGGTCTATCTGGGTGTCAAACGGGTTTAATTTCTCTAGTTTTTGGGCCCAAAATGCCTCCCAAACGAGACAGGCCCAATTAACTTAAATGGGCTATGATTATGGTACAATGGATCCATTAAGATCATCTAGGGACCCTCTCTTCCCTCCATCAACTCTAACTTCAATTCGGGTTAAAATTAAATTCATATGGGCCCCATTTTTGTTTAATGGGTTTTTCTCAATTTCACCCAATTTGATTTGGCTTCGGATGGCCGCATCATTTCCTCTAGTTGAAAGAAACTCATCCTCGAGCTTAATTGGTCCACAAGGAAGATGTTTTATCATGCTTTCGGCCAGTACTTCTGTCTTTGTCGCTTTGATTGATATTGGAGAGATTGTAAGTGAATATGATTACCACTTCCAAATTCATTTAGAACCTTCTCAATAGAAACTCGCCAGTCAAACTAAATGTTAGTCAAAATAATTGAATTATATAATTTTCTCTGTACAAATTCTATCCAAATAGGGTTTTAATATGGTTTGAACAAATTCTCATTATCCTTAACATGATATATTGATGGAAATAGGGCTTCTACCACTCCTTCAGCTGCTTTCAAATCTCGAATTAATTTCTCTACGGCGAACTCTTGAGAGATCCAAAGCCCCTGCATTTGTGAGACCTGCCCTTCTTATTTAGTTCTAAAATTATTAACAGATTTGTCTATGGTGTCCCCCATTTTAGATGATTATCTCAGTACAAGATTATCAAAGCTTATGAACAATTTATTATCCCTTCGGAGATTGAGTTCACATGAGAAATATTTCTTGATTGATTTTCTAATTTTAAAACAGTTTTGTTTTTTAATTTATTGTTTGATTTTAAACCTTTTTCTTTTAAATGAACACCTAATAATTTGATGAGGAAGAAAATTTCTTTATAATCATTCTTCTTATCCAATTGTTCATTTTTTTTAATCTCTAATGTCATCGTTATCATCATTATCCCGTTTATCCCAACCAAATTAGAGTTGATTTTTAATTTGAACTTGACAAACTTGTTACCATTGATTGATTTTTTAATATGATGTTCATAAGATTTGAACTCACAACATCTAGAGGGTAAGAATGTACTTTTTTATCTCTAATATATTGCATTAAATTGCTTCATTGTATGAGACATTAAGGCGAAACTCAATTATATTTTTTTATCCTCTTTATCTTTATCTGATATACCATCTTCATTACATCAATGAGTATACAATTAAGTATACAATTACATCTTAGTTAGAACTATAAACCGGGTAGAGTATGCCAAGTTTTAGGCTCGCCTAGTCTAAACCCGAGCCCCATGTGCATGTTTAAGTGTCTGAGTCTGGGCTCGGGCCTAGACATGGATTGATCCGATTTAGTCAAATCTCAAATCCAACTCAACTTATATATCTACCGAGACCTTTTGTACTGAGAATCCTTAATCAAACGTGTCATCTAATGGATCTTGGGCCCATATAGTAAGATGTGATCTAAAGAAGACATATGAATAGGTTGTGAAGTTTCACTTCATCGCTTATTTTAAATTTTTAAAAATCAACGATTTTATACTTGTCAAAATTATATGACTTGAATCATCAATTGACAGTGAAATTTAATATATTTGATATTCATATAATCACTTATCAAATAAACTCATTTAAATGAGATTCATGGATTATTTGATGACATGTCGCTCATTATTGCTCATTATTGTAACTCTATTCACAAGTGGTCGAGAATGACCCGTCCAATCAAAACTAACAGTAGTTGGACAGCCGGTGACAACTATCGGGTCAGGAAAGTGGGACTTTATTTTTTATATTAAAAAAAATAAAAATAATAATAATCTCTTCATAAATTTTGTAGAAAGAGGGAGCTCTCCGTCCTTGTCAAGAAAATTGTTTCTTGATCCATTATAAGATAACCCTCCTTGATTAATTGGGAATTCCTTTCAGAAAAAATAAAAATCATTAAATATGCTGTTTATAATTTCTCATAGTTTGCAGATGGATCAACGACAAAGACGAAAGGGTGGAAATTAAACACATAATACATTACAGAGCTATGGATTCGATACCGAACACGAGAAATTCATCATAAGCAAAAAAAAAAAGACTTCATTTAACAGAGAATTTAGGAAAAGCGAAGATGGTCTGTATGATAGTGAGTAGAAGGAGTATGAAAGCTGCAACGAGTGATATGATCGTCCATGGATTGTTCAAGTGATTTCGCATTAAGGCCGCTCTCCATCTTGGCCATCGCCGCCCACAATACTCATTGATATCTCTGAAAACATCAACGAGATAGTGATCACTATCGAATATTATATCTAGCACAATCTTATTGAAGAGATTGGCTACTTCATCCTTGCTGCCCAACCAGTTGTCGATGATTTCATTTTCACTGAGAATTCCAACGTCCTCAGCAGAGTCGATGAGACAATCCATGAAGGTGGCGTACGGTATGAAGCAACGCCTGGAATAGATAGAGCACTCTTCGAAAGCGATAATGTTACGGAACAGCAAATTCGTTTCATCTGTTATCGTCAAAGAAGGAATTTCGATCACTCCATCATGAAATTTTATATCCAGGAAGCTACCGGCCTTCCGTTTCTGAAATTTGATTCCTGCCTTCTGAAGTTCAGATGCAGAAGGGATCATTTTCATGCTATCCTTCGGCGGCAGCTTCACTTCGGTGAGAGGAGGGAGGATATAGGAGTGCAATAAATGGAGAAGATGATGGATTTCCACATTCTTGAAAAGTTTGGCGGCATCACCATTCGGCAAAAAGGAAAGGATGAAATTGAGGGCCAATGTAGGAAGAGGAGAGCCGGAAAGATTCATAAGATCAAACAGATGTTGCAGAATGAAAAAGGGAATCTGATTTTCCAGCATTACCAAGTCCTTCCATACCATTGATCGCAGCCATGGAAACATCACAATAGGATCATCTTCATAATTTTGTCTCACAAATCTGTAAAAGAGCTCAATAAGGAATACACCGTCGAGTACCATCATTTGCGCAAAAGAATCGCTGTCGAGCTCAATTTTCTCAGAGTAACAAGCTCTGGCTCTTTTCTCCAATGTCTTTGCAACCATCAATAGAGTCTCCAAGAAATCCCTTCCATGGCGATCCAGTACTGCATCTAGATACATCCATTTATGCTCCTCCATTGCTCGCAGCCTTTCTTTGCGTCGGTGAAATGGGCCAATTGAGATTACTTGAGGGGTGTAGGCAGTCATGTTGTGTCGACGAATGCCGTGAGGAACTCTATAGATGGAGCAAATAGGGCGAGTGGATGTTGCTTTTAGTTTTCTGGGTTTGACTCGACTCCTTCGGTCGATGGATTTCACCCAATCTGGATTTAGATCCACGAAGGCAATATTAACCGGAAAGGCAGCCGTTTTGCAACTGCCATTTGATCTGAATCTTTCCTCCGGGGACAGAGAAGAAGCTTCATATCCTTCTATTGCCACTGCTAAATCCTTTCTTTCCATTACGAGTTTACAACTGAACCAACTTCCTCTCTTACCGTCTGATACAAGTTCTCCAATATTTTAGAGGTCGGAAGTCTGAGGGTGTTACGCTTCCAACCACAATCGGCACTGAGTATATAAAGTAAGCAAATTCAAAGATGCTACGGTCATTTCATATCCACACTAATTGTTAAAAAATAATAATTAAATAATAAATTCACTCCTACACTTAGACCATATGTAGTGGTGGCACACCAATTTGAATAGTGCCCCAAACACTGAAAAAGCCTAAACGATGATGGGATGGGACCCATTTCCTACACTCAGAGCACAGTTCGTTGCTATTAAGAGTTATTATGATAAAACAATGCTTTAGAATGGAGGGGTTTTCAAAAATAAAAAAGAGCCTTCTCCGTGATGGTGTTATTGTCATTGAGTGAGGTTGAGTTTAAGTCGAGTCGGATCAGATTTGGGTCAAGTTAATTACAAATAATAATATTTTTTTAATTTAAATGTTATTAGGTAATTAGTAAAGTTTATATGATAGTAAAGCTTATATGAGTTGTATTTTTGTCTTTTTTATTTAATTTTTATAACAATTTGAATCTTTTAAAAAAAAAATGTGATGAGATTGAATGTGAACCAAATTTTACCTAAAAATTTGAATTATAGCAACTTCATCTTATAGATCAAAGTCACTGGGGGCTGCTTTTAGATTAGAGGCAAAGGATGAAACCATTTTGATAACAAAGGGAAAGAAAAAGAAAATTCTAAATTTTCCCTCCGTACCACAAATACAAATACCCTTCACAATATGAGATAATTACTTTACCAGATAAATTTATTTTATCTAAAATTTGGTAAATATCTCGAATTTAAATTGCAATTTCACCTCCATTAGTTGTATTTATTAAAAAATAGAAGCATGATCATATAAAACATTAAAGGTTGGATTCACAAGACCTTTCTCACTGATTGATATCGTTGAATACATAGACAACATAGAACTTGTTCCCAGTGATGTTATGTTGCTGGTGATCTCTCGTTCATTGATTCCCATCCTATTCTTCATTGTTCCATTTTCAGTTGTCACAGAGAATCTAACATCTATAGCAGAGTAGCAGAGAGGTTCATTAAGTCAGTCTATTCTCTGAAATAAGAGGAAAAAACTATTCTTCATTAACCGTGTTGGAGATCTCTTCTCGGTTACGTAATTTTGATGAAAAATACAGAGAATTACAAACTTTGCAAACATGACATTTTTTTTTTTCAGATACACTGGAGAGAGAAGCAATCACCAACACACAATACTTCAAATTTACGATTGGAGATCTGATACATAACACATGAGAATTTAGAATGAGTTGAAGATCTGGATGAAAGTGAGTAGAAGTGATATGTTGGTGCATCGATTGTTGAAGTAATTATGCATCAGCCATCACATCCCATAATACTGATTTGTGTCTTCAAAAACATTATTAAGATAGCGATGAAGAACATCAGCGGTAGTCATACAATTGCCAAATCCTATTTCTTTACACATAGCTGGACGCAGGGGATGAAGAAGGACTTGGGTGAGCATGAACACGAAATCAGTGACCAATTGCGCTTCAAGCGCGCCGTCAGAATTTTCCATTCATTCCCACAACACCGATCTATATCGTTCACAACATTGACAAGATAGAACTTGTCTCTGTGAAAGGTTATGTTGCTGGCAATGTTTTTGAAGAGTTCCGCTACTTGTTCATTGCTGCGCAACTTGTTCTCAATTATTCCATTTTCACCGAGAAATTTGACATCTGCAGCAGAGCCAATGAAGCAATCCATGAAGAAAATGTATTCTGTGAAATAAGAGTAGAAGGCATCAGAGTGTTCCAACGCAACTAAGTTAAACAATACAGGAACAATATTCTCTTCTGCACTGAAGGTGGGGATTTCAATCACAGCCTTCTCTTTCTGAAAGCCTATTCTTAGGAAGGTATCTGCAGTGCCCTTCTTAATCTTAAGTCCTCCACGTAGCAGTTCAGAAGCGGAGTGGGTCATTTTGACATGATCCTTCTTGGACATCATTTTCATGGGAAGTGGCGGCTGGAAATTAGAATGCAGCAAATGGAGTAGATGGGAATGAAAGAAGAACCGGCATTGTTTTGGATAATTCGGCTGAAAGAAATTGAAGAAAGAAAGAGCCATTTGTTGGAGAGAGGGTGTGTAGACATCCATGAGATCATATAGATGTTGGAGAATGACTAATGGAATTTGGTTTTCCAGTTTTAGCAAGTCTATAGCTAGTCTTTCATGCTCCCCTTTCAGATTGAAGATGGGATCATTTTCACCGTTGTATGTTTTCAGAAAGAGCTCAATGATGAAGCAACCATCGAGCACCATCATCTCCACAAAAGAATTACTGTCGAGGTCAATTTTCTCAGAGTAATATGAACGGGCTACGCCTTCCAGCAGCTTGATTTCCACCATAAACAGTTCCAAGCAGTTCTCTCCGGTGCGAGCGACAATCTCATTTAGAAACCTCCTTTTGTGATTCTCCATGGCTTTCAGGTGAGTGCTTCTTTTGTCATAGTGAAATGGGCCTATTGAGATGAGTTGAGGCGTGTATGCCTTCTCGTCCAGTTGACGGAGGCCGTCGGGGACTCTGATGATGTAGAAGTTAGAAGGGGTATGCTCTGATTCTTCCAATTTTTCGGGTTCTTCACACAGTCTTCGCTTGAATGACTGCATCCACTTTGGATCTAAAAACGCTTTCTTATCCGGAATTTGCGCGTCGTCGAGAGAGGCATTTGATTTAATTCCGTTGTCGCCAAGAGGTATTTCACTCTGCTGGGCTCTGCTGATCTCATGCTCAGATCCTTTTATAGGCACCTCTGCTGTGTCTCCTAATTGATTCTGGGGCTTTTCTGCCGTCTCCATTCAACTGAATCAACTCTCCAAATGCAAGCAAACAACAGAAGTGAATGAGAGAGAGAGAGAATGGGATAAAGATTAGAATTTAGAAATGGTGCTCCGGGATTTTCATTCAAAGAAAGAGTTTGAGAGGGGCAAATGAACCTTTTCTTCCCTGGATTTTTCTCTCTCCCCTTTTGATTCAACCAGACGATGAACAGTTTTTCCTTCTTTTCTTTCTGTTCTTTTTAGCGCGTGAGACCATCTTTAGAGTTCATCTTTTATGATACCATGTTAAAAATATAAAGATTTCATCTGATAAAAATAATTTTGACTTAATAAAATTTATTTAAGTATTAAAATAATTTGATGGATTTGGACCAACCATTGAAGATTATGTAGCAATCCATCATCTTCGCCAGAGTAGGGCTCAAACTCGGATGGGATAGATCGGGTTTTACTTTACGATTTAAGTATAGAAAGTGCTGTCAAAATCTTTTTAATTCATTTACTTTACGATTGAATGATGAATAAAGTTGGATTTAGATGTAAAAGTATCAGTGTCCAAATCAATGTCAAGCTTAAGAAATACTTACCATTCGAACGGTCGTTGGATTTGATACACTAGTATGTGATAAATAAGAGCTCGCTACAGGAGAATCCGTTTGTTTCATCATCCTTCTCGTAAAGAGCAAACTTTAAGGTTTGAAAAGAAATAATTATTACACTAATTTTTCTTGGATAATGTAAAATAGAAGGCATTTAGATGGAGTTGGCCACAAGTGATTCTTAGCATGTGGGGAACAGATTTAGATCAGTAACATTAGTAAAAAAATGCTACAGCTAAATTTTGAATCTTATATAGAGTAACGTGCTAAAAAAATATCTATTCCACATGTAAATGCCTTTTAAATACACCTATTAAAGCTCAATCATGTAAACTATACAAGAGAGATGAATTTTTTATGTATTCTACTAGAGTCAAACAATAATGGTGCTGGCAACGAGTAAAACTCTATTGAAAAATTATAAATTACCTCGAAATAGCTTCAGTCTTTATTTATTTGGCATTTGCTACGGGCAACAAGTAAAACTCTATTGAAAAATTATAAATGACCTCGAAATACCTTCAGTCTTTATTTATTTGGCATTTGCCTTATTATATTGGAATGTTTAAAAAATTAACCGATACATTGTATATTGGGCAATATATATCGATTACCATGTTTTATATTGTTCATATAACGTGCATTACAATCTATACGACTAAATTATTGCATTTAAAAGGCATTTAGATGGAGTGATTCTTAGCATGTGGGGTACAGATTTAGATCAGTAACATTAGTAAAGAATGGTGCAACAAAATTTAGATCAGTAACATTAGTAACATGGAAGTTTGTATTCTACGAGAGTCAAATAATAATGGTGATAGGCGATGAATAATATTCTACTGAAAACTTATAATTTACCTCGAAATGGCTTCGGTCTTTTTTTACTAGTTGTTTGTGTCACCATGTTGTAATGATAAAAAAGTGAATTGAAATATTGTGTATTGGCGGATATGTTGCATGTTATTTATACAAGATGCATTGCGACCGACATGGTCAAATCACTGTAGGTAAAAGCGTTAGAACAGTAGGAGATTCTTAACAGCATCGATTGAAAAAATCTTAGCATGTGGGGTGCATACTTAGATCAGTAACATTAGTAAAAAAATTCTGCAACAAAATTTTGAATCGTAAAATGCTAAAGAAATATATCTATAACACATGTAAATGCCTATTAAATACACTTGTTGAAGCTCACGTGAGACAGATGAATTTGTTATACATATATTAATATGGGTAAATTGTTCAGTGACATGGAAGTTTGTATTCTATTGGATTTAAATAATAATGGTGATGGCAACGAGTAATTTTCTAATGAAAATTTATAATTAACGTCAAAACAGCTTCAGTCTTTATTAAATTGGTGTTTGCTTTAATGGTACAAAAATCGAATGATATATTATTCATATAAGGTGCTTTTTGAATAAAAAATTTCAAGTGTGAACGGTATTTGTCATTTTTAAACTTTTTTTCTCTGAAAATTTGACCGTTTTTAATTACTTTCATCAATATTTTTGTATTTTTGCTCGAAGATAATCTTAATTTTAATTGTTTTTATAAAATAATTTAATAAAATAATATGGAGTGTTTATAGAATTGAATGGAGATGTCTTCGTGTCATCGATATAGTCTGTAAGGTGTCTATGTGATTTTTCAAGTTTTTTTTTTAATTTAATTAAAAAAATAGGAGAATGAACGTATATGGGACATACGTAATGGGTCCTATTATAGATTAGAAATATCAATTGATTGTAAAGAAATTAATACAACAGAATTATAGAAATACTGAGTATGTCTTACACTCTCTCCAACATACTGTTCTCACTACTCTTCCATTCAAATTCCAATTCTGCCTTTAGCAACGTCTCTCTTCTAATTATCATTCTCTTTTAAAGTTCTATTAGAAAAAAGAAGTTCTAAATAGACTCTGCATAAGAAAACTCTAGACTCATGTATGTCTTCTCATCGAAGTTCTGCAATTGCTTAAATTTAAAGTGGACCCTCTATTTTTAATAAAATATGAAAAAAAAATACGAATTGTTCAAATTTGACATGGTAGAAAAATTACGTGAGTCTTACATTTTCCCAAACATCTAGTTAGGAATGTCATCAATTTTGCCCTATTTTTAAATTTATCATATTTTTATCAGTAAAATATCATTATCATATTAATAACATGTATTTATCAACAGGTGGGTGGATGGTGGAGGCAAACTCTCATCCTATCTCAAGGCCTTTTGGGTCTGGTTTAGTGGGCCAGGGTCCAAAACAAAGTCGTGCAGATCTGTGAGATTCAAAGCGGATAATATTCTGATGGAGTAGGATCGGGTCATTACAGATAGAAAGTTCTCAATAAAGTTCTGATAAAATTGCGATAAATTTCTAGCAAATTACTTATTAAGATTTTTATTTTATTAATACTTTCATTAATTATATTTTATTACTTTTTAGTTATTATATTTTCTATGTTATTTTCCTGATAAAAACTTGATAATTTGAAAATATCCCAATATTATTAATCACCGTTAATATCTTGAAAACGGTATTCTTAACAATGTAGCCAATCCATGAGAAGGGTTTTATTAAAATATGTCAAATTTCACTTACTACACAAATGAAACAAATTTTAAAACTTTTAAAATAGTTTATACTAATTGTCATTGTTATATTTAAGTTTATTATAAATTGATATTTATTTGATATATATATATATATATATATATTATTAAAATAAAAAATAAAAAATAATTTGATAAACTCAATTTTGATAATTTGATAAGTTCGACAATGAATGTTAAATTGGAGCTCCGTTTCTCTAATATAAAAACAAATGGGAGCTACCCTTTTTCAAAAATTTGAGTAAAATGAACCTTTTGCCCTTCCATTCTCGATTATTCTAACACACAATACTTCAGATTTACGATCTAACAGATGACATATGAGATTTTAAAACTAGTTGAAGATCTGGATGAAAGTGAGTACAATGCTCCAACAACAAGTGATATGATGGTCTGGCCATCCCCTCTCATAACAATAATTTATGTCATTAAAAACATTACTTAGATAGTGATAAAGAACTTCTGTACGAT
Organism: Chimonanthus salicifolius; assembly: GCA_013350335.1. Taxonomy (NCBI): domain Eukaryota; kingdom Viridiplantae; phylum Streptophyta; class Magnoliopsida; order Laurales; family Calycanthaceae; genus Chimonanthus; species Chimonanthus salicifolius. The sequence goes on along the minus strand of CM023538.1, from coordinate 62,354,541 downwards.
TGGTGATAATTATACCGTGGAAGATCATAAACTCATATACAATACAAAGATTTTTAAAAAAAAAAATGGCAAAAGAATGAGATTTTATTCTGAAGTACATCAACTCTCTCTACTCAATCAACGACTTGGATGAGCAAGAACATGATATCAGCGACCAATTGTGCTTCAACCGTGCTCTGAAAATTCGCCACCCATTCCCATAAGAGTGATCTATATCGTTCACAACATTGACAAGATAGAACTCTTCGCTATCGACGTTTAGGCTTCTGCAAATGTTTTTGAAGAGTTCCGCTACTTTTTCATTGCTGCCCAACTCGTTCACAATTATTCCATTTTCACAGAGAAATTTAACATCTGCAGCAGAGCCAATGAGGCAATCCATGAAGAAACTGTATTCTGTGAAATAAGTGTAGAAATAAGTGTGTTCCAATGCAACAAAGTTAAGCAATACAGGAACAATATTCTCATGTACACTGAAGGTGGGGATTTCAATCACAGCCTTCTCTTTCTGAAAGCCTATTCTTAGGAAGGTATCTGCGGTGCCCTTCTTAATCTTAATTCCTCCACGTACCAGTTCAGATACAGAGTGAGTCAGTTTGACCTCATCCTTGGTGGACACCATTTCCATGGGATGGGGCCGGAGACTAGCATGCAGCAAATGGAGAAGATGGAGATGAGAGAATCTCCGGCAAGGCTTTTGATAATTCGGCTGAAAGAAATTGAAGAAAGAAAGAGCCATTTCTTGGAAAGAGGGGTTGCACAGATCCATGAGATCAAATAGATGTTGGAGAATGACTAATGGAATCTGATTTTCTAACTTGAGCAAGTCTATAGCCAGTACTTCACGCTGCGATTTCAGATTTAAGACGGGATCATTTTTACGTTGGTATGCTTTCAGAAAGAGTTCAATGATGAAACAACCATCGAGCATCATCATCTCCACAAAGGAATTGCTGTCGAGGTCGATTTTCTCGGAGTAATATGAACGGGCCACACCTTCCAACAGCTTGATTCCCGTCGTAAACCTTTCCAAGCAGTCCTCTCCCATTCGAACGATGATCTCTTTAAGATACCTCCTTTTGTGCTTCTCCATGTCTTTCAGGTGAGTGCTTCTTTTGTCAAAGTGAAATGGGCCTATTGAGATGAGTTGAGGCGTGAATGCCTTCTCGTCCAGTTGACGGAGCCGGTCGGGGACTCTGATGATGTAGAATTTAGAAGGGGTATGCCCTGATTCTTCCAATAATTCAGGTTCTTCACATAGTCTTCGCTTGAATGACTGCACCCACTTTGGATCTAAAAACGCTTTCTTATGGGGAATTTGCGCGTCGAGAGAGCCATTTGATTTATTTCCGTCGTCCCCAAGAGCTACTTCAGTCTGCTGGTCTCTGCTCATCTCCTGCTCAGATCCTTTTATGGCCACCTCTGCTGCGTCTCCTAATTGATTCTCGGGCTTTTCTGCCGTCTCCATACCACTGAACCAACTCTCCAAATGCAAGCAAACAACAGAAGTGAATGAGAGAATAAAAACAGAGAGAATGGGATAAGGATTAATATGAATCAACAGGCACGTGTTACTACTTATTTATATTACCCATATAAGAAAATGACAAAAGACTAGCCGGTCCCAAAGTCAATAAAATAGTAGTAATAAACCTTGTATTCGTTTAATTTTTCCATTAATATTCATTTCTTTTATAAGTTAGAAAGTACATTCCCATGTGCAGTGGACCCATATCGACGATCGTTTGTACCATATTATAAAAAAAAATTGATTTTCATTATTTTATCGGTAAAAAAATGCCAGATTCCTAATTACACATGCCAATTGCCAGTCGAAGTTGTTGATTATCCATGGTAATGGTGGGGATACCTTTCTTAATCTGATCAATCCAATCAAACATTAATCCAGTGCCATTTTATAATTTCAAGTGGTATTAAACTATGAATGAGGACATTAAATATAGATAAATTATGGATTACTCTAAATGCAAAATTAATTTAATGCCGGGGTTGGTATGGAATAAGATTTAAAAGGTCTACCACATGCTAGGTGCTCTTTGTAAATTTTATAGTTTTAAAAATGGCCTTTTCAACTTAGTGTCTATATAATATTTGATGTAGATTCATATATTATTAGAACTTGGCGTCTGTATATTCGTCAATGATTAATACAAGAGTACGCTGGTTGCATATCTGTTTTGAATTTACATGTGGAAAACTACGAAAAAATTAATTTAATTTTAAAAATAGCGCTTATAACTTGGTGTCTATATATTAATTTCAGTAAGATCTTTCTTAAGTTCTCAACACCTAACCAGACTATTAAAACAATTCTGTCATTATAAAATTTTGGTGAGTTATCAGAAATTGCTTTTCTCGTGAGCCAATTGACCCCATTTTAGAATTAAAGAACAAATTAAACTATCCAAATATGCAACCTATTAAATGTAGAGGCTATGGAAAGTGATGCAGAAATCTTTTTTTTTTTCTCATCTGCCATACAAGTGAAAGATGAGTAAAGTTGGATGGATGTAAGAGAAACATACCCATTGCATAAACTTTATTAGTTTATTTATTTATTTATTTTAAAATCACTTTCATTGTCTTAAGAAAGGAGTAACTTAGTGCAGGATTGAATTGGTACTTTACATACTTAGATCATTGACGAATCTCAAATACTCTCTTGTCGACCTCTTTAAAAATTATTATACAGCGTCTCTCACTCTAGATCAGATATGTCTTTCTATCCCCTTAAATTGTAGTTATCAAGATTCGTGGTACCTACTCTAATATCAATCGTTAAATATCTGAACAATACGTTAAAAGCTTCAGAGCTACATCTGAACAATACGTTAAAAGCTTCAGAGCTACATCTACGCAAATAATAAGTTAGTCTATAATCCAGACACATTACAAGTTATAAACGATTCTCAAAACTCACAAAAATGAAGTTGGTCTGAGAAGGTGATTCCCATGGTAAGTTCTCAATTTCAAAGGATTTTTTATTGAAGGTAAATAAATTGACAATGGAATTTAATTTAAATTAATAGGAGTGACATCAAATATCGTTTAACACACTTTACATCATCGCTCAAGTAATAAATACCAGCCGATATGACATGTACCGCCTGATATTACGAGCATATTGGATATATGCCGACATATCCAATATATCAAGTAACTAGGGTGTCATGTAAATACTGTTAGAAATTGGGCCACTAAATTTATGCAATTTAGGTAGTGTGAGTAACCGATTTTTTTTTTTTTTTTTTAATTTTACATGTGGGAAACTGCGGGATACCCAGCGTAAAGCCTCCACGAGTGAGCTCACTACCCCTAGGGTACACCAAGGTTATGCCATGAGAGCTAGAACCCACAACCTCCCACTTCTTGAAGCGGGTGGCAACTAGTTGAACTACACTCTAAACCGATTTTGGTCTGTATATACAAGGAAATCAATTCATTGTCAACCGAATGTGAGTTCAATTCAAAATATATACTTCACACAACCTTAAAGAACAAAAAGTGGTTCAAGAGAACTAGTCTCTGTCCAATTAAATTAAATAAAACAAAATGCAGTTCCAAATTAAGTGCAATGAAATTTAACAATTCAATTAAACTAAGTTAATAAAAATAATTCAAACTTTTATTCAATTCAACCAAAGTAAAAAAAGAAAGCCTCGAACAGAAATCTACTTACATAAACTCAGATCTCCCACTTGTAACTGATTTAGTACAGAACCAATAACATAAAAGAATTTTAGCAATCTGAAACGGAGAGTGGAAGCCCATATTAACGCATTTGAAAGGACGCCCAACTGAAAAATAGAATGGAGGCCCAAATGAAACATGAAACGTAAACACAGCTGAAACACTGAATGGCATGTAATGAACACCTATCTGAACCATAAAATTTGGTGGGGCTGTTTGCCAATTTTAGAGCTGGAAAATAAGGCATTTATCACTTCTTTCCCAGAATAAGGACTTCAAGTTGAGAACAAAAAGAACATGACTGGGTGCGAGATGTCATTCGAACTGGGGGTTTTAAGAGAATTAACTTAACTCCAGAAGTTTCAAGGAAATTAATAAATAAATAAAACAACTAAAGTTTTCAAAATATAACTGAAATTATGATAGAAAAGTGATACAGTTTTTCTAAAAGAAAAATTACTGATATTTTTTATATTTATTTTTAGGCCCCTATTTAAATTGAAATCTTTGTCCGAAGTCGAAATTTGTAACTGATTCAGTACAGAACCAGCGACATAAAGAATTTTAGCAAATCTTAAACAGAGAGTGAAAGCCCATATAACGCATTTGAAAGAAGCCCAGCTGAAAAATAGAATGGAGGCCCAAATGAAACATGGAACGTAAACACAGCTGAAACACTGAATGGCATGTAATGGACACCTGTCTGAAACAATAATTTTCACAGTAAGTCAGTGTCCTGTCAATTCGATCAATGTTTATAGCCCGTTAAGTGTTACGAGTTCATTTCTTCTCTAGCCAATCAGTGCGCCAGTTTTCAATATTCATCTCCCATTTCGACAACTTACAAACTTTGCGTTCATTTTCATATACGCTTCAGCTTGCGAAATTGTTTTAGAATCTAATCAGATTTATATTTAGACATAGTTAGATAGTCCATAATATTGTATTTCTCCATTTAATTGATTTGCTTTCCTTAATTTTAATCTCTTTTCTCTATATAATGAAGTCTAGAGTCTCTCAAATGCCCTAATATTCTATACTCTTCTTTCGTAAAATAAAGATTTGTCGGTAAACAAAGAGGACGAGACCTTTTTCTTTTATTCAATGGAATTCATTTTCCATAGTGTTTCTTTCACTTTTTTCATTAAATTTTTAAAAAATATCTTCAAGGGAAATGGATTTTGATACAAATAACAAAAGTATATAGCTCGACACGAATTGATTTCACAACCTTTGCTTGATGAAATCTGCCAAATTTTATGGTAGGTGTGAAAATCCAGTTAATATGAATATTTTAGTAAGCCAAACTTTGGACCTAAGGGGGTAAACAATATCATTCATTTTGATTGTATATCATAGTCAAATTAAACACAACAATTTATACATATAAAAAATACAAATCATACAAAACATGATATCAAAAAAATAAGTTTTTTTAATCTATGGGTAGTAATAAAAGAAATTTTCAATTTTGCCCATTTAGAAAACAGGAGAGGGAAGAAAGAAAATAAGGGCAAAATTAATTTTTTTTTTTAAAGTTACATGCACCATGAGAAAAACTCGTGATGCAAAAATCACTGCCCTAATTCATATGTAGAGTTAAATTATAGCTATATGTATGCAGATATCTATAAGATAATATTCTATAACAGATTTTTATCTAAAGTGTAAATATTGGCTATCGTGTAACTAATAAAAGAAAAAGTATTTTAGAATATTAGATATTTAAAAACAATTTAAATTAATTAAAACTTGAGAGCCTGAAAAATATGATAGCTAATATTATACGAGTGACTTTTATAGGATTCCATGTCCATGTTAAAATCTTTCGATAGACCATCTAATAAAAATTATGAGAGAACTTCATGTAGGATGTAAATTAAAAAGATTTATAAACAAATAATTTAAATTAATTAATTTTTTTTTAAAAAAACCCCTCTTCCAATGACCTATAGTTATAAAACCAGCTCACTCCAAATTAAGTAAAATGATCAACAAGCCCCAACCTTGGAGTGAAAACTCACCATGGATCTAAAAGATAAAAAATTTAAAGATGTCATTAAGATGTGGAGAAAATCAGGTATTATGTACATACAGTAAAAGAACAGAGGGGGAAGGGTCTTTACAACTCTCATCTTCTGGAGAATCCACTGCTACTCATCGGCAGGCGGGAAAAAAAAATCACCATTGCAGAGCAGAAGCCCAATATTGCAAGAAATGATAGACATTTGACACCTGAATGAGAATGAAATCTAAAACCCATATTTTATCAAGATTAGTGGCAACTAACAAGCACAGCTAATGCTGGGGTAGTGTTGGTCTCTTCTCTAACAAATCGTAGTGAAGAACAAAGTTATCCTGCAATCAACAGTATAAGACCTGTTAAACATTTGCCATAATTATCAGAAAGAACAGAGTGGGGCAGAATAACACTCTGCACCTCCTAAACACTAAATTGTCAGGAAAAGATGAGGCATGGAAGTCTATGCCAAACCTTGCGAACAATCTCCCATGCGTTGGGATCAAAACAGTGGTAGGATCCCCTCTCATATGTGTTTGTCGTAACAAGAGGCTCCACGTTTGCAACCCTTATGTACCACAAACGATGCTCTTTGTGGTAGACCCACCCACGATTATACCTGCAAAGCAAAGTCATCTGCCCTCAGTAACTAATTTTTTGAAAACTATTGGAACTAGCATTGGTCAGCTTCAGTATTAAAGTCAGTAGCAGTGAAAAGGAAAATTGCTACAAACAGCCAGCAAAAAAAAATGACCCTTCTGTGTCTGTCCTTTTCTCCCCACTTTGGTGCATGGGGACCGTGAACCCAATCTTTGAAAGAATTTAACTGTCTTCGAAAGATCCAACTATCTTCGAAAGATCCAACTATCAAAGGTATTATTCCTAAATGATATATTATGTGGATAGAAGGTTGGAAGGGGGTTAGGTTTATAGCCGCAAGAAATTTTTATGGCAGATGTAGCACATGCAAGTTAAGACATTAGATAAGTTTTTTATACCCTATTGCACAAAATTCACTACTCAACAAACTACAATTCAAAAATAAATAAATAAATAAACTCACTACCTGACACACAAAAGAATAGTTATTCTACTTATCTTCAATCCAAATCAACCACAACTTCATGTGTTTTTCTAAATAAAACACATCAAATGAAGCATATACACATCTCTATTTTCAGAAATTTTAAAACTTTAAAATGTTATAATTTCAATACTAGAAAACTAATTGTGAATGATATGTAACTAAAAAAATGGCAAGTAACCACTAGTGTATTTTTTCCCAAGAATTCTAAGTTATTTTTTTCTTTTTTCATTTTTTGGGGGGCTTTTCCCTTCTCTTTGAAGTGTACACGTCTCCCCCTTCCTCCTCAACCCCATTCCCCCCGTTCCACATCACCATCATCATCCAGTACTCCCATCTAATCTGGGGTTGACTTGTGAGTACTTTTCCAATTAACTCTATCATAAATCATACAATTAGTCACTCCATGTCCTTTTTAGAACTAAAACAGAAAAAGGTCATGAACACCAGTAATATATATTTTTTTCGTTCTTTTGGATTATAATATGGTACATATTGCAGTCTACTCTAGAGCCAGATGATCCAAACCATTGCTCAGGATCACCAACATAGGCCCCAAAATGGTTATGCAGGCCGCTGGATTATGCTCCATGGACTGAAAAGGATATTTTTTTAACATTAAATACTCGTTGCATTTTATCGAAATTATTAAATAAAATATGAGTATTCATAGACAAGTTCTGCCTTAACTGACATGTAGTGTGTTTGTAGAAACAATAAGAGAGATATGGAACAGAAAGTTTAATAAAAAGGGGGTTAGTTTAGACAAATTGGATCACAGAACATGAGGAGATTGAGAACCATGTAACCATGGATCACAGTCAGATATACAAGAAGCTTCATAAGTAACACCTAAGCCAAAATCAGACTGCCCAAATTCATGTCCAAGAATAAAGAAACAAGAATGATATGATTCAAACCCAGCTGGTCCATTCCCCTTCTGGTAGTTCATAAATGATCTCCATTCTTCATCATCCAGAAACTTAGGGAAGGATTGAGTTGGGGGAAAGAGAAAGCAAGAGAGAGCTTACAGTTCATTAGCAGCGCAAAGTTGAGACTCGTCTTTCGGCATGCTGGGGAGATGAAAAAAACATATTCAAATTAATTTTTAGGTCAATGAGGATGACCTGTACATTGTACAAGTTTCATAATAACTAAGAGAGAAGAAAGAAACGTACCTGTAAAATATATAAAATAATGTTGCTGGTTGAAATTTAGAAAAATAGCCTTGCTACATTCACATCAAACAGGGTTAGAACTGAAAGACGGTTAAGAAAACTCAAACAAAGGGGGGCTAACAACTTAGCACAGCTTACATGAAGAACAGGTGGTGGTTTAGCATAATAGCATTCTGGCACTACATACTCGGGCTCTCCTTTTGCAGGTTCATCAGACCATGGAGACCCGAATGTCTTGTGAAGGTTATCAGCTGAATTTAGATTTAACCCTAATGTTGTAAGATCAATTCCCAAAGCAAGAGACGTCAAATCAGGATCACTCATCCTGATAACACTTAACAAGCCAAGCAAACCAAAACGGTCGGGGGAAGCTTGAGCTCCCAGTTTAGACTTCAAATTCTGATCTCTATATGACTGAGAAACAGCTGACATCTGTTGCAGTCGAAATTGGGATTGATTTTGATGATGCTGATATTGCTGCATAAACTGGTCATAAGAACCCATACCAGAAGCCGGTCTCAACCCTATGTTTGGGGGCCCACTGGTTGGAACCTGAGAGAAAGAGGTCAACTTTACGGTAGATAATGTGCTTCAGGAAAAAAAAAATGTCATTCCCCATCCACAATGCAAACAAACAGCAGTACCTGTGAATGGTATGTTGCATGTGAAGATGGAAATGTATCAGAACCATGTAAATGAAGAAGATCTTGACCATTTGCAGGAGCAAAGGGTACACTAGCACTGCTAACTGAAGGGGCATGTTGTTGCTGTTGGCGATGAGATGCATAAGTCCCACCTAAGCTGAATCCGGCAGATCTCCCCATCTGCAGTTTGAAGCATATTATCAAATCCATAACGAAGTTATCATACATACAAATCCCCTAAAACAAAACTACACAGGAAATGATCCATTGTGATCCTTAATATGAAATCTTGTAGGGCCCACCTTGGAACATGGAGATGGTCAGAAAGGCTTATTTTTGGATGGATGCCTACCAAAAATCAACTTGAGTGAATCATCCAAAGCACCACCTTTTTAACAGATCAACTAAATACCATGTTTAAGGTCACAAAGATCTGACTGATGATCTAAATAACATGCTTTAATCCAACAGTGAATATTACCCAAAATAGGGTCAAATCAGCTAGCTCATCAATCATCAGATAATAGTGGGTGTGACAGAGAAAGAAGTGTAAGTTGAAGTCTCACAAAACGATTTCAATTGGATCCCATTTTAAGAAATCTCAATGGATAGTTTTTTTCAACTAGATGGTGTAATTATTTATTAAAAAAAAAAAAGATGAACTGGGTAGTTTAGTCTTTAATATGGAAGCCAAGACTCACAGGATAATGCTGGGACTGCATCATAGATATAGCATTATCATGAAGTTGTTCTTTCTGATGCATATCCATCGTGAAATCAGTATTACCTCCTGTACAAGAATTGTATCCAGGATCACAATAAAAACAATAGAAGAGAATATAGATGGCAGTGGAAGTCAATAATTTAAAAAGTTATTTGTCATGCGATGCACAAAAACACATGCGCAAAAAAAGATGCATGAATATCACAAATACCAGTGGTGGAAATATTATCAGGTAGAACCCAAATACAACAAAGCAAAACACATCTGAAATCAAGTATTTGAAGTTCCATCAAACCAAGTTTCTCTGGAACTGGCCCCTCAACTAGTCTGGTGTAATAAACTATAAATGGTTCAAAACCATGATAAAAAGCGAATACTGGCAGTCGCATCAGTTCTAAATGTGGTCAAACCAGCACTTCTCATTTTTCAATTTACATTTTCTTTAATTTCACTTTCAATGTTATGGTACAATCATTTACTAGAAAAAGTTAATACAGAAAAGCAAAAAGAAACTACAAATAAATCATCATACAATGAACTGTCATTGAAGAATTTGAACTAACATTGTATTAATAGTTTAAACAAGGGAGGGAGGGGAGGAGGGGGTGGTACAGTTCATTGTTCTCGGCCATTTACTTGATAGCCACATGCTAATGGAAAATGGCCAAAAATCTACACAAGTTAGAAGAACCAGGTAATCAACCTTGTTATACATTATTTTCTCAGTTTCAGATTTTACTTTAGTTTTTTGTCAATCACAATGTGAAGAAAATTTTCAGAACACACCTCTTCAATTTCACTGGTTAAAGGTCTAAAGATTTCTTATTTAGGGTTTACATGGATTGAACTGCAAATCCAATGCACAGAAAGGGAACACGACATGTTGGTAAATAATTTATTCCTCACTGAAGAGCTTGTGGGTTGAAAGCACCAAAAACGAGCCTTTATACAGCAAGCTGTAAGTTTTTTTTAATATATCGTGGGTGGATAAATGACACCACTAGCAAGCCTCATGTATCAAGCAACTCCATGGAGAGTCGAACCCAAGACCTATAGTCTATTCCTAGAAACTTAAGCCAACATAGCTACACTCGTGTGGGTTTACAGCAAGCTGTAAGTTCAACTGAGCTTGCAAGTAATATGACTCGGGCTTCCTTCTAGCACTTCATGTAACTCAGCTCAACCAGAAGAGTAGAATACATATAGCAATCATCAAGCCAGATACTATGAAGTCTAAAATCCAGAAGACTAAAATTGCATGCACACAGGTAGACATGTCAAAATCTAAACAGGTACAAGGTGTCCAATTTGGCTATCTAAACATGCAACTCATGGATTTGGCAAACAATTTAATAAATTCAGATATCTAATAAACTAACAGGTCTAAAGAACAAGAGTCAAAATTCATGTACATAAAAAATAAACATTTTAATATTTTAGTTAGATTTTAAAAAACAAAAAGATTGGATAATATTCTATCACCATGCAAACCAAAGTAAAGCTAGCACTTAAAGCAATCTGCAAATCTGAGGCAAACGCAAAGACCTGGTCGAGATTTAGAACAGGTCATACATGTAGGATTCCTCATGAAACCAATAAAGCTTCAAAGATTTAGACTCAAATGCTCATCTGTAAGTTACTGTAAAGCAGCAACGATTCTCGGGATGGCACTGGTCAAGTTAAACAGTTAATCTGCTCTGATTCAGCCACTTTGGGCTACTTTGCCATTGACTTTAACGATGGGATGGGTACAGGTCTATAGCTGCCAACCCAAGTTGGGTTTAAGGTGGGTTAGAGTTTGGGTTTTGGCCACTCCATCATGACTCAACTAGTATACATCATCAGTGGTTACACATACACATGTTATGCATTTCTCATTTTTTTTTATTCTACCATAAATGGTCATTGGGATTTTCATATGTTACATTTAGTCTTACTATAGATCCATGTCATAACTGACCCCCATGCAGCACAAACCCAATCTACCATGAAGCAGACCTGTTACCATGATAGGGCAAGTAAAGAGTTGAAATTATGCTGTTTCAGAGCCCGCACAGGTGTAGCTTAGTTGGCTTGAGCTTCTAAAAATAGACTATAGGTCTTAGAGTCAACCCTCCTTGGAGTTGGCTAATACACGAGGCTTACAGGCAGTTTTGCGTATCCATGGGATTAGTCCCACCTCCAATGTAGGGTGGGGATACCCATGATATTCAAAAAAAAAAAAAAGGGACAAAATGGTGGAGCAGTTAGTTTGGATTCACTTGGACATGAACCATGCAATCCCAAAGCATTTTCCATTTGTTGATTCATGACATTTTCATAAAATGATCATGTCCGTGGTAAATCAGGGCACATTGGGCCAAGGATCTAGTTGGGCCAGATCAGAACTGATTTAATAGTCAGATCCATGGATATAGACTACACCAGGATCTGATTAGTTAAAGCTAGCATGGAACCAACAATTGCATGCATATCTAATTATTTTCTGTGAGATTCATTATGTAACCAATAGTCCACTGACCACTATAATAACACTAGTTTAATACTGAAGGGTGAAGGCACAACAGTTTCACACAGTAGGGGGGTAGGGGGATCAGGTGTGGGAGGGGAGAGGCAAATCTTACTAGAAGCTATGTAGCACATGCCATTAGTAAGTATAAAAGAGGTCAGCCAGTGTTAATTATTAGTTTATGGGGATATGAGGCTCATAACAAATTCAGTTACTGAGTTCCTTATTCCATGCATGTGAGCTGCATGGTCTCATAAACCAACGAACTGAAACATTAACCCCAGAATAGATGGAGTGCCAAAATGATAATATATTTCCATGAAAATGAACAAAATACTTTTAATAGACAACTGAAATTTAAAGGTTTTAGACAAAAGGTTTGCTTTCCATCTCACTATTAATTTTGGGGTCACAACTTTCAAAAAAAAAAAAAATTTGGGTCACAGTTTTACTCCGTTCCAATCAACAATGCATAGGGTGTCCATCAAATGGTTATAACCTTCTTGGAGTTGGAATCATTAGGGGTTACAAGGAGTACAGTCGAAGGGGATTCTAAGGTGGTCGTGGGGTGGGCTTGCAGCTCTCACTGTCCGTGGATCTTCTTAGATAAAATTGAGCAGATTCAACATCCGATTTCCATCCACAATTTTCAGATTGCTCGGACTCATCGGTCAGCAAACTCTACTGCAGATGATATGGCTCGACAGGGGGTGTATTTACCTATGGAAATAGTAAACAAGTTTTTGTAATATGGGGGGTTATGTATACTATTTAGTTTGGAGGGCTACATCTGGGCCTCCTTTTCTCTTGTTTTTCTTTCTTTTTAATTAATGAAATTACCTTTAAAAAAAAAAATTGACACAAGGTTTGTGTCTAGCATTGTTGGAAAAGCTCTTTAATTTTGGAACGATACTTGCTGCCTGCATGGCCTTCACGGTCAGCTTCAAGTCCTTGGGCTGGGCTCGAGTATCGGTGAAGTGAAAGCTAGTAAAAGCTCTTTAATTTTGGAAATGTGAGCCCCTCCATTCTTAGAGGGTAACACTCATCTATAAACAATGTTCATTTTGTCAGTGTCATCAAAATGAGGTAGAAATATATGGATGTGGATGTGTGTAACCCCAAGGGGTTGGCCTAGTGGTTGAGACACAAGATTTCAGGATTGAGGTCTTGGGTTCAATCCCTAGTAACTACAATGAAGGGTCACTCCTTGGAGACTTATCCGGTGTGTGTGAATTGGGGGGTTTTCACACACCCCAGGGGACTAGTTGGGTGTGACGCCTGGACACGTTCGGACCTCAAATATATATATATATATATATATATATATATATATATATATATGGATGTGTATCTGAAAGAGGATAATATCTTCCATCGGTTTTGCATTGAATAAATCAATGCTAAATATACACCAAAAGTGCAAGTGAGAAATCATCTTCATCAACGCTAGGTTCATCATATTCAATCATAGGTACATTCCTTTCTTCATCAGGATAATCAATAACGAATTCCATCATGGTCTTCTTTTCTTTCTAAGGAAAATCAGTGCTATATCTGCACTTTAAATGCCTTCAATAAATTGTTATCCACAGTAGGTCGCCATATCCAGTCATGACAAGCACATTTTTTGTCAGGGTATGGATCACTTATAATGGGCATGACATCCAATGTTATTAAATCGTGCAATATGCAATTTATATTGTCCAATTTGAACAATATCATGACACGATTGATTCATAAGGATTTAGAAATTGTATGATTCCCATGGATGATAGAATTTTGTCGCTATTTAGAATCTGAAGTATGGAATTTTGGTTTTGATAAGTCTTTTGGCTTGAGTTCTTAGGGGACTATGACATTTGGATTTTTATTTTTTAAATTTGTGCCTTTCTTTTCTTTTTTTAGTGAAATGTACAATTCCCAACCCACTTCTCTTTCCTGTTAGTTCTCAAGAAATGGATCAATATAATGTACATGTTAGTGTGTGGGTGTTTGTGTGTATTTCGAAGTGATTATACGTAATAGAATCTAACTTTTTTCTTTATTACCCATATACTCTTTACCCATCTACAAAAATGGGGGTATAGATCTATATGTCTAGGCGGATAAATATGTATCCTGGTCTAAACTATTAACGAATACGGATCCCGATATCCATATCAATTCGTTTGTGTGTGCATCGATTCGATACATTAACCACGTGTCAGGAACCAGATTTGAACTGGTGACACGAGGATTTTCCATAGTATAATTTAAAATTGGGGTCACGAAACATACAATTTCCTCAGCATAAGAAGACAAGGCCAACCCAACCCCAACCCTGCTTCCTATCTGCCCCCACCAAATAAATAAATAAAAATGGAACCACAATGATAAAAAAAAATAAAAACATGTTCTAAACAAATCCCTACATTTTAGCATGATTTAAAAATAATAATATTATGGCATAAGAACCTTTAAATCCAGGCAAAGCTGGAAAATCTTCATTTTGGATGCTGAATTCTTGGTTTTGTTGGACGATAGAATTGACACCAACACCACCTTGCTTTCGTAGTGACCCTGCTATTTAATGGAAAATTGATAAAAGAGCAGGAATATATCTTTTTGCAAGGTAGGAATTCAAGGAAAGCATGGAAAACATAAAAGTTAACTCTATTAACTACCCAATTGTCCTTGAGGTCCTCCAGCAGAACTTGGTCGACCAGTCAACTGAGGGAAATCATTCATATCAAAAGGAGAATTGTCATTAGAGTTCACATCATTGAACATTCCCATGGAATTCAATTGATTATTCCCTGCTTGAACTTGACCATGAGATAACGGACCTCCACTAGAATAAGAATTCCCAAGCATAGAAATCACCTGTGGTCCTGCAAAAGTAAAAGTTCATTAGCCACTGGATCATAGGGGCCTCTCTCTCTCTCTCTCTATACACAGGAACATACACACACAAAGATCCAGATAAAGCAATATAACTAAAGGAGATTGGTGGTACTTGAAGTAGAAAATGCGCATTTAATTATCAATTTCACAGATGGATTTTTATGCACAGTAACATAATACAGTAATTGATGGTAAACAAGCCTCAAATTCACAACCCAAAAAGGGGAGTTCATAAACCCAAGAAAGGTGTTTTCTTGATTCTCGTGATCATCCTATATAAGTTTTTAGGCTTGCAGAGATAGAGCTTGGGCCAAAGATGGTTAGATTTACTCATGTCTGGATCCAGTTTCTTTTGTATTTGCAAGGCCTAGGCCCAATTCAACCCAGGTTATGCATTCACGCAGACTTTTCAAGGCCCCCGTTTCCCTCCATCGGTTCAATCATGAATTGGGAGAGTCAATTCCTCAATTTTGTCCAATTGGGACATCGTCGGGTTTGTTGGATCCGATGTCCACACCACTTCCAATTGTGCAGTTCCTAGTGGACCCTCAATTTGGCGGTTTGCTTTCTTCCTGGGGAGGTCTTTTATTTTCTAGAGCTAGTTTAGGTGTTTTCTGTTCTTGTCTCAATTTTGGCATTTTGTACGCTTTTTTGTTGTAATATACTTGCTTTTTCTTTAATAATATTATCATTTTTTAATGGTGATTATATTAAAAGAAAAGGAGGCACCAAAGGTGCCAATAAAGAAACAAAAGATACTAGAAAAAGATACAAAAACCCACAGCCCTAAAACACCCACGAGAAGCATCAAATAAATATATATTCTTTATGGATATTGAGGTTGTAGTTTTTTCTTTTTACAAATGATTTTTTTAACTTTGCATATACCTTTTATTTTCAATTTTATAGATTTTTTTTTTATATTTAAGAACATGCCTTTGGATTGAGTACCAACCTTCGAGAACAACTCTATATGGAACTTAACTAGCATATATGACGAGACGTTAGGTTGAAAAAGTCTTTACTTGGATATAGTGCCTCCTTCACAAGTAGGAGTTCCTCAATAACAACCCATCACGTATTACATTTCCAGAATATGCATGCATTTAAGAAATGATAATCGTCACATTAATATGCAAGAAATGCAATTGCACACCAGCAAGCAATTGAAACAGTACTAACAAAGAAATGAGCCTTGTGAAACTAAAACCAGTACCTTGTTGAAGCACACCACTCATCAACCTGCCAGGTCCTTGTACACCAAGATTTCCCGATCCACTGTTAGCAGTTAAATTTACACGTGATGCAAGACCAGGAACACTTAACCCTCCACCAGAGCTTATGCTTCGTCCAATGTTGCCCCCACCAACAATATTTCCCATTGAAGAACCTGTAATTCTAGGTCCTGCATTACCTAAAATTGGAGAAACTCCCAATCCAGGGACAGAACTCCTATTGCCAACAGCAGCAGAGGTTGGAGGTATCCCAGGAATAGAAGCCCCAACTCCATTCATGCTACTACTATATGCAGGGCTTCCCACAACACTTAAAGCTCCTCGGTTCGTCACCCCAGAGTGTCCATGTGAGTTACCATGAGAAATCTGCATTTTGAAAGGAAATAAGCAAAAAACAATAAACTCACAATAGGAAAAAAAACAAGAAGAAAATAGATGAACTCAATAATAAACTGATATATTCCATTAAAAAAATTAATATATTGCATTCATTGCTTTTCAATATAGACAAAATAGGGGTGTTCAGGCGTACACCACATAAGGGATTCTCAAGCTGACACTTCAATGCGAGGCCCAACAATGACCAAAGTGTGGTTTATTGGAAAGGCCAATATTTACATATGAAACTTACAAAAATTTGATCAGATGACTACATAAGATTTTAAAGGCACCGTTTTTCCTTTTTTTGAAATGGTAATAAATTATAACTTCATAGGGCACAAGATGTGAAAAAGTATTTTAAAGGCCCCACTGTTTCCTAAAAATAATTTAAAGGCCCCCAAAATAAAGCCGGATAGGGGAACAATTTTATCATGTTTCAATTCCAACAGCAGGTGCAACTAAAGCATGGAATCCAATTGAGTACAGATCAAATTCAAGGAGAGGGTGCCAGTTGGGGCTCAGTACAAGCCCTAGATGAGGGGGCTATCACTATAGGAACCCTCATGGTGTTCTGACTTAAACATTTTTGTGTGCACATCCTTTACCTTTCTTATCTAAACATAAAAAGAGACTTTTTCAATGTCTATCAAAGAGCATTTGTTGTCCATAAAATGTGCAATTGAGATAATTCTATGAAGTCTAGGAATTATATGTTAACCAATTAATTTGCGGTTAAGATAATTCTATGCAGCCTAAAAAAATAGCAAGCAAAAAAGGCTAAATATAAAGAAAAAAGGGTTCTGGAATTTGATTTTAAGAGTTGAAAGGATTTAGCTTGTCTTTGTTGTGCAACACCTAAAAACAGGAAAAATTTGTGGAAAAATCAAATAAAAACAATAAAAGGAGATTTAATTGAATTTGGTTAGTTGCAAAGATTTAGCCAACCTCAGTAGACAAAATTGTCGTGTTTATGACTACAAATAGAGAAAATTCGTTAAAAAACAAATTTAAAAAAAAAAAAAGAAGCACCAGCTGCACTAACAAGGTCATAAAATCAGCGCTAGAACATAAAGAAAATTTGTGAAAAAATGGCTAAAAATAGAAAGAAAAAAAGGATTATAGGACTGGAATTTGGTAAGCTTAATGGGTATGGTCCATCCCAATAGAAAGGATTCACACTTCAGCACCTAAAAGTAGGAAACTCCATGCGAAAATAGGGCACAATAGAGGGAAAATCAATTATATAAAGAGGAAAATCAATGCCCAAAAAACAGGAAATTTTTGCTTTAAAAAATGGAAAGAAAGGAAAAAGGGAGATTTATGTTTGAATTGAATGAGTTTAAAGGCTAGGACACTTGAATAAAGAGGCTAAAATCTATTATAGGCTTTATGGGCTTCAAGGCCCTTAAAATATATGAGAAAGCCTTAAGTAGCTTTGCAATATGGTTGGACGAATAAATGTTTGTAGAGACTACAATTTCATGGCACATGTGATCCTAGCATTCTCGGCCTAATGACACCAGTCCCCATAACATTCCCTGTTCGTATATATTTTGCTATTAACATCAAGTTTCAATATGGATATTGTATACATTCCATGTCATGTTTCATACATGTGATTAGAAATTCTAATCTATTGTTTTTTTAACCATTTAATAGGTTCAGCATAAGTATTACTGTTGTCCAACATCATAAGCCATTATATATTGACATTTCACAAAGTGAAAAAAGTAAAAAAACCGAAACCCCCACCCCCCCCCCCCCCCCCCCCCACTTTCCTTTTTCCCTCCCTCACTCCTTCCATCCATATATGTGGCTTGGGTTCACCCACCTGTGGCCACTCATGCACTGTGGGGCTTACATGAAACCTTCAGCTTAAAGATGTATGGTTGGGTACATAGCCCACCAAAATTTAACTAAATGGATCCATGAAGCATTTTTCCGTAGAAACAAAGATTAACAGAATTAGGTCAAGTTAGGTGAGGATCCAATTACAAAAAGCATAGGTCTGATGAGAGGAAAGGGATATAAGTGGGGCCCATGTGGAACCCATTTGGGAGTGGCCACTGGTAAGTTACTTCCAACCTTAGACTAAGGGGATGTGATAAAGAGGGGAAAAAATGATACCTGCGAAATAGCAACAGGGAGATTGTTTGATGCAAATCGTCCAGTAGAAAGGGTTCCACTAGGTTGTTGGACTCCACTTGAAGGGATACCACCAATTGAATTTCGAGAAGCGAGAGAGCCTGCCAGGCTTGGGACATTGAAGCTTCCATGAATGTTATGAATCCCTTGTATGGTTCCTCCTAACAAGAATAATAGCTGTCAAGTATAGTTGTTCCATTGTCTTCATTTTCACCAATGACAATATAGAGGAGAGAACTTTGGCATAACCTATTCAACTCACCTGAGTGATGAAAAACAGGAGCCGATGTAGACTGTGCAGAAAATGATGATGGAAATGGCCGGCCAGTAGAGTCTGGAAGATTTGAAGATGACCCACTGAGGTTTGTCTGCAATCAAAGTTCTAAAGTTCTAACCAAAAGCAGATTTAACTTAAAAAAAAAAATCAGCAACACAAATTTGAGCACAGATCTTGATCTTATAAGTATAGTACATTGATCCATTAAGACCATGAACTTCATAGAGATAACGTTGGATACAAAGATTATCAGGTTATCAACTGTTGAATAAAAACAAAACATAACTACAACCTGAAACACCCATTTGATTAACAGATGGCATCCACTGGATGCCAAAACAATACATTGCATTGCAGTCTTGCAAGTGATTTTCCATCCCCAACAGTAGCACAAGTAATCACCCATTTGTTTAACAGATGGCACCTACTAGATGCCTAAACATTACATTGCATTGCAATCATGCAAGTGACTCTCTAGCCCGAAATGTAGCACAAGTAATCAGTAAATATATTAATGCACATAAAGGATGCTAATACACCAGGAAATAATTATGAACACATGGAACAAGAAGCACATTTACTGGTCTTTACATTAGCTTCAATTTTAAAGCCTAACTGCATAATGTCCAAGTAGACGGCACAATCAGGGTTTAACACATATTAACAGTGCAACAAGATTAATACTTCTGAAGTCCTGCAATGAATGATCCACCAAAGGTATTCTTCACCCAAATACAGTCCAACAACATGATGCCTTAACCTCTGACTGAAAAAACTCAACGGTAATGGTTTCAAAACCATTTTAGAGAGTTCTGTTTCAAAAAAAAACCATTTTAGAGAGTTGAGAACAAAAATAAAACAAAAGATTAGATTTTGACAAAGTGTTGGGCCAAAATTATTCCCATCTGAAGATGATTCAGCCACAGCTGAAACTATGATGAGCACCCCTATTAAACTACAGAAACTGTCAATTTCTTACAATGTGTACCAGACTCTGAAATATACTAATGAATATACTATTATTTAATAAGTTATCAGGTTATGACACATGATTCTTGATTTTATTATGAGCATTTTATCAAACTCTCCATGGCACTTTCATGCTATGATACATTAAAGTAAGGACTTCCAATCATTATTAAGTAAACTCTACTGTTAGAACTGTTCAAACAGTGTGAATGAATACAACTATGATAAGGCACCAACATACTTCAAAGGGACAACGAATCTATATTGCAGTAATTCATAGTCATCTTTTGCCTGCTTACTTGACTTTGACTATAGCTCGGGTGATTGTATCATTTAACACAACGAAACAATATAATCTTCACTGCCTGACCCTTTTTTGAAAGGAAATCACTGCTTGATGGTATCAAATTTTTAACATCCACTCGTTCTTGTATTTTTTCTACCCTTTTACAGTGCCATTGAAAACATACAACCCATTCACTCATGTATCTTAAGGAAATACAGCAATTAAAAAATATGATTGTTTAAAAAGGATATTTTAATGCTGAGAAGCATTTCTAGAATTTATAGCTAAAGAAATTTTCTAGAAATTTTCATGGGAATGTATAGTTTGTTGGTGAACTTCACAATAGATGAGAGAACATTCAACTGACAATAAACATTGTTTTCGCTGCAGAAAAATAAATGCATTAAAAAGTTCTAAATTTCCATAGAGGAAGTGAGACTAGTCCACCTATACATAAAAACTAATGAATTATTTATATGCTATATATTATCAGAATGCTGAATGATGCCAGAAGGATTGAATGTTCACAAGCATAAAGATCTTCCAGCGTTTCCTCACAGAAAACACATACGAAGTAATGATTCTTTAGGTCAAATTTATAAATGCCATGCTCAGAATTCATGAACTTGGCTCAGAAATGGTGTTTTCTTGTAGATACATGGCACACCCATTACTTCTTCTTTTTAAGAGTGAACAGAACCATTAGTAGTTTCCTTTTTTTAAAAAAAAAAGGGAAACAGAAGCGTTAGGTTAGAACATACACACGTGGAAATGCCCACTGTGTGGACATATTGACATGCCTTGATCACAATATATTGCTTTAGCAAGTAGAGAAAAGTTTTATAAGCTGAGACCACTCCTTTACTGTAACACCCTGGAATTTCAAAGATAACAATTTACATGAATTTATCCATATTTACGGAATTGCCATTGTGATATATTTGATTTGAATTTAAATGGGTCAATGGTTCAATCAAGACCCAATGGTTAGTAATCTTGTTTACAAAACAAATGAATGGATGAAATGTACTCAAACAGGTCAAGAGTTGTAATTGGGTCAAATGGGTCAAAATGGCCAAATGGGACCCAATGGGTCGAGATGGACATGATTAATCATGGAGTGAGCTCAAAACTTAGTTGATTTAAGTTTTCATTAATTGAGTTTGGTTTGAGTTGAAATGAATGGTGGAGTTTAGTTGAACTAAACTTATGAGTTGAATTTATTAGTTGAGTTACATGAGAGTTGTGACTCAATTTCAAATGTTTTACACGTTGGAAGGTAACAAGGGAGGGGGAGTTTCATTTCAAGAATGAAACTCCCACATGGGACGTTGATAAGCATTAAGGAGGTGACGGTTACACATGGGCTGCATCAAGGGTGAGAAGTTATTGACTTCAAAAATTCAAATTCAAAACCATGGGGACGTTGGTTGCATGAGGCTTTTCATGCATGTAACATCTACTAAAGAGATAAGTGGGGTGGCTGTTTTGAGAGTTACAAATACAAGGTTAACCAAGGGGCTAGTCATTGGAACATAGAAAGTTTTATTTAAAAGTTGAAACTCCAAGATAGATATTAAACCAATAGGAGTTACAAAGTGTGTTCACACTTGGAGGAGGGGAGTTTCATTTCAAGAATGAAACTCTCACATGGGATGTTGATGAGGATCAAATGGGCTGAATGGAGCTGCTGTATTATAGAGTTACAAAAGAGGTTTTGACTTTTCAAATTCAAATATGATAAGACTACACGTTGGAGGAGGGGGTAAGGTTTCATCTCTAGATGAAACCCCCATGTGAGATGATAATGAGAGGAGGAAGAAAAGGAGACGTTACACAAATACCATGCATGGAGATGTTGGAGGGTTGGGGAGTTTCATTTCATAATGAAACCCCCAAGTAACATAAAGGACTTTGATTAAGGTGAGGTGAATTACACAAGGTTAACCTTGGGCTGGTTTTGGTTAAACAAAGGGTTCTCATTTTACTCTCTCTATCTCTCTCTCTTCCTTGGACGATTATCATCTCTCTAAGATCAAGAACAGCAGTTGGTTACTGATATGAAATCAGTCCTTGGTTGATTTATTTCACCCAGACAAAAGCAAACATTGAGCAAAGGAGTTGGCATCAAGGTTTTCCATTCAAAGCCAATCTTCTCTCTCTCTTTCTCTAATTCATACCTTAGCCGAATCATTTTAACGACAGCAACAAAATCATCTTCGGCCAAGGAATCAATAAGAAGGAGAGGCTAAGAAAGGGAAGGAACAAGCCGGAGTGAAGATCAATCGAAGGAGACGCGGTATTAATAAGTGCATTTTGAACCCTTGTTTCATAGATTGATTAAGAAAATGTGATATGGCCATCGTATGGCCAGATCCATCAATGGTTTAAATATAGGAATATGATGTTTAAAAGTGGTAAAATATGGACCATAGGGTTCGGCCCTTTGGATGGCCGAACCCCATGAGAAAATTTGGTGAATTCTATGGTGTTTAAAAGACAAAAATCCATATTTTGAAGTGGGGGTTTTAAAGGATTTTTATATGGAATTAAGGTTACTGTTTTGGATCAATTATGAGATAGCCGAATCAGGTAGTTTCCATGGTTATGATGTGGAGCCTAACATGTACATAATTAATGGAAGCATTGTGTAAAGAGAACCATAGGGTTCGGCCATATGTATGGCCGAACCCCATGGACTGTTTTGTTGAATAATTGGGTTAAGTTTATGATGGACATTAGTTAATATTTATATGTTTTGATTTAAGAATAATACATGTTTGTTCATGGAATTAGTGTGGGTAAATAATCAGCCAACATGAATGATGGAAAAGGGGGATCAAAATCAGATTGGTGAGGTTCGGCCATGTGTATGGCCGAACCCCACTAATGGTAATTGTTGGACATAGTGGTTAGTTTATATGGAGATATGAAGGGTTTAAGAAGGATCAAAATAAGTCGTGAGGTTCGGCCATGTGTATGGCCGAACCCCACTAAGATGGTTTTATGTCAGGTGATGGAAGTTAGCTAATTTAAAGCAAAGGTTGGTCTCAATGACACAATCGTAATTATGGGTGAAATGATCAAAAATAAAATGATCATATGATTGGATAAATGGGCTGAAATCAAAGTGGTAAGGTTCAGCCATAATGTATGGCCGAACCCTACCAAGGTTCATTTAGAAGTTTGGGTTAATTAGATGGTTTTGAGTAAATAAAAGAATGACCAAAGTTTTAATGGGTGAGGTTCGGCCATGGATTTGGCCGAACCCCACTAAGTGGTTCTTGGAACATTAAGCTTTGCTGGAAATTAGGTGGATAAATGATTAACTTGCTGCTATGTACATAAGGTATTTGGATTTCTAGAACGGTGTACAAGCCGTGATCGGAAGACGGTTCAAAGGAAGGGTCAAACAAAGTAATCTAGAGTAGGTTTCCTACCTTGTTGTAACCACATATCTTATTTGCTGTTTTATGTTTATTTGAATAAGTTATTTGAATGAAATGTTATATTTACAAATGGCATGTTTGCATAGACATCTCATGCATGGCATGGGATGATGGTGTTGTAACCGGAGGTCACACTCCGTCGGGGCGTCCGAAAGACCACTGTGGGGTACCTTGATGATGAGAATCCCATCAAGAGGAATCCGGAGGCCACACTCCGTCGGGGCCTCCGAAAGACCACTGTGGGATACCTTGACGATGAGAATCCCGTCAAGAGGAGGCTATGTAGAATGGTGATGGGTGGGACTCATTACATGTTCATTTCATACATAGCATGTTTTATGGAATTTTGACACACATGTATTATTATATTATTTGCATGTTTTTATACTAACCCTATGATAGCCCTATTCGGAAACACTACTGGGCCCGTTGATCTAACGCCCTATCTCTACCTTAGTGGATGACGCAGGAAAGACAACGAATGAGGATCGAGAAGGGGACCAAGCAAAGAAGCTTGGGCGGTTTGAATGATTGGAATAGACTATGAATGGACTATTTATGGACTTGTTATTCGATTTATTTGGACAATGTAATTCGGTAATTAGATGTGTTGGCATGTAATAAGTGGTTAAGTAGATGCTATGGTTTGGTTTATTTTGAATGGTTTGGAATGAATGGTAGACTAAGGTTATTTGGTAATATTGGAAAATAAATCTTGTACTTTGCTATCATAAGTCATAAATTGAGTAGATATAGGTTCTATTATAACCTCAGTTAGACTAAGACTAAGTATATTCCGCAAGTTGTATTTGTACCATGTGCGGATCAGTTTTATGGACTTAGTTCATACGCACATAGGCTTGGCCAGTTAAGGGTCGGATTTAGAGATCCGAACTTAACTCGCGTCGTGACACTCCGCCCCGATCACTAGATTATTATATTTAAAAAAAAAAAACTTTGATTATTAAAGTGAAAAGGGCGGGGTGTTACATTTACAACCAAAATTGAAATAGCAAACAATGTCCATGGAGGATATGAAGAAGAGAACATACACTCAGTAGCCCAGACATTTTCAAAATCCAAATAGATTAACCGTAAAGTCTGTTATGAGACCAGGTACTATTCTTCTCCGTGCTGTATATGGCTTGACAGAGGTTTCACTTGCTAAAGTTTTCTAATCCGCTGAACTCAACCTCTAATCTGAAAAACATGACTTTGGTTAGAAGAAAAAGATTACTCAATCCAACACACAAAGAGTTAAAATCACAAAGGCACAACTACCATTCTAAAAGCACATAGATTATATTACATAAATGTTTAGATCGATGGATGAACATGTCAAACCAATAATCATTACAGTCGCAACAGTGAGCCCATGTACATTGTGCTCTGAGTTCTTGTCTGAGCATGTGTGCTTTTTTTTAATGTTGCATACTTGTGTTGCAATGCAATATAGAGAAGAGTGTTGGGCAATGAAGAAAAGACAAATAGATGAGTTAGAACTATGGAGATACGTATACTACGGAGTGGATTAACTCTAAAAATTGAGTTAAAAACGAATACATTAGAGGTAGTTTAAAAATAGCCTCAATAGATGACAAATAGAGAGACTCGTTTGAGGTGATTTGGTCATGATCATAAAAGAGTGAACACGACCCCAGTACGTAGAGTTGAAAAGCTACAGATCGAGGGTGCACTAGGAGGAGAGGTCGACAGCTAAAAACATGGAGGGGAGAGATAAAGAAGGAAATGTTAGATTGCAAAGTAACTAATGGTATGGTAAATGATAGGGTCAATTGGAGAAAAAGAACTCGTAAAACTGACCCCTGAACGGTAGGACTTTCACCTATGATGATGATGATACTTGTGTCAATCAAGAATTTTCCAAGAAGCGTCATTAGAAAGTACCTTATGTCGTTAAAATTTATTTTATGAAAAGTTTGTACACTTAAAAAATTGCTTCTTAGAAAAATTTGCTTCGTAGTTTTCTAAGATAAGATATGTAGTGAGACTTCTTGGGCTTTCCTACATTCGATAAAGGATTATCTCACAGTATCTTGTTCTATTCTAGAGAAAGTAAAAATTAATATTTGCAATTATAAAATGAAATTAATCAAATGACAAGATCGTACAAGACAAGATTTAAGTCTGAATTTGCCTGGTTTGATGATGATTCATGTCCATAGGTGAAAGATTCATCTCACAAGATCTTATTCTATTGTGAAGAAAGTGGAAACTAATATTTGCAATTTAAAATCAAAATTAATCCAAATGCAAATCACAGAACAAAAGGTGAGTCAAATTTTATGGTGTTTTGGTGATGATCTCTAGGTCATGGATGATAGGGAGGACGGCTTCATTAATATCAAAAAGAAGAATGAGAGAATTACAGTTTACCCAACATAAAAGCTAATAGGCAACTCTCAATCTACCCAACAAGAGTTACAAGACCTTCTCTTAGATGGTTTGACTAAATCAAAGGGGAGAACAAGAGAATTACACCATGTATACAACAAATCCCAACCCACTCTCAAGCCCAAGAAACAAGACCTCCCCATGCACAAAACTAAAAAGGCTCTTTGCTGAAAACCCACACATGCACCCCAAATAAATAAAATAAAAATAAAAAAATAAAAAATAAAAATACCAAAAGAAACCCGATGCCTTCTCTTTAAATACTAGAAATACTCCAAGAATATTTCAAAGGCAAATAAACCCTAAGAAGATGAAACTATGTTGTGCTTGAAAGAAATAAGAGGATAAATGAAACAAGACAAGATCTAATACTAAATCTGATTTAGGACAAGTCAAAATATTGAAAATCCCAGATCTAAATGAAAGATGGATACATTTATGAAAATGCAAAATGTGAATGTTGAATCCTAAAATGACATGCAACCTATATCCATGATTCACATAAGATTTTGGAGAGATAAATTAACATTAAACAAAGAATATAACAAACTATGCAAATTCACATACACAATTAATCAAAGAGATTAAAAAAAAGAATGATACCTACACATAAAGCTCTCAAGGTTGTATTGCTGGCCTTAAATACAAAATCCCTCAAAAGACTAATTAATTGATACCAAACTCCATCATAGGTTGAAAAATCAAGAATTGGGGTTTGTTATTTTTATTTTATTTTCAAGCAAATCAAGGTCTCAAATAGGTTCATATAGTAGGTTAGGGTTAGAATACAAGTCAAAGAAAAAGGATTAAGAGGTTAGGGTACAAAATAAGGTAAAATGGGGTAGAAAGGAGCCTATTCATACAATCATATATGGACGTCCGAATAGACTGGTGGGTCTCGGCGGGGTTTTGGTGGCCGAATGGCGGGGGGGGGGGGGGGGGGGGGGGGTTAGATGTTGGTTGGGTTAGGGTTAGAGATAGATGGATAAAGGGGCAAAAACAAGGTGTAGAAAGAAAGAAAAAATGGGAAAAAAAGAGGAGAAAGGGGAAGGGAAGAAAAAGAGAGAGAAAAGAGAAAGATAAGAAGAAGAAGAAGAAGAAGAAGAAAGATTTGTACCTTGAATCACACAAGGTTCTTTGATTTCACATCAAAGAGGCAGAAGGAGTCACACTAGATTTCTGTATGAGAAAAACTTGAATTTCTTCTTTCATTCATTCATCATCCTCAAAAGTGTCGCTTACAACTATTTATAAAATAAAGACTCTCTTAGAAACCCTAGACACATGTGACTTAAAACACATGTGTACAATATAAAATCATAAATACAAAAAATGTCTCTAATTAACTTAAACCACATATAAACTACACAATATACCACTAACAAAATATGAGAAAGACAAATGCTCGGATGGTGCTAAATCAACGGTCAGATCTATCCAACCCATAAATGAATGACTTAGAGTAAATTGATGGATCAAGCCAAATCTTCAAACCCCTTGCGTGATCAATATACAATATTGACTATACATGGTTCTATCTACCTTTATCCATGGTCAGATATGTAACGATTGTGTAGAAATTCATCATCCAACAATAAAGAGGTAAAATCTAGATTTCGATGCTCCCTTCTTTGCTAGCATCCCATGACGTAGGACACAATTTATCTTAATCTTATGCTATTTGTTTCTTTATTTATTTTTTAACTCTTCCTTTCCTAATGTAATTAGGATTCTTATTTTTTATTTAAAGTTGTGTGTAAACAGAGGGGGCACCATCTTGAGAATAAGCAAATACAGTAAGTTTTTTTTCGTATCATTTTCCTTCTCTTCTTCTTCAACCCCGTGTCAGCGCAGACAAAGAATCCCCCATTCATTACCTGTCACCTGCATTGATAGGGACGGTATAGTTTTTCCCCACAGCTCGCGCCGACTTCTCGAGCGCAAACATCACAGTGCCTAGGACGTGATCCTTGACCGTCTCGCGCTCCATCAAGTGGTTATTATAGCTCATCTCAATCCTAGAGACTCTCTTGCATCTACTGCGCCGAGAGAGAAAACTGCACTGAGAGAGAAAAAATGAGAGTTTTCCCAGTGCACAGCTTCCTTGCATTGACAGGAACAAAGTCGTCCTCCTCTCCTTTGTTGACTGTGTCACCGCTCGGCCACCAGTTTCGCCTCTACTGCCCTTTTCACAGGCGAGATTTGTAGCCTCTCACCATCGCCACTTGTGTCTGCCAACTCCCTCGCCTTGCTGTCGTGCCTTGCTCCAGCCTTTGTCACCCGGATGTCTAGCGCTTCCGCCACTGCCAACCACCCACTGCTCGACCAACTTCCGCCTTGAACCCATCCTTGCCTTCTTATAACAGTGTCATCGTGCTCTCTGCCTTTCGATCATCCCCAATCCATTCAACCGTTACCACGCCCTCATTCACCAACCAAGATTGGTTCACCCCACTTTCCAAACTCACAAGCTCTACTCCTCAAACTCCTAGCCACACCTATCCCGAGACTCCTCTCCAATTTTTCATTCACCGTGGGACCCCTTTTTGACCATGTGATTCCCAATTGACCAACTCACCCGATTTTATTCTTCTTTTTTACCGACTCAGCCCCATTTAGTCCACTTACCCATCAAATCCATTTGAATGTCCATTAAACCCCATTTAAATCCAATTACTTCCATTTATTTCCCCTTTAATTGAGTCTCTTGTCCATAACAAACCTGGTCGCTTCAGCTGCGTCAGTGGCACCCCTACGATGGTAATGAGTATGTTACCAAATCTGAGTTGAAAACAATGCTTGCCGACCTTCGAGAGTCCATACTTAAGTCCATAAAAGAAATGTTGCAAGAAGAAAGAGACAGAGACAAAAAGGAGGTGGTAGGTAACTCTAAGCACTCAAATCAGGTTGACTCGACCCCGAAAACTCAACCACCATAACCAATACCACCAACACCACCACACATTCCCCAACCTCCTGGCCATCCCTCTCCGTCCGACGCACGGAACCTATCTATGGTTGTTCGTACATTATCATAAACCATACAATCAAATCACTCCACTATCTCTCATGTGTTTCTTTATTTCTTTGGCAGCTTTTGACCAATGACTGTTTGCCAAGTGTTAGATGCAGATGGTGTAGACATGTAGCACTAAACTTCTCTTTTATATTTTTTTTATTTACAGGTAGGAGCTTGTGGAAAGCAACAGGAAAGGTCCAAATAATTCTGTTATAGAAGTAACAGGAATTTTTCCATGCACCCATCATCACCACCATCATAGCCGAAATCACATCTTCTAGTCAGCTTTTCAAGTTCTACTTCTCCATTTGACCCTATCATAAACCATACAATCAATCACTTCACTATCTCTCGTGTCTTTCTTTATCCCTACCCTTCACTTTCTTTATCTCTCATGAACCCTTTGAACAATATTAGCAACTAGACTCTTTACCATCTGTATTTAGTATTTACAAGCTGTCCCTCCATAAGAATCTCTTTGTAGTCTCACTAACTGGTTCATCTCCTCATGTCCATGTTTCCCGATCTCTATCCATTCCAATTTCTAACATAAGTAACAGACCTAATGAGTACAGAACAGGTGTCCTAAATATCCTTTCAACCTGCCACGTGCACCACAAAGATCAAATAGATTGAGAGCATACAGCTGGCTCAAGTGGGTGAGCCTTGCTAACAATCCTCTTCAGAAGCAATGTATTTTGGCCCCAACTACCAATTCTCTAAAAAAATGCTGAGGTCTTTAGATGTTCATGGTTCACATTACCTATACTGGATAACTCTAGAATTTAGCACCAAAACTATAACATCAAGGATGACTCACCATTGGGCCTTTCAAGGCAAGGTGGTCCCACCCCATCTGGAATCACAATTTCTATCTATAAAATGAATCCAAAAGTCAAGTGCTAAAATGTGGAAAGTGTCTATGAAACAAAGGAATGCTCTATGATTTGAATTTTTCCATTCACCGAGATATGTCTGTAGACTGTAGAAAGAAAGAAAACAAGGAAGAAAAAAATCCCAGAAAAGATTTTAGAGAGAGAGAGAGAGAGAGACCCACGTTCCAGAAATCAACAAAAATAAAAGGGGCAAAGACCTCTGTGGCAGACAACAAAAGGATGGGCATAGAAGAAGAGTAATTGGAGAAGAAGGTTGTTACCTAAGGAGAAGTGAGAGAGAAATTTGGTTGAAAACCTCCCTGAGGAGAGCCTGACCGATTTCGATTCTTTGGGCATAAATCTGGAAGAAAAATATTAGAAAAATGAAAAAGAAGGAGAAAGAGATGATAGTTTGACAAGATATATGATAGAAATAGATCTTAGAATTAAAAAAAAAAAATGAAACATTACCTGCAATCTGGAACGACTTTTCTGATCGGGATGGGAGAGAGCAAGGTTTTCGGCTTTTAGGGTTTAGGGGAACAACCGAGAGAAGCAAGAGAGT
Source organism: Chimonanthus salicifolius (assembly GCA_013350335.1). NCBI lineage: Eukaryota > Viridiplantae > Streptophyta > Magnoliopsida > Laurales > Calycanthaceae > Chimonanthus > Chimonanthus salicifolius. The sequence continues at coordinate 62,324,172 of CM023538.1, read as the reverse complement.
GGCGAGCTTAGGGTTTTAGGATGTGACAAGAAACACAGAAGAGAGGAAGAGAGAGAAGAGTAAGCGGTCGACAAAACGGACTGTCCGTGACCGTCAGCGTCCCACCCGTCTGCGTAATGGACCTAATTTTCCGCCTGTAAGCTGTTCCGAACTTCCGATAGACTTTAAGACCCAGTCCGTTTATCAAATGGACGAGCCGAGCCGGATCCAGATTGTTGACAGGACTGGCTTCTGTATAATCAACTTTGAACAAGTATTAGTTGGCTAAATTTTGTGAATACAAGTATACAACGCACTCCCATTTGCCCATTGAAGGAAATACATAGTGAGTACATCCATTTGCTACACGATTTGGGCACCACTGGACTTCCAAATCAGGGCCTAACATGTTTTCCTAAATCATAATTTTTTTAATTTACGTGTGAAAAACTTCCGGAATCTTCTTAATCTACGAATGGATCCCTCTTTTTCTCCTCTTCTCTTCATCCCCTAATTTTTCCTTTCCCTTTCTGTCTTATTTTTGCTTATTTTTCTCCATAATATCAGCTCTCTTCCCTTTTCATTCTCAAACGGTATTTTACTGTGTTGGTGAGAATGGGATTTGGACATGGGTAGACTTGGCCAAATTAATTAGGCAATGGGTAATTGGGTATTGGATTGGCCGATGGGTTGGTGGTGAGTTGGAATCTGAAGAGGGACCTATAACATGAAATTCAAAGCGGGCCCTTTTCATGAATTTGGAGATCAAACTCATCAACTTCGTCTGATTAAGCCGGCTCATCTTCGATTGGACCTGTCGGGTTCATCTAGTCCAATGCCTGCATCAAGATACCGGTTGATATTTGTCTCAATTTTCATATATTCATTATAGGAAACTCGATACGATATTTATAAAAGTAAATATGGACATTATATGGAATGAATCGTCCATCTACTATACGTTGATTTTTTTAAGACTGATATTTTAGTGTTTGGTGATTTAAGAGAAAAGACCTTATCTGTTCTCTTAAATGACCAATTAATGATAATATTATGTGATTATAAAAGTTTGCAGATATTTTTATTTATATATTAAAAAGATTTTGTCCAAAAATAAGTTTTTGATGTTAAGTTACAAATACCTTTTTATAACATACATATTTTGAATAATTAAGTACACTATCACTAATTAAACATTTGTGTTTTTTTTTTTCTGCTTGGCTTTAATAAATTTATAAATTTAAAATCTAAACATTTAAATTTACATTGAATAATGCATTTTTATAATACAAAAGCTCAAACATCATACACACTGAATTTAATAATGCAATATTTTTGTAAGACAACAGTTCACACATCATATTCATTGAACGACCAACTTAAGAGAAGATAAGAGTGGTTATTTAGGCTCTTATATTTTTACTAGAAGTCCAAATATTGCATGGTCAAATATAAGTATACCTTCTGGTTGTAATTTTTTAATTTGTTTCAATATTTTTGTAGTTCTGGTGTCCTTATCTATTAATATATGAACCATTTAAAAAAAAAAAAGAATAATTATAAGCATAAGGGCCTTAGGTAGAAATGATGTTGCTTGATGGTGTGTTCCTCATTGAACGTTTTTACAGGGTGTATGATGCACAAAATTATAGAGATAATCCCATCATAAAATTCCAATGGCTGAACGGAGTAGTATGGACTGACGTGCTTATGTTGGAAAACCAGATTCCATTTTTCATCCTCCAACATCTTTATGATCTTATGAATCTTTCAGACCCTCTTGTGTCTATGGCCCTCTCTTTCCTCTGTGGATATTTGTGGAACATCGAACTTTCCAACTTTGAAAATGTTCCCAATATCGAATTCCAGCACATACTCCATTTCTTGCACTCTAGTATCATTCCCCTTCCTACTGACAGCAGCTCCCTGGAGGGCATGGAAAAAATGATCCAGTCCGCATCCGACCTTCAAGAAGCTGGAATCGAATTTAAGAAAGGGAAATCAGACAGCTTCATTGATATTATATTTGATAAAGGAGTGACTGAAATCCCTCATTTGCTGATAGCACGCAACATGAATCCTCTGCTACTCAACCTTGTTGCTTTTGAACAGTGTTATCACTACTGTCGGCCTTGCTTCTCAGCTTACACCCACTTGATGGATTGCCTTATCAACACTACCAAGGACGTTGAAATTATTTGTAGAAAAGGAATTATAGACAACTGGTTGAATAGCAATGGTGAAGTAGCCGATCTCTTCAACAAGATTAAGACAAATGCAACTTTATACCCTGGCCACCATCTTACCGGTATTTTCAACGATATCAATGAGTATTATGGGAAGCGTGGCCCGAGATGGCGAGCAGCCTTGATGCGGAATTACTTCGACAATCCATGGACGATCATATCACTTATTGCAGCAGTTGTCCTCCTCCTACTCACCTTCACACAGACCTTCTTCACCTCATTTCCCAAATTTGCTGATGGTTGAAATCATGTCACTAATATATTTTCTTGTATTTGATTTCTAATGTATCTTTATGATGTATCGTGTGTCAAGTTTTAATCTCGCAAATGGTTGTTATTTTTTTCCAGAAAGTAGCGGTGCTCAAATCAATTCCCATACTTTACTGTGCTTTGTTTCAAAACTCTTAAAATGATTTAGCAGTGCATCATTGCATAACAAATTGGCAAAAAGTAGTGGTACCTTAGCTAAATGTATCAGTTACCTTTAATGAGAGAGTATTTTGTAATATTAACTTATATTTTTGTAAATTATTAATTATTTGACAAATAATATTTGATTGATTTTTGAAGAGTTAAAAAGGGTATCTGATTAACAATACAATTTCCGGGTGTTTTACTATTTTCCATCATCTTTATCATTTTAAAACTGCAAAAGGGAGAGAAGAAAATTGAATTTGAGAAAATTGTCTCTGTTTCCGTTTCCCGTCTTGAAAGTTTCTCTCAGGTGTATTGAGTTCTGGGTTTTTTTTTTTCCTTTGTTTCTCTTGTTTTTTCACTCTGGTGCTTCTCTTTTTATTAATATATTCACCATTAAAAAAATTGAATTTGAGCAAATTGTTTTAGTCCTTCAAATACTCGTAAGTTTCCTTACCTTTAGTTTTTATTATTGGCTTCCCACTTTGCAACAGAACTCGGTAGCATCTCCTGTATATTTCAAACTCCTTTCTTTTTGATTGAAAGTTGCAATTCATGAAAGTTTCTAATCTGAAATATGCCAAATCACATTATTTAAATAAAATATTATATAATTATAATGATTAGTGATGATAATAATCCGTGCGTATATTAAAAAGAGTAACTTTTAGACATAGGAACATTGCAGTTTCAGCCCAGCATATGGCAATCGATCAATGTTGATAATAAGTTTATTTATCACCGACCAAGTCATTTGATTTTAGGCCAAATTTTTCTTAAAAACATAGCAAAGATTTACAAAAGAAAATGAAGACTGCAAGAATCAGTCTTTTAGAACTGTATGAGAGGAACAGAGAAGGAAGAATACAGCTTACAAATAAATTGGAGATCTAATACATAAAGAAAACCAGAGATACAATTATCAAATCTTATTTCTTTACATGAAGCCAGAAGCGGGGAATGAAGGTTCGTGATGAGCAAGACGATGAAAGCAGCGATAAATTGCGCTTGAATTGAGCTCTCCTTATGTGCCATCTGTTTTCATAATACCGATTGATATCATTGAAAACATTGACAAGATAAAATTCGTTATCGCGGAAGTTTATCTCGCTCTTGATCTTGTTGAAGAGATCGGCTACTTCTTTATGGCTGCCCAACCTGTTGTTTATTATTCCTTTCTCACACAGAAATCCAACATCTTCTGCGGGAGAGCTGATGAGACAATCCATGAATGCAGTGTATACTGTGAAGCAAGAGAAATAGGAGTCACAGCTCTGTTCCATTGCAATAAGGTTAAGGAGTATAGGAATGGTGTTATCTTGAACAATGAAAGGCGGGATTTCGATCACAGCTTTCTCCTTTTGAAACTTTATATTTAGGAAGCTATCTGCAGTCGCCTTCTTAATCTGAATTCCTGCTTGTTGAAGTTCAGATGCAGAATGGGTCATTTTGGCGTCACCCATTTCCATTACTTCATAGGGAAAAGGGAGGAGACTAGACTGCATCAAATGGAGCAAATGGTCATAGGAGAAATGCAAGTTGGGTTTTTTATAGTTTGGCTGGAAGGAACTGAAGAAAGAAACAGCAATTTTTGCAAGACGGGGGCTGGAAAGATTCATGAGATCAAATAGATGTTCTAGAATGACAAAAGGAATCTGATTTTCCAGCTTGAGCAAGTCAGTAGCAAGTTCTTCGCGCAATGATTCATCTGAGTTTAGTAAGGGATCATCCCCATCTTTGTCATACGCCCGGCAAAAAAGCTCAATGATGAAGCAACCATCTAACACCATCATCTCAACAAAAGAATTGCTGTCGAGCTTGATTTCTTCAGAGTAACATGCTCGGGCCTTGTGTTCAAGCAGCTTGACCTCTGCCAAAAACCGCTCCAAGCAGCCCTTTCCAAGGCGAGTGCGGATGGCATTTAGATACCTCCTCTTGTGTTTCTCCATTACTTGTAGATGCGTGCACCTTTTGCTATAGTGAAAGGGTCCTATTGAGATGCGTTGAGGCTCAATGGCCTTCTCGTCTATTTCTCGGAGGCAGCTGGGGAATCGGCAGATGGCTCGCTTTTCGTTGATTTGAGTTGATGGAGAGCTCCGGATGGATGATGAATCTTCGGATTCCTCATGTTCATCATCACAAATTCTTTGTTTGAATGACTGCACCCATTTTGGATCGAAAAAGGCCTTCTCATTAGCAATTTGCCCGTCGGCGTCACTGCCCGTTGTAATTCGGCCATCCTCCGAGGCAGCAGCTGCAGTCTGCTGGTGTTCTTCCATGGCCACCTCTTCTGCATCAGCTATTTGATTCTCATGTACTGCATCTTCGGATGCCTCATGTTCATCATCACAAATTCTTTGTTTGAATGACTGCACCCATTTTGGATCGAAAAAGGCCTTCTCATTAGCAATTTCCCCGTCAACGTCGCTGCCCTTTGTAAGTCTGTCATCCTCCGAGGCAGCAGCTGCAGTCTGCCGGTGTTCTTCCATTGCCCCCTCTTCTGCATCTCCTAGTTGATTCACAAGATCTTCTGGTGCCTCCATCAAACCAAGTCGACTCTGGCTATTGCAGCCACTGACTGGGGCACCAGTTTAAACGGGTGAGGAGCTGAGAAAAGTGCGCAAAAGAAAAGAACTTTCAGCTTCTTATGGAATCTTCAATGTTATAAATTTGCAAGTGGTAGGTCCCACCATAGATTGGATTAGTTTTTGTTCTCCCACTTGTACAATTGACTTTTAATGCAAATTAATTTAAATTTTTTATGATAGAAACTGTCCAGGAGTCTCTCTCATAGGAGATTTTATCCTATTAAACTTTTTAGAGCATATGTACATCTCTCTACACGTATACTGGGTCCAAATGAAGAGGAGTAACTCTATGGAAAATGATCCAGAATGATTTGCGCATAAATCGAATTCAAGACTTTCTTTAATGAGAAGAGATTCTTGACCGTTAGGCCATCCTCCGCTAGATTCAAATGCAAATTAATTTAATACCGAAGTTGGTATGGAATAAGATTTGGAAACCACATGCTACTTGAAAATTTTATAGTTTCTAAAATGGTCTTTACAACTTGGTGTCTATATATTATTATCTTTAGATGCTTATATGTATCTCAATTTCTCAATTTCTCAACATCTAACTGTTTTAAAAAAATATTTAAGAGCAAGATATTGAGACCTCTTAGAGCACTTGACTAATCTTTAAAACATATACAAACCTTCCTTTTCACATGCTATAATATAAAAAAGTGATTTGAATCTGAAACCTCCTATAATTCAAACGGGTTTTTTACCGCCAAAATAATCTTCAGGGGTTATCTCACCATGTAAGAGTGCTTACCAAAGCCATTTTGTTGTCATCAAATGACCATGCAATTTGTATTTTATTTTTATTTTTAATTTTCTAAACGCCTTGTAGACAGAAACCATGTGAATGCATTTCAATGCTCTGGCGCCAATAATTGTATATTGGTCAATGATTAATGCAAGTATAATAGACCGCATACTTTGGTACTCAACTTGCATAAATTAATTTAAATTTATTTTAATCCAAGTGGGGAATTTTATAGTTTTGAAAACGGCCCTTATTGAACTTGGTGCCTATATATTATTTTCTGTAGATCTATCTCAAGTTTTCAACACCTAACTTGATTATTAAAGCAATTTTGTCATTATTAAATGACCATGCAATTTTTTTTTCCAACGTCTATGAGTGAATTTTAATACTCTGTCACAAATAATATCATATTGGTAAATGATTAATGCCAGTTTATGCATAATGGACTACTTGGGTGAGTTTTTAGAAGTTGCATTCTCATGAGTGTAATACTCCAGCCCAATTTAGGAATTAATTATGATTAATCATGATTAATTAAATAATTTTTATCCGTTAATTATGAAATATTTTCCTCTAATCGTAAAGTGTATTAAATAAGTTTTTCAACGGATCTAAGTTTGACTTGATCCGAATCCGGTAACTCTTTTAATTAAGTTTCAAAGATATATAAGTGAGTTACGAATATAATAATAATATTATTTTAGGCTTAAACCTTAGCCGCTGTATAAACTCAGTCATTTGAGTTAGTTTGAACTTCAAATTTTAGATTATGCATTATTTTTAAATTCCGGACCTAATGACATGCCAATCTCGTTATAATTTCGCTAATTTATTTTACCCCTAAGTTTTAAAGTGGTAAAACCCCAATTCGACAGGGTAGAGGAAGTCCTAAAAATATATAGAGAGAGGCAGTACTCAATCTGTATTATAACTAAGCTGTTTATTTCTTTACACTCTAAAATAGTTAGTTTTTGATATTTATTTTGAGCCATGAAATATAGGCCATTGAATATTCTTTCATTTAGAAAATGTGGTTTTTGACTTCAAAAGACCTTAAAACTTTATAATGTTTTTATCAGACAAATTTACTCTATCAAACTATAAGGTTGGATACTTTAAAAAAGAATATTGAAGATTAGGAGATTTTGTTAAAACGGTGATTTTTAGCGAAAACACTGGATTTTTGAGATAGATTTCACTCCAAATTTTAATACCATGCTCAGTTTTTAATACCTGACCTACTGAACTAATTGTATCAATTTAGTGAGACCCTGAAATACCCCGATAAAAGAAAGGACATAGATGTAAATAGTAAAAAGAATAAACTAATATTATATTATAAAATAATATCAGAAACATGTGAAAGATGAGTTTAAAGCTACGGATGTAGCTTATAGCTGTGTTGGAAGATTATAACACCGCCAATTGCCTATGCGGTTGGTGGTAGTTGGAATAGTAATTATAAAATATATAACAATAAATGCAGAGTTATTAAAAAACTTATAAACCTACGAATAGCTTAGGCAACCTGTATGATTAAAAAAATGCATACGGTTGCCTATAAATAGGTGTAATCGGCGAGGAAACCAGAAAGTAAAGAAAAAAAAAAAAAAAAACTCTTCTGCCGTTTTGCTCCCTCTCCCTCTTTCAAAAACAGCAAGCCCTCTCTCTCCTATTTTCTTTTCTTTCTTCTTCTTTCTCCTGCTTTGGCCATACCAGCAGCAGCCGAACGATCGGGTTTCTTGAATTCTTTTAAAGGTTTTCAAATTTAGTCAATCTTATACAGAATTTTGCACCCAAGGTATCGAAATAATTCTATTTTTATTTTTATTAACTCCATAGCAAATTAAGAGTAAAATAGCTTGGTATTGGGGTTCAAAAAATGAGATTTTTTAAAATGGAGGAAAAATAGATTTCCTCTTAAAATTTAAATTTTACCCTCAAGATTTGTATTATTTCACATTCAAAATATAATTTTTGACCCTAAGTAAAATCGGGAAAAAGATTAACCCCAGCTGACTATTGTGTGTTTATTTTTCCGCCTTGTGTGTTTAAATTCCTGTACTGTACCCTCTGGGCCATATTCTCAATACGTCCTTCTTCTAGAAGACAATACGAGGATAGGGCACTGAGTACTTTTATTTACTTTACTGTCTCTGTACCCTCTGGGCCTCTCACAATACGTCTCCATGGTCCTTTCTCTAGAAGACAAGAGAAGGCACTGAGTACTTTATATTTTTCATTTTATTGTAATGTTTTGGATGGCTGACAACTAACTTTCTGACATAATTTAAAGGAATAGAAAGAGCCTAAGGTGACTCATTACACATATCATGTTTTCTGGAAAAAATAACACGGGGTTTGGGAAATTATCATGCGTATATACTGACAAATAGAAAATTTATACATTTTACTTTATCTTACAGATTTTCTGTGAAAAACTCAACCGGAGAAGGTGAGGAGACTCGAACCAACACTTGTATTGTGTTATATGTTAAAACCCACTAACACCAGACTGAAATGGGATCCATGGTCAATTAAAGATGGAAAAGGCTATATAGGTCCAGAATACGAGACCTGACACTGCCTACATGTAAGGGATGTAAATGTTCTAACTGTTTAGAACGTAGGCGTTAAAAATGGTGTCGGGGAGTCGAGGACTTGTAGTCTCTAACGCAGTATGGACCCATGGAGTGTCTGGGAATTGTTGGGTAAAAACTGGGTGAAGGCATTCGTGTTATTAAATCCAGTTTTATATGTTGTGTGATATTGATTATTTTATTGATCTCTTATATTGGTATTTGATACACCAAATGGTAAGGCTGAAATATGGTGGCTCTCTCAGAATAAGTCCCTGTGTAAGGAGGGCACTGGAAATCATGCATTATCATGCATTTGACATTTGCATGTGATAATTATGTTCATAAGTTAAATCTGTGGAAGATAATAACTTTGTAAAGTTTGATATTTGCCGTTGGGCTATAATTGCTGAGATTAGCCGAACACCGTTTGCGAACCGCTGGGTTGGACGTGTTAGTAGGCTGTGGTCGACCGCCATCAACCGTTGGTGTTGGATGGGCTAGTAGACCGGGTCGTGGAGACCGTATGCATTTGCAAGTTGCTATATTATTTCCGTGGAGGAATTAATATTAGTTCTGGTTGGAACTTTAAATGGGGGCTGACCTCGGTGTTGTAACATGGCTGGGGACCGACCCCGGTGTTAACAATACAATCTGAGTAAAAACCTTAGAAGATGATCCTAGGGTGAAAATGGGTTAAGTGGATTAACCGCATTGCATTCATGAAACATGCATTATTTATTGTTTCATATAATATGTTGGATGTTATGGTGAAAGTGAGTTAAGTGGATTAACTGCGTTTCATTTATGGAATATGCATTGTTATTTATTCCATGAATATTGTATATTGGATTTTATGGTGAGTTCTCCCCACTAGGCTGTTGCTCACGTCCCTTATAATGCAGGATCTGAACCAGAGGAGGAATTGGAGGGACCAGTGGTGCCTCGTTGAAAGTAGGAACTTAAAAGTTCCTAAGGTTTTCCGCACATGGAAACCATTTGCTTGCTTAAATATGTTTGAGTATTTGTAATAAATATGCCTCATGTGGCATAAGAAACTCATGTCTGTAAGTTTTAATGTCGTATACATTATATCCACTATGCTTTCGTACGTAACGTTGATGGATAAAAATATTCGTTGTGTGATATGGGGACATATGGTATATGTTTGAGTCCATGTGTGAAAAGCACGTGTGACATTTTCTAGGATCGGGTTTTCGTAATCTTGAAGATCCAGCCCAGTTATGACGTTGGGTGATTAGAGTTTACTGTTTAAAAAAAAAAAAATTTAGTCGCGTTCCGGGCCCACATCTGGGTTCGGGGCGTGACAATGAGCCAATTGACCCTATTTTTTTTATTGACTATAAAGTGTCCAAGCTTCTATGACTCACTACAATTGACTTCTGAATGTCTTTCAAGTTTCAAATGCATGTGGGATACATATTTAATTAAGAAATTTATTGAACTAGGTGCATTTAAAAGGTATTTAGATGGAGTTAGCCTCAAGTTATACATATATTAACTTGGACTAATTGTTCCGCATGATGGAAGTTTTATTCTACGAGAGTCAAATAATAATGGTGATGACGAGCAATATTCTACTCAAAAGTTATAATTGAGCTCGAAGATTTTAGATCAAAGAAGCAGGTTCATTTGCATGGAGAGAGAAGAAGAGCAAATGAATCAGATAGCAGGCGCAGTAAGTCTGGCAATAATAGGATCTGAAGCTGTAAGTGGTGATGAAAGCGAAGGTGGTGCCCCGTCGGATGGAGGATCTGCATCAAATAGAGGTTGCAATTCGCCATTTTCAGTTGACATGACCATTGTAGATCTAAATGAAAATTGGGTGAATTCCATCAAGGAAAGGTGTCAAGAGGAACCCAAAAAACTCAAGGCATCGTCAACTGGCGTTTTATGCTCTATCTACAGAGTTCCCAAGGGCATGCGAACAGACGACGAGAAGGCCTACACGCCCCAACTAATCTCAATTGGCCCATTTCACCGTGGTGATCAAAGACTGCACGCCATGGAAGAGCACAAATGGAGGTATCTAAGTGCAGTGCTGGCTCGAGAGGGAGATGGTTGCTTGGAGCGCCTATTGATAGCGGTTAAGAATTCGGAAAATCGAGCAAGAGAATGTTATTCAGAGAAATTAGAACTCGACAGCAACTCTTTCGTTGAAATGATGTTGCTTGATGGTGTCTTTCTCGTTGAGTTTTTTTATAGGGTGTATAATGCACAAAATTATATAGATGATCCCATCATAAAATTCCAATGGGTGAACGGAGTACTATGGACTGACGTCCTTATGCTGGAAAACCAGATTCCATTTTTCATCCTCCAACATCTTTACGATCTTATGAATCTTTCAGACTCTCTTGTGTCTATTACCCTTTCTTTTCTCTGTCGATTTTTGTGGAACATAGAACTTTCCAACTTTGAAAACGTTCCCAATATCGAATTCCAGCACATACTCCATTTCTTGCACTCTAGTATCATTCCCCTTCCTACCGACAGCAGCCCCCCGGAGGGCATAGAAAAAATGATCCAGTCCGCATCCGAGCTTCAAGAAGCTGGAATCGAATTTAAGAAAGGGAAATCAGACAGCTTCATTGATATTAAATTCGATAAAGGAGTGATTGAAATACCTCCTCTGCTTATAGCAAGCAACATGAATCCTCTGCTACTCAACCTTGTTGCTTTTGAACAGTGTTATCTCTACTGTCGGCCTTGCTTCACAGCTTACACCCAGTTCATGGATTGCCTTATCAACACTGCCAAAGACGTTGAAATCCTCTGTGGAAAAGGAATTATAGACAACTGGTTGAATAGCAATGGTGAAGTAGCCGATCTCTTCAACAAGATTAAGACAAATGTTACCTTATACTCCGGTCACCATCTTTACAGTGTCTTCAACGATATCAATGTGTATTATGGGAAGCGTGGGCCGAGATGGCGAGCAGCCTTGATGCGAAATCATTTCGACAGTCCATGGACGATCATATCACTTACTGCAGCAGTTGTCCTCATCTTGCTCACCCTTGCACAAACCTTCTTCACCGCATTTCCCAAATTTGCTGATGGTTAAAATTGTCTCTAAATTGTTTTGTGTTTGATTTCTCATGGTATGTTTATGATGTATCGTATGTCAAGTGTTAATCTCTTCTGTGAAAATTATTTTGTTTTCAATAATCTCCATTGTATTTTCTTTAAAGCTAGGTGTATGGTTCAAAATTTCAAAATTTAGTCTCGACTCGTAATCCTAACAAGTAGAATAATTTAAATGAGTTTTCAACTTGACTCGAAAAAATTCGATAAAACTCACTGATTTACTTTGCTTAAAATTTTATTAAGTAAACTCAAATTGACTCATCTGTTTATTATTTTTTTTTTGGGGGAGTGGGGGAGGTTTAAACTATGATTGCGTGTGTGGCTAATTACAAATTATAAAGAATTATAGTTAAAAATGATAAAAGATATTTTAACCCCCACAATATAAAATTTTCATTGGAAATTTGAATCTTAATCAATCGGATTTGTAAGGTAGTCCAGTGCCATTTTTCAATTTCAAGTGGTATGAATGAGGGCATTGAAGATAGATAAATTATGGATTAGGTTTTGTTCTCCCACGAGTACAATTGACTTTTAAACCTAAATTAATTTAGCAATAAGGTTGGTATGGAATGAGATTTAGAAGGCTTACCGCACGCTACTTGGAAATTTTATAGTTTTAAAAATGGCCTTTACGACTAGACGTTGGTGTTTATATATTATTGTTTTTAGATTCTTATATGTATCATCAATGAAAACAAAAACATAGTATATTAGTCGATGATTGATGCAAGTTTACGCAATAGGAATTTTATAATTTTGAAAATGGCCCTTAGGATTTGGTTGCCTAACTTGGTTGCAGGTTCGAGCCTCCATGGCCCAATCTTGATGTGTCCTAGAGTTAGTGGGACTGTGTTTGAGGTTTTTTACATGTAAATCAATTTTTGTAAATAAAATCCTTAGATTAGTAGGAGTAGATATATCAGTTTTTAAAACCTTTATATGTATCGGCCGATATCTGTAATTTTAATTAAAAAAATTAAGAGAGAAATTTCTCAGCCGATACCAATATTTTTTTCTCTGAGTAGGAGTTTCTTAATAATATTGACTAATCTTGGATGCAAGATAAAATAAAATCTTGGATGACAAAAACTACAATCATAAAAAAGATTGAGTTTGTAAAATTTAAATATAAATGTTTATTTTAGATTGGGGAGATAGATGGTTAGATGATGAAGATAAATTAATTGAGTGCAAATCTATAATAAAATTTCTAAAGTAATTGTATAACAAAAGCATTTATTGTGGATGTATAACACTCGAATGCACTACCCCCATACGTCAAGAGGTTAGGTCCACCCAATAAGGAGAAAAACTATATGGTTAGAAAAATATCATGTAAGGAAGGCCTTCTTGGTATTTAATATATTATTATAAATAATATTTATTAAAAAAATTATTATATATAATAAAAATAATTTATCTAAAATAATACATGTGGTAAAGCAAAAGCTAAATCAAATAAGTTGCCTAGTATATTACCAGCTTTAAGAAAAAATTGGGGCATCTCTTTAAAAAAATCCACAACACTGGGTACACAATGAAGCAAAATCAATTGCAATATCAAAGCACAACAAAATCCTTATATGTGTAGAGCAAAATTAGGCCAGTCATTCTAACATCGACAAAATTTGTTAAGAAATACGGGATATAGTAAAATTCTCATTTTATTTTTACCGGTGTACCGCTCATCAAAATTTGATCCGTAAACGGATTAGGTTAAAAAAAAATAGAGGACTGACTCAGCACTTGGGATTTGAATTGAAAATTCAAACAGACAACAGTTATAACAGTTTGGATAGTCTGGGAGTTTAGGATTTGAATTTGAAATTCAAATCATACAGGAGTTTGGACAGTTATAGATTGGAGAATTATAAGAAAGGGATTGAAAGAAAGAAAGGGCATCAGATTAGGCACTTTGAGAAAGAGATGGAAGTGAAGATCAGATTAGGCACTTCAACAAAAGGTTTGGATGTGGTGTGAATTAAGTGGGATTTCACCACCCATTTGCAACTATACATCAAACAGCAGATAAGTCTGAATTTATCTAGTGGGTATCATCACCATTTCCAGTTACATGTCAGTGAGTGGAGATGGAGAGTTTTCAATGTTGGCCTACTGAATAAGTGGATCTAAGTTTAAAAGAACGAAATAAGCAATGTGAATTTGTAAATTTCTCAAATTATAGTGAAAATTTTGCCTACATGTGGATATTTTCCTTATTCATAGGGTTTTACCATGTTAAAAAAATGCTCGTATCAGTCTCTTTATATATTATTATTTTTATTGTGTTGTCGGAAGACGGCTCAGATTCGAGTCCCACTTGTACATCTAAAAATGCGAGTAGAGGATTTTACATATCAAAATTATACAGATATACACAAAAAAGGCACTCCTCATGATCATCCAATCCCTTCACTGTATACGAAAGAGTTCGGTGCCATCCAGAAACGGCAAAACTCCCTACTTTCCTCTTCTTCTTCGTTTCCATCCAGGAACGACAAAACTCCTGCGTCGATCCTCGTCTTTGCAGCGGCTATCTCTCGTCTCTCCAAGTACGGATATTCAACGTTTCTAACACAATCAAGTTTGAGATACTTTTTTTCAAAATTGAAAACCTAGATTCTATATTTTTAAAGTTAAATGAGATAAACCCATTTTGTTGAAATGAAATCAGATGTTTAGCTTTAAATCATTTTAAGATACAAGCACATTTATAAGAAAAAAAAAACAATCAGACATCAAATTTTGAAAATAGATCAGATTTTTTACTACGAAACTGTTTAAAATCGAAATCAATTTACTGGTATTTCTTAAATTTGAAGACCATCAAGGTCAAGATTCCATTGGAGGTGAGCAGTAATCGGTGGTGAACAGCCTCTCCGGTAAGCGGTACCAGGGTCCATATTCATTGAAGTACTCCCAATAAAGTAATCATTAATCAAGGACAGTGTTGTTAATCTATTTTTGATTGACTGTGGAGCTGTGATTAAAATAAATTAAAAAAAAAATCATCCCAATTATTCATCATAAGATATAGTGGAGGGAGAAGCAATCAATCTGCGCAAAGGAGAAAGTGGAGATTTTAATGTTCACAGTAATAAATTACAAAGCTAGGATTGGCGACCCAACAACAAAAGATGCATTCCAGAGACACAAAACATTTAGAATGAATTGAAAGTCTGCAAGAAAGTGAGTACCAGAAGGATAGATGCTGCAACAAGTGATGTGATTGTCCATGGATTGTCGCAGTGATTACGCATTAAAGTTGCTCGCCATCTGTGCCAATGACCCTGGTAATACTTACTGATATCAGTAAAAACATTAACAAGATAATGATCATCCTCTAAGATTACATCTTTCAAAATCTTATTGAACATATTGGCTACTTCTTTATTGCTGCTTAGCCAGTTGTCGATGATTCCATTGTCACATAGGATTCCAACGTCCTCAGCAGAGTCGATGAGGCAATCCATCAATGTCAAATACGGTGTAAAGTATTGCTTAATATGGCAGTAGCACTGTTCGAAAGCTACAAGGTTATGGAAGAGGAACTTGGTTTTATCATCAACAAGTAAAGCAGGGATTTTGATCACTCCATTACGAAATTTAATATCTAGGAAGCTATCAGCACTCCTTTTCTCGACTTTCTTGTAATTTCTCGTTGTTCAGAGAGGGGATGATAGACATGTGCAATAAATGTAGTAGATGATGTACTTCTGTATTAGAAATCTTGGAAAGGTTCGCTTCATTTAGTTCCGGCGAATATAGACGAATGAAACTTAGCGATAAGAACATAAGAGAAGAGTTCTCAATATTCATGAGATCAAATAGATATTGGAGAATGAAAAAGGGTATCTGATTCTCAAGCTTCAGCAAATCATTCCATAAATCTGACCTCAACCATGGAAATGACATGATAGGATCATTGCTATAATCCTCATCACTGAAGCGTCTACGTAAGAGTTCAATGACGAAGACACTATCGAGTACCATCATCTCTACAAAGGAATCACTGTCGAGCTTGATTTCTTCTGAGTAAGATTCTCTCGCTCTTTTCTCCAGTACTTTTACAGCTATTAATAACTGTTCCAAGCATCTCTTCCCATTTTGGGTCACCAATTCATGCACGTACCTCCATTTATGCTCCTCCATAAATTGCAATCCTTTTTTACCACGGTGATATGGACCGATTGATACTACTTGAGGCATGTAGGCATTGTTTTCGTGTTGACGGATGGAGTGAGGGACCTTATGGATGGAGCATGAAATGCCACTGGACGTTGCTTTTAATTTTCTCGGTTCGACTTCATGTTTACGGTGGATGGAGTCGACCCAGTCCGCATCTAGAAGGACAATAGTCGAATCACCAGAAATTGGCTTTTCGACATTGCCTCCACCTAACGAAGAAAGAACTTCAATCTCATGGCTGACATTGTCTTCCGATTCCTCCGATACTGCTACCGTTACACTATCTACCATTTGATCCATGGCCTCCTTCTCTCAATTACTGCAAAACTTTCTCCCTCGCGAATTGGAAGCCCTGTCATTTTCCATTAGTAAGAGATGACGTCATGACATAATATCTTCATTTAATCTAGACAAGCTGAATGAAGAACAAGCAAAAGATGCAAAAAGTCATTTTGACACATTAAAATGAAAAATGTTTATATTTATTTTAAATTATAGATTAAAAATAAATAATTTACACATAGGGTTTCCTTGCAATGTTTCTCTAAAAAAGTTTACAACTTCATGGTTATATAAAAAAAAAATCCCCTCTATTATTATATTTGTATTAAAAAAATAGTTTGATAAATATTATTATGTAAATATAAATTATACATAGTAAAACCTTTACAGTAAAAATATCTAAAAGAGTAAAGAAGCAAAAACTTTGAGAATTTAACAATTATTCATAACATTTGTCATGGAAACACATTAAATTTTTTTTTTTTGAACGAAGGGGTAAGTATCATTCAAGAGAAGGGGAAGGGGAAAGTCCCCAAAAACAATTACATCAAGAGAAGCCTAGGTAGAGGGGGCATAAAAAATAACAAAATGTATGAGCCCACAGCCCGGGCTAGACAGTTAGACAAAAGAGACAAAAATACCATCACTACAAGTATCATGAGTGAGCTTATCAGTAGCCCAAATTGTAAGCATCTCAAGGTTGCGAGGCGAAGCCTTGGAAATAGTGCAATAGAGCCGCAACAGAAGACATCTAATGGCAGAGATATGAGATCGAATGGCTCAGCTATTAGGGCTATGGTGAGATAATTGGTACAATATGTCAAAGTTGATACATTGAATCTCCGGGACAGGTAGCTCAGAAGCAAGGCAGAAGAGAAGCAGTTTCTGGCAAAAGATAAGGATGTTGGAACAACAGTTGGTAAGCAATGGGCTGATGTGGTGGCCAATGGCACTAGTGGAGGGGTCAAAGTAGAGGGCAGCAAACATCTGAGAGTTGTGAGTGTTAAGCAATCCAAAAAGGAGGGAAGCATTGTGAGGGTGAGGGGTTGTAGCCAGTTCATTCAGCTCGCCTACTGTTCTCAGAAGTCGGATCCTCTCTGATGTCAGGAACATGATCTTTTTTCTTGCTTCCAACGTTGACCTTCGCGAGGTTAGTAGCTTTTTTTTTTCTGCTTACTGGAACTTGCATCCCACATTAAAAAAATTTGTACATGCTTGATAGGATTAGGACTTAGGAGGGGGATTTAGATTCTCTAGGTTAGACATAGTATTGGCCCCTTGTTATCTTATTATATCTTATGGTGATTTTGGTGGCCTGACAACACTTGAGTTTTCTCGGTCAATCATTATGTGCTTGGTGGTTGTCAATTGACGCTTCTGCTACTATCAACCACAAAATTTCGTCTTCCAAAACTCCTCCAAGGGTAATTGGTTTTCTTTGGACTGTTGGATTGGGAAATTTTTTGACTCAAGATAACTTTCAGAGAAAAGAAAGAATATTGGTGAGTGCTTGTCTTTTTTGTCTCCAAGTACTTATTCATTGTTCCTTCTCCTCCGAGGTTTGGAATTCTGTCTTAGATTAGTTAGGGATGGCTTGGGTCATGGCTTCGTCTGTGGCTGAATTGCCTTTTACTTGGGACATTATCTTCGTTTCGCCTAAGTACTCTGCCCTGTGGCACTTATCACTTTTTGCCACTATCTGGAGCCTATGGTTGGAAAGGAATAACAGGATCCTCAAAGGTACTACTAAGTCAAGTTCGTCAGTTGCAAGGCGTAGCCTCACCAAGTGTACTTCATAGGCTCTCTCCCTCCAGGATTTCCGAAGCATCTCTATGTCATATATCTTGCGAGCATGGAAAGAATGTGCTGATCTTACTTGATATCATTTTGTTTTTGGCCTGCTAGTTACAGTTTGGGTAGCGATCCTCCCCTGGGCATTTTGTGTAACGAGACACGGGTTTTAAAGTATTGCCCATTTTACCTTTTCACTGCCGTACAAAAGCATTTAAAAAAAAAAAAATCAGTGATCCGATTTCAGTGATCTGATTTGATGTTCTGTATAAAAAAAAAAAATAGTCTCACTTAGATAAATTTCAGTAATCCGATTTCAGTGAGCCGGTCAGTGAGCGGATTTACACCGCAGTGGAAGGGTCAGTGATCCAGTCAGTGAGCCGATTTATACCGCAATGGAAGGGTAAAGTCAGAAATCCACTCATTCCCGTGTCTAGTTAACGCAAAAATCCCATGTGAGCATCGCTACCCTAGAGTTTTCCTTTATCTGTTGTTTGTGTATGTAGATTTTAGTCTTTATCT
The DNA here is from genome assembly GCA_013350335.1 of Chimonanthus salicifolius. NCBI lineage: Eukaryota > Viridiplantae > Streptophyta > Magnoliopsida > Laurales > Calycanthaceae > Chimonanthus > Chimonanthus salicifolius. Next base: position 62,305,718 of record CM023538.1, on the reverse strand, counting down.
ATTTCTTGTATTTGCATCTCTCGTGCCCTTTATATATTAATATATGAACCATTTAAAAAAAAAAAATCTTATGATGGTTTTACAATTTGTACACACAAATAAATTGAAGAGTTTTATGTGGAGCTCATCAATAGATATAAATAATATAAATATACTCTTTTTTAAATTTAGATTTAACTTAGATTATTGTTTATTGGATCCATTCTCACGGTTGGAGTGAGTAATAATAATATATTCATAGAATAATTTAATTTTGTTTATAAAATTTAAAATTTAAATAATTTAGAAGACTGTTTTAAACAGTTTTATAATCTCCATGATTATTTATCAGCCCCTATTTTTTTCCATGATTATTTATTGAATCCCTATTTATAGCTCCATGATTATTTATTCCACCCCTATTTATAGACACATTATAGAAATGAAATTATTAGTAGCACTCATTTATAGGACTGATGAAGGACGAAATAGAATCGGGTTAATTAGGGACCAGTAACTCGGTTGATAGCCGCAAATTTGGGTGAGTTGACTCGGTTAAATAGGGAAATGGGCTTGATGGTGATTTAATGTGAGATGGGTGTTTCAACAGCACTAAGGATGGGTCAATGTTCAAAAGGCACCTAGGGTGACTAGGAGAAAAACCGTGTAGAGCAGTGATGGACGGAGAAACCGTCTCTACTGTGGAAAGGGAAACCGTGGAGCACAGGATCCGTGTGTTGCAAGCTGAACGGTGAGGGTGAGAAGGACGGGAAGGCCGTCGCTACCAGCGGACGTAGAGGAGGCGAGACTGCAGCAGTGGTAGCGATATGCAGGGCGCTGAGTTGGTGGGGCGGGAACGGCCAATCGTGGAGCACCGTCGACGAAATAAGGTGGAGATGAAATGACCGAAGAGGACCCGAGGTTCTTGAATCCAACGAGAATGAAAGGAGGAGGGAAAAGAAAGGAACCAGAATCCACCATGGAAAGAGAAGAATTTCGATTCTGATTTTCCATTTCAATTGATTATTCTAAATACAGGTTTCTTTTAAAGAAACCCAAAAGATAAAAGAAGGAAATAAGATAAAAAGGGAAAATAAATAAAAGGGAATTTAAAATGAGAAATAAAAATAAAAATAAGGATACTGATTTTTGTGCCAACCAACATTACAGAAAATTCTAATTAACCAAAAACTGAGTTTTAATTTTTAATTTTGTGTGCTGAAGGACGAATTTCTAGATCGGTCTTAAAAACTCTTTTTCTGCGAAAAAGGTTTTCTTTCTGATTTCTGACAAATAACACACTCGTGACTTCTGAGAAAGAATAGAAATGGAACAATTATCTGACAAGTAGCGAGCAATTACACCATGAACAAGGAAGACAGAGATCTAGTTCCTACACCAGATCATTCTTCATTACCACGATACAATTTTGACACGTTTTTATTTATATGATGAAGCTGGAAGAAGAAGAAGGACCTAACTGATGACAAATTGCGCTTCAACCGTGCTCTCCTAATGTGCCATTTGCTTCCATAACACTGATTGATATCGTTTATGACATTGACAAGATAGAAATCGTCAGTGAGTAGGCTTACGTTTCTAGTAATATTGTTGAAGAGATCCACGGCTACTTCTTTGCTTCTCAAGCTGTTGTCAAATATTCCACTTTGGCAGAGAAATCTAACATCATCAGCAGAGTTGCTGAGGCAATTCATGAAGGCAGTGTATGCTGTGAAGTAAGAGTAATAGAGTGAGACATTGCTCTGTTCCATGGCAACAAGGTTAAACAGTACCTGAATGGTGTTACCTTCAAAAGGGAAAGGGGGGACTTCCATCACGGCCTTCTCTTTTTGAAACTTGATGCTTAGGAAACTATCTGCTGTCCCCTTATTAATCTTGATTCCTGCTAATTGGAGTTTAGATGCAGAGTGACGCATTTCGACGTCACCCATCTCTAAAGTTTCCATGGGTTGGGGACAGAGACTGCACTGCAGGAAATGGAGTAGGTGGAAATGGGAGAAAAGGCCAGTGATACTATTGTAGTTGGGATGGAAGGAATCGAAGAAATTAATAGCAAGTTTGTAAACAGTAAGGCCGGTAAGATTCATGAGACCAAATAGATGATGGAGAACAACGAAAGGAATTTGGTTTTCAAGTTTGAGCAAGTCAATGGCAAGCTCTCTTCGCAACTCTGGATCAAGTAAAGGATCATCATCAACATTTTTGTTGTGGGCTCTACGAAAGAGCTCAATGATGAAGCAACCATCAAGCACCATCATCTCTACAAAAGAATTGCTGTCGAGGTGGACGAATTCTTCCGAGTAACATGCTCGGGCCTGATCTTCCAGTAGCTTGACAGCAGCCAAAAACCGCTCTAAGCAGCCGTTTCCAATGCGACTTCTGATGTCCTTCAGATACCTTGTTTTGTGCTCCTCCATGGCGTGCAGGTCCGTGCTCCTTTTCTCATAGTGAAATGGACCAATTGAGACGACTTGAGGCAGGAAGGCCTCCTCCTTCACTTCACGGAGACACTTGGGTACCCGGTGGATGGTTAGCATTTGGATCTTTTCTGTATAATTTTCCAATGATGGTGCTTCGTATATTTCAGCTTTATTATCGCATAGTCTTTGTTCGAATGACTGCACCCACATTGGATCGACAAACATCTTATCGAAAATGGACACATCAACGGTGCCACCTAATTTAAACCCGCCAACCTCAGACGAAGCAACTTCGGACTGCTGGACTTGGATGATCCCACCTTCGGATCCTTCTATAGCCGCCGCCGCCGCCGCCTCTTCCGTGTCTGCTATTTGATTCTCGACTTCTTCCGCCATCTCCACCAACTCCAGTTCGCAGCTAATAACGACGGAAATGCAAGCCTGATTTATTAACTGGGCCACGGGGACAAATTTTGAAGTTGGCAATAGAGCGATAACGTTGGAGGCGATGACGAATGATCTAAACCAGTGGTGAGGGAAACACATATAAAATAATAAAAAAACACAGTAAATAGGCTAAGTTAAACATTTTTATACAAACTAACAAACAGGGACACAATTTTGAGACATGGGCGTAGTCTTTAAAGGGGGTAGAGCAGATCTCTTACTTCTCTCCTTTGTCATGATAGGTATTGGGTAAGGTTTAGACGTGAAATTTTAGGTCAGGATCAAAGATTTAAATGATATAAACCCTAAAAAATTAACCGTTTTTTATTAAAAAAAATTAGGTATTCAATCGAAAACAAAATAAATGTGAAATTGTTATTATGAATGCAATGAATTAAACAATTAATTAGAAAAAAAGAAATTAAGAAGAAGGAGAAAAAAATCACCTTCGACTATTGTAGCCTACGAATGGATGACAGTAGAAATCGCCTTGATTTCGCTGGCTCTACTAAATTCGTCCTAACTTCTTCGAAATCAGCCTGAAATCTGGCCTTCCAGCCGATTCAATTATAAATAAAGACGGAATCTCTCTCTCCAAGTCAATTATTGGAGTGCAGATGGCCTTTACAACTTGGTGTCTATTTTATTTTCTCAACACCTAACCTGATTACTAAAACCAACACCTACCCTGATTACTAAAACCATCTTGTCATTATCAAATGACCATACAATTTGTTTGACGTGAATGAACCCATTACCCTAAAGGATATCAAGGTTAGGTCAACCGTCCATTTCCCGAAGCAAAAGGCAACTAGTTGAACTACACCCATACACCCATATGTAAAATAAAAATATTTTTCTATTTTATCCTTCTATATTCATGAAATCAGAGCAGAAGTACTTGTGTTTTATATTATTCAATGCTTCTTTTGGGAAAAAAATGCCAGCGTCTAAATTATTAAAATTTAGATCTATTTAAAAAAAAAATAATAATTTCAACTGCCTGTATAGATAAGACAAAGATGAGGATGATGATAATGATGATTGTCGAATATATAATCAATTAATCTAATTTATATTAGTGAAGTGAGGGATAGATGATAAATGATAAATAATAAGGGTTCATAATGGCTCTACAACTCATTACAATTGATTTTTGAATGGCTTTAAAGTTTCAAATGCATGTGGGATAAATATTTTGAATTAAGCAGTTTATTGGCCTTCTTAGCACGTGGGGTACAGATTTAGATCAGTAACATTAGTAAAAAATGCATCCTCAAGGACTAGTCAGGTGCGATGCCCGACACCTCTGGACCTATTAAAAAAAACATTAGTAAAAAATTCTACAACAAAATTTTGAATCTTTTATAGAGTAACGTGATAAAAAAATATCCATTCCACATGTAAATGCCTTTTAAATACACCCAGGGGTGCAAAAAACGGCCCGGCCGATATGATTCTCTCTCTTCTTTTTGTTTTTTTTTAACTATCGGTATTATTTTATTTTTTTAATTAAAAAATATAAAAAACAGAAAAAGAACTTTTTTTAAAAAAATTTGAAAATGTAAATATCGGCTGATATCGGAAAATATTTTGACCCGGACCCATCACCGTTTTGATTTTTTTTTTTTAAAAAAAAATACCGATATTAATCATATCGGCCGATATCGGACCGATGTATATCGGGGATATGTCGGCCGATATGAAGGCTGTACAGCCGATACAATACATATTCTTAACAACATCGATTGAAAATTTCTTAGCATGTGGGGTGCATACTTAGATCAGTAACATTAGTAAAAAAAATCTGCAACAAAATTTTGAATCATAAAATGCTAAAGACATAGTTCTATTCCACATGTAAATGCCTATTAAATACACTTGTTGAAGCTCACGTAAGACAGATGAATTTGTTATACATATATTAAAATGGATAAATTGCTCAGTAACATGGAAGTTTGTATTCTATTGGATTTAAATAATAATGGTGATGGCAACGAGTAATTTTTTAATGAAAATTTATAATTAACCTCAAAACACCTTCAGTCTTTATTAAATTGGTGTTTGCTTTAATGGTACAAAAATCGAATGATATATTATTCATACAAGGTGCTTTTTGAATAAAAAATTTCAAGTCTGAAAGGTATTTGTCATTTTCAAACTTTTTTTCCTCTGAAAATTTGACCGTTTTTAATTACTTTCATCAATATTTTTGTATTTTTACTCTAAGATAATCTTAATTTTAAAATTTTTTTCTAAAAATAATTTAATTAAATAATATCGAGTGTTTATAGAATTGAATGGAGACGTCTTCGTATCATTGATATAGTTTGTAAGGTGTCTATGTGATTTTTCAAGTCTTTTCTGACAATTTAATTAAAAAATAGGAGAATGAATGTACATGTGACATACGTAATGGGTCCTATTATAGATTAGAAATATCAATTGATTGGACACATATTAATACAACAGAATTACAGAAATACTCAGTATGTGTTACACTCTCTCCCACATACTGTTCTCACTACTCTTCCATTCAAATTCCAATTCTGCCTTTAGCAACGTCCCTCTTCTAATTATCATTCTCTCTTAAAGTTCTATTAGAAAAAAGAAGTTCTAAACAGACTCTGCATAAGAAAACTCTAGACTCATGTATGTCTTTTCATCGAAGTTCTGCAATTGTTTAAATTTAAAGTGGATCCTCTATTTTTAATAAAATATGTAAAAAAATACTAATTGTTCAAATTTGACATGGTAGAAAAATAATCACTTGAGAGCCATAGCATGCTACAGTGTGTGGGTGATATTTTCTCTAGACTATTCAAGAATTAGTGTGGGAATTTTGTAAAATAGATAGAAAGGCTGATGTGATGAGTAGCTTGAGATCCCTCTGGCCTATGGGGACATGTAAAATTTATTGGGTTAATTAGTGTCAGTGAACTAAACATAACAATAAGCCATAAAATTGAAGAGAAAAATTATGTGAGTCTTACATTTTTTTCCAAACATCTAGTTAGGAATGTCATCAATGCTGCGCTATTTTTAAATTTATCATATTTTAAATATCATTATCATATTAATAACGCATATTTATGAAAAGATGGATGGTGGAGGCTTTATATGAGGGGGCAAACTATCATCCTATCTCCAGGCCTTTTGGGCCTGGTCAAGTGGGTCAGGGTCCAAAACAAAGTCGTGCAGACCTGTGGGGCTCAAAGCAAATAATATTGTGATGGGGTAGGATCGGTTCGTTACAGATGGTAAGTTCTCGATAAATTGATATTTAGAAAATCCTCAAAAGGATCAAGATCAATCGGGTTAGTAAGGTAATCCAGTGCCATTTTTCAATTTCAAGTGGTCTTAAACTATGAATGAGGACATTAAATATAGATAAATTATGGATTACTCTAAACACAAAATTAATTTAATAACGGGTCGGTATGGAATAAGATTTAAAAGGTCTACCACATGAGGTGCTATTTGGAAATTTTATAGTTTTAAAAATGGCCTTTCCAACTTGGTGTCTATATATTATGGATGGCTATTTAGACACCCAATTTTTCTTTTAAGAGACACTCTATTTCAAAATTTTATGTAAAATTACTATTTTACCCTTCAGTTTTGTGTGCATGAATTATCTTTTTTAGAAAATTGAGGGGTAAAATGGTAATTTTGATACAAAATTTTGAAATGGGGTATCTCTTAAAAGAAAAGTGAGATGTCTAGATGACCACCCTATATTATTTGATGTAGATTCATATATTATTACAACTTGGCGTCTGTATATTCGTCAATGATTAATACAAGGTTATGCTGGTTGCATATCTATTTTGAATTTACGTATGGGAAACTACGAAAAAATTAATTCAATATTAAAAATGGCGCTTATAACTTGGTGTCTATATATTAATTTCTCCACAATATCAGTTGTCTACATTGCTCTTTATTTCTTTCCTTCTATCAATTTTGCCCACCGTTCTCCTCTGCAAGATCTTCCTTCCATTCTTATAATTTCTATTATTTTTCTTCCCTTTTCATTCTCAAACGGTGGTTTACTGTGTTGGTGAGAATGGGATTTGGACATGGGTAGACTTGGCCAAATTAATTAGGCAATGGGTAATTGGGTATTGGATTGGCTGATGGGTTGGTGATGAGTTGGAATCTGAAGAGGGACTTACAACAGTGACATGAAATTCAAAGTGGGCCCTTTTCATGAATTTGGAGATTAAACTCATCAATTTCGTCTAATTAAGCTGGCTTATCTTCGATTGGACCTACTCGGGTTCATCCAGTTCGATGCTTGCATCAAGATACGTTGATATTTATCTTAACTTTCATATATTCATTATAGGAAACTCGAGACGATATTTATAAAAGTAAATATGGATATGGAATGAATCGTCCATCTAATATACGTTGATTTTTTGAAGACTCATATTTTAGTGTTTGGTGATTTAAGAGAAAGGCCTTATCTGTTCTCTTAAATGACCAATTAATGATAATATTATGTGATTATAAAAGTTTGCAGATATTTTTATTTATATAGGGAGCTCATATAGACACCTTTATCTACACACCCGTTTTTCTAAACTAGATGAAAATTATCCTTTTGCCCTTCTACTTAAAAATGATGAACTGGTGGTGATCCATGGAATGAATGGGCTTTGAAGTGGTGGTGATCCACGGAATGAATGGGCTTTGAAGTGAGATTTTCAAACGAGGTCATTTCTCGATCGATTTCTACAAACAAGCTATCAAAATTCATCTAATCTGAATTTTATGAATCCCGAGATTAATTTTAAGTGAAAAGGGTATAGTTTTGAACTTAAAAAATCGTACCCAAAGAATTAAGAGAGAAGTTCCTTAATTATTTGGGTACAATTTTTTAAGCCAAAAAACTATACCCTTTTCACTTAAAATCAATTCCGGAGTTAATAAAATTCAGATTAGATGAATTTTACCTTTTTTGTAGAAATCACCCGTTGAAGATGAGGTGTTTTTAGGTGGAAAGATAAAAGGATAATTTCCATCCAATTTTTGAAAACGGATGTATAGAGAAAGATTTCTCGAGTATCTGTATGCACTCCCTTTATATATTAAAAGGATTTTGTCCAAAAATAAGTTTATGAGGTTAAGTTACAAATATCTTTTTATAATATACAAATTTTGAATAAATTAAGTACACTACCACTAATTAAACATTTGCGTTTTTTTTTTCTGCTTGACATTAATAAATATACAAATTTAAAATCTATACATTTAAAATTACATTGAATAATGCATTTTTATAATACAAAAGCTCAAACATCATACACACTGAATTTAATAATGCAATATTTTTATAAGACAACAGTTCACACTTCACACTTCACACTTCACACATCATATTCATTGAACGACCAACTAAGAAAAGAGAAGAGTGGTTATTTAGGCTCTTATATTTTTACTGGTAGTCCAAATATTGCATGGTCAAATATAAGTGAATTGATTATACGCATTTCATTGGTGTTATATTGCTGATAAGTGATCGTATCGATTCAAAAAGTATTTTTATAAAAAAAATATTATATTAACGATATATGAGCTGTATATTGTCTTGAACATTGTCACAAATATCGGTGGTATTTTCATATTTATCATGTTTTTATCGGCAAAATACTATTACCTTGTTGAAAAAGCGTTTTTATCGACAAGAGAATTCCCGGTAAATTTCCAGTAAATTTCCGATAAAATTGTATTAAAAATGCGATAAATAGTAATATCAAGATAATATCACAGTATATTACTGGTATTTCTTATTACCATTTTTATTTTATTGATATTTTTATTTATTCTATTTTTTATCTTTAAATATTATAATTTCTGTGAGATGTTCACCTTAAATTCCCAGTAAAAAAATATGAGATTTTGAAAATATCCAGATTTACCAATAGCCGTTAATATCGAGAGAGCCGCATTTGTGACAATGGTCTTGACTATATCACAGTCGAGAACTAGCTATGCGTAATTGAATTGACCATATACGCCAAAAAATGGTGTTCCTTCATATTATATTATAAACTCTTATAAGAACTATAATATAAATTTTATATTAATACTTATTAATTAAGTAAAATCAAGCTTTAGGTGCATTGTATATTCAAACTCAAATCGAGACCTTTTTTTTGTCAGTAGCCTCGCCCACTTTCTCCTTCGCCTTGTCTTCCCTTACCTTCGTTCACCAAGCCCGAGCCACCGTATCTGCAGCCCATCCTCCATCTTCCTCTGTCCTTCAGCGACCAACACCACCCCTGCTCCGCCTGTGCTCTCAACCAACCACCAACCGATTCCCTTCCACAGCAGCTCATACCCTCCTCGCTGCCAATCTGAGCCTACCGAATCCCTGCCTTCATCCATTTCCCAGACACCGGTCAACTCTCTCTCCACCCATGGTCAATTCCACTAAACCCGCCACCCTTTGCCGTTTAAACCCTTCAATCTGATCCATCCTTCAGCCCGTTTGACCGATCCAATTGCTCCTCATCAGGCCTTACCCGCTTACCTGTTTTGACACGCTTGTGGCATTGCACAGTTTGGCCCGTTCGATTCACTCAATACTGCTCCTGTCGCATCAATGGAGAGAGAAGAAGAGCCCATCAATCAGATGGCCGACGCAGTAAGTCTGGCAATATTAGGATCTGAAGCTGTAAGTGGCGATGAAAGCAAAGGTGGTGCCCCGTCGGATGGAGGATCTGCATCAAATAGAGGTTGCAATTCGCCATTTTCAGTTGACATGACCATCGTAGATCTAAATGAAAATTGGGTGAATTCCATCAAGGAAAGGTGTCAGGAGGAACCCAAAAAACTCAAGGCATCATCAACTGGCGTTTTATGCTCTATCTACAGAGTTCCCAAGTGCATGCGCGAAGATGACGAGAAGACCTACACGCCCCAACTAATCTCAATTGGCCCATTTCACCGTGGTGATGAAAGACTGCAGGCCATGGAAGAGCACAAATGGAGGTATCTAAGTGCAGTGCTGGCTCGAGAGGGAGATGGTTGCTTGGAGCGTCTGTTGATAGCTGTTAAGAATTCTGAAAATCGAGCAAGAGAATGTTATTCAGAGAAATTAGAACTCGACAGCAACTCTTTCGTCGAAATGATGTTGCTTGATGGTGTCTTTCTCGTTGAATCATTTTACAGAGCGTATAATGCACAAAATTATATAGATGATCCCATCATAAAATTCCAATGGGTGAACGGAGTACTATGGACTGACGTGCTTATGCTGGAAAACCAGATTCCATTTTTCATCCTCCAACATCTTTACGATCTTATGAATCTTTCAGACCCTCTTGTGTCTATTACCCTCTCTTTTCTCTGTCGATTTTTGTGGAATATAGAACTTTCCAACTTTGAAAATGTTCCCAATATCGAATTCCAGCACATACTCCATTTCTTGCACTCTAGTATCATTCCCCTTCCTACTGACAACAGCTCCCCGGAGGGCATGGAAAAAATGATCCAGTCCGCATCCGACCTTCAAGAAGCTGGAATCGAATTTAAGAAAGGGAAATCAGACAGCTTCATTGATATTAAATTCGATAAAGGAGTGATTGAAATCCCTCCTCTGCTGATAGCAAGCAACATGAATCCTCTGCTACTCAACCTTGTTGCTTTTGAACAGTGTTATCTCTACTGTCGGCCTTGCTTCTCAGCGTACACCCATTTCATGGATTGCCTCATCAACACTGCCAAGGACGTTGAAATCCTCTGTGCAAAAGGAATTATAGACAACTGGTTGAATAGCAATGGTGATGTAGCCGATCTCTTCAACAAGATTAAGACAAATGCAACTTTATACTCCGGTCACCATCTTTACCGTGTCTTCAACGATATCAATGTGTATTATGGGAAGCGTGGCCCTAGATGGCGGGCAGCCTTGATGCGGAATCATTTCGACAGTCCATGGACGATCATATCACTTACTGCAGCAGTTCTCCTCATCTTGCTCACCCTCACACAGACCTTCTTCACCTCATTTCCCAAATTTGCTTATGGTTGAAATTATGTCACTAAAATGTTTTCTTGTATTTGATTTCTCATGTATCTTTATGATGTATCGTGTGTCAAGTTTTAATCTCGCAGATGGTTGTTATTTTTTTCCAGAAAGTAGCGGTGCTCAAATCAATTCCCATACTTTACTGTGCTTTGCTTCAAAACTCTTAAAATGATTTAGCAGTGCATCATTGCATAACAAATTGGCAAAAAATAGTGGTACCTTAGCTAATGTATCAGTTACCTTTAATGAAAGACAGTATTATGTAATATTAACTTACATTTTCGTAAATTATTATTGATTTGACAAATAATATTTGATTGATTTTTGAAGAGTTAAAAAGGGTATCTGATTAACAATACAATTTCTGGGTGTTTTACTATTTTCCATCATCGTTATCATTTTAAAACTGCAAAAGAGAGAAAAGAAAATTGAATTTGAGAAAATTGTCTCTGTTTCCCTTTCCCCTTTCTTCAAAGTTTCTCTCAGGTGTATTGAGTTCTGGGTTTTTTTTTTTCCTTTGTTTCTCTTGTTTTTTCACTCTGGTGCTTCTCTTTTTATTAATATATTCACCATTAAAAAAATTGAATTTGAGCAAATTGTTTTAGTCCTTCAAATACTCGTAAGTTTCCTTACCTTTAGTTTTTATTATTGGCTTCCCACTTTGCAACAGAACTCGGTAGCATCTCCTGTATATTTCAAACTCCTTTCTCTTTGAATGAAAGTTGCAATTCATGAAAGTTTCTAATCTGAAATATGCCAAATCACATTATTTAAATAAAATCTTATATAATTATAATGATTAGTGATGATAATAATCCATGCGTATGTTAAAAAGAGTAACTTTTCGACATAGGAACGTTGCAGTTTCAGCCCAGCATATGGCAATCAATCAATGTTGATAATAAGTTTATTTATCATCGACTAAGTCATTTGATTTTAGGCCAAATTTTTCTAAAAGACATAGCAAAGATTTACAAAAGAAAATGAAGGCTGCAAGAATCAGTCTTTTAGGACTGTATGAGAGGAACAGAGAAGGAAGAATACAGCTTACAAATAAATTGGAGATCTAATACATAATATAAACCAGAGAGATACAATTATCAAATCTTATTTCTTTACATGAAGCCAGAAGCGGGGAATGAAGGTTCGAGATGAGCAAGACGATGAAAGCAGAGATAAATTACGCTTGAATTGGGCTCTCCTGATGTGCCATCTGTTTTCATAATACCGATTGATATCATTGAAAACATTGACGAGATAAAATTCGTTATCGCGGAAGTTTATCTTGCTCTTGATCTTGTTGAAGAGATCGGCTACTTCTTTATGGCTGCCCAACCTGTTGTTTATTATTCCTTTCTCACACAGAAATCCAACATCTTCTGCAGGAGAGCTGATGAGACAATCCATGAATGCAGTGTATACTGTGAAGCAAGAGAAATAGGAGTCACAGCTCTGTTCCATTGCAATAAGGTTAAGGAGTATAGGAATGGTGTTATCTTGAACAATGAAAGGCGGGATTTCGATCACAGCTTTCTCCTTTTGAAACTTTATATTTAGGAAGCTATCTGCAGTCGCCTTCTTAATCTGAATTCCTGCTTGTTGAAGTTCAGATGCAGAATGGGTCATTGTGGCGTCACCCATTTCCATTACTTCATAGGGAAAAGGGAGGAGACTAGACTGCATCAAATGGAGCAAATGGTCATAGGAGAAATGCAGGTTGGGTTTTTTATAGTTTGGCTGGAAGGAACTGAAGAAAGAAACAGCAATTTTTGCAAGACGGGGGCTGGAAAGATTCATGAGATCAAATAGATGTTCTAGAATGACAAAAGGAATCTGATTTTCCAGCTTGAGCAAGTCAATAGCAAGTTCTTCGCGCAATGATTCTTCTGAGTTTAGTAAGGGATCATCCCCATCTTTGTCATACGCCCGGCAAAAAAGCTCAATGATGAAGCAACCATCTAACACCATCATCTCAACAAAAGAATTGCTGTCGAGCTTGATTTCTTCAGAGTAACATGCTCGGGCCTTATGTTCAAGCAGCTTGACCTCTGCCAAAAACCGTTCCAAGCAGCCCTTTCCAAGGCGAGTGCGGATGTCATTTAGATACCTCCTCTTGTGTTTCTCCATTACATGTAGATGCGTGCTCCTTTTGCTATAGTGAAAGGGTCCTATTGAGATGCGTTGAGGCTCAATGGCCTTCTCGTCTATTTCTCGGAGGCAGCTGGGGAATCGGCAGATGGCTCGCTTTTCATTGATTTGAGTTGATGGAGAGCTCCGGATGGATGATGAATCTTCGGATTCCTCATGTTCATCATCACAAATTCTTTGTTTGAATGACTGCACCCATTTTGGATCCAAAAAGGCCTTCTCATTTGCAATTTGTCCGTCAACGTCACTGCCCGTTGTAACTTGTAAGTCGGCCATCCTCCGAGGTAGCAGCTGCAGTCTGCCGGTGTTCTTCCATGGCCCCCTCTTCTGCATCTGCTATTTGCTATACAAGTTCCTCTGCTGCCTCCATTAAACCAACTCAACTCTTGCTATTGCAGCCACTGACTTGGGCGCCAGTTTAAACGGGTGAGGACAACAGGAACAAGCCGAGAAAAGTGAGCAAACAGAAAAGAACTTTCAGCTTCTTATGGAATCTTCAATGTAATAAATTTGAAAATTCAAACACCCTTTCAAGTGGTAGGTCCCACCATAGCTTGGATTAGGTTTTGTTCTCCCACTTGTACAATTGACTTTTAATGCAAATTTATTTAAATTTTTTCACCCATAGGAGACTTTACCATATTAAATCTTTTAGAAGATATGCACATCTCTCTACATGTATACTGGGTCTAAATGAAGAGAAGTAACTCCATAAAGAGTATCATAAATCGAATTCAAGACTTTCCTTAATGTGGAGAGCTTCTTGACTACTAGGCCAATCTCCTCTAGATTCAAATGTAAATTAATTTAATACCGAAGTTGGTATGGAATAAGATTTGAAAATCACATGCTACTTGGAAATTTTATAGTTTTTAAAATGGTCTTTATAACTTGGTGTCTATATATATATATTTTTTTGAATAATGGGTAAGAATTCATTCAAAGAGAAAGCCCAGAACAAAGTATCTCAATTTAGATGCTTATATGTATCTCAATTTCTCAACATCTAACTTTAAAAAAAAAAAAATTAAGAACAAAGTATTCAAATGTCTTAGAGCACTTGACTAATCTTTAGGACATGTGCAAAACTCCCTATCCACGTGCACCGAATAACATTATAGAAAGTAATCTTTTTGTATTGAGAGTGACTTCAATCCGAGATCTCCTGTAACTCAAAGGGATTTTTAGCTATCAAAATAATCCTCACGGATTTTCTGACCATGTAAGAGTGCTTACGGAAGCCACTTTGTCGTCATCAAATGACCATGCGATTTTGTATTTTATTTTTATTTTTCTAAACGTCTTGATCATCAATGAAACGAAACGACAGAAATCATGTGAATGCATTTCAATGCTCTGGCGCCAATAATTGTATATTGGTCAATGATTAATGCAAGTATAATAGACCGCATACTTTGGTACTCAACTTGCATAAATTAATTTAATCCAAGTGGGGAATTTTATAGCTTTGAAAATGGCCCTTAGAACTTGGTGCCTATGTATTATTTTCTGTAGATCTATCTCAAGTTTTCAACACCTAACTTGATTATTAAAGCAATTTTGTCATTATCAAGTGACCATGCAATTTGTTTGAAGTGTTTTTTATTTTTCACAACGTTCATCAATGAAAATGACAAAATAGAAATCATATGAGTGAATTTTAATACTCTGACTCCAATAATATTATGTTGGCAAATGATTAATCCCACTTTATGCATAAGTGTGAAAATAATGTTTGGTTGCTCATTAAAGGAGAGATCATATCATTTATTTATAATTAAATCGAATATATCTGGATAAGAAAAATTCAAATCAGAGGATGAGTGGAAATTCAAAATAAAGATAAAGATAAAATTAAATTAAATTCAAAATAAAAATCTAAATCTAAATCTGGTGGATTCTATCAATAATAGACTACTTGAGGTGAGTTTTTCGAAGTTGCATTCTCATAAGCCAATTGACCCATTTGAGAATAAAAATAAGTAGGCAATAAAAAACAAATTAAATTATCTAAATATGCAACCTATTTTTTTTAATGACTATAAAGTGTCCAAGCTTCTATGACTCATTACAATTGACTTCTGAATGTCTTTCAAGTTTCAAATGCATGTGGGATACATATTTAGAATTAAATAATTTATTGAACTAGCTGCATTTAAAAGGTATTTAGATGGAGTTAGCCTCAAGTGATTCTTAGCATGTGGGATAAATCTCAGTAACATTAGTAAAGAATGGTGCAACAAAATTTTTTACAAGTTAAAAAAATGAGTGTAGTTCAACTGGTTTTCTCCCGTCTCAGGAAATGGGAGGTTGCGGGTTCATGGCTTAATTTTGGTGTGCCTTAGGGGTAGTAAGCTCATCTGTGATTGTATCTAAGTTTTCCACGCGTTAATTAAAAAAAAATCTATTCCACATGTAAATGCCTTTTAAATACAGCTACTGAAGCTCATCCATGTAAGCCAGGTAAGACCGATAGAATTTGTTATACATATATTAATTTGGACTAGTTGTTCATGGAAGTTTATATTCTACGAGAGTCAAATAATAATGGTGATGACGAGCAATATTCTACTGAAAAGTTATAATTCAGCTCGAAGATTATAGATCAAAGAAGGAGGTTCATTTGCATGGAGAGAGAAGAAGAGCAAATGCATCAGATAGCAGGCGCAGTAAGTCTGGCAATAATAGGATCTGAAGCTGTAAGTGGAGATGAAAGCGAAGGTGGTGCCCCGTCGGATGGAGAATCTGCGTCAAATAAAAGTATTTTTCTATTTTATCCTTCTACATTCATGAAATCAGAGCGGAAGTACTTGTGTTTTATATTATTCAATGCTTCTTCTCGGAAAAAAATGCCAGCGTCTAAATTATTAAAATTTAGATCTATTTTTAAAAAAAAAATAATAATAATTTCAACTGCCTGTATAGATAAGACAAAGGTAAGGATGATGATAATGATGATTGTGGAATATATAATCAATTAATCTAATTTATATTAGTGAAGTGAGGGATAGATGATAAATGATAAATAATAAGGGCTCATAATGGCTCTACGACTCACTACAATGGCTTTAACGTAGATGCTGCCCCTTAAAAATGTCTTTCAAGTTTCAAATGCATGTGGGATAAATATTTAGAATTAAGTTATTTATTGGCCTTCTTAGCACGTGGGGTACAGATTTAGATACGTAACATTAATAAAAAATGCAGCCTCGAGGACTAGTCAGGTGCGATGCCCAACACATCTCTGGACCTATAAAAAAAAAAACATTAGTAAAAAATTCTATTTTGAATCTTATATAGAGTAACGTGGTAAAAAAATATCTATTCCACATGTAAATGCCTTTTAAATACACCCAAGAGTGCAAAAAACGGCCTGGCCGATATGATTCTCTCTCCTCTTTTTTTTTTTTAACTATCAGTATTATTTTATTTTTTTATAATTAAAAAATATAAAAATATCGAAAAAGAAACTGTTTTTTTTTTTTAAAAAATTTGAAAATGTAAACATCGTCTGATATCGGCAGATATTTTGACTCGGACCCATCACCGTTTTGATTTTTTTTTTTTTAAATATCAATATTAATCATATCGGCCGATATCGAACCAATATATATCTGAAATATATCCGCCGATATGAAGGCTGTACGACCGATACAATACGTATCGGTCGATATTATACAGTGCTTAAAACCCTTATGATATCGACCGAATAGTTTCGTATCGGCCGATATCTCGACCCCTGAAAACACCCATTAAAGCTCAATCATGTAAACTATACAAGAGAGATGAATTTTTTATGTATTCTACTAGAATTAAATAATAATGGTGCTGGCAACGAGTAAAACTCTATTGAAAAATTATAAATTACCTCGAAATAGCTTCACTCTTTATTTATTTGGCATTTGCGGCAACGAGTAAAACTCTATTGAAAAATTATAAATGACCTCGAAATACCTTCAGTCTTTATTTATTTGGCATTTGCCTTATTATATTGGAATGTTTAAAAAATTAACCGATACATTGTATATTGGGCAATATATATCGATTACTATGTTTTATATTGTTCATATAACGTGCATTACAATCTATACGACTAAATTATTGTGGGTATGAGGTGAGACAATTTTTTTTTTTAAAAAAAAAACTGTATTGACTATTTTTTTAGTTGATTCTTACCTTGAGTGAGACTTTAAAAAAATTTAAAAGCAATTTCTTCAAGTGTAAATGGTATTTGTCATTTCTAAAAAATCTCAGAAAATTTGAGCATTTTAAGTGACTTTCATTAATCTTTTTTATTTTTGCATTTTAAGTGATTTTTCGAAGAAAGTTGAATTTTCTAACATAATTCTCATTTTTGGAGTTTCTTGTTGAAAAATTTAATGAAATGATATACAAATATTTCTGGAATTAAATAAAGAGCCCTTAATATGATTGATATAGTTTTTAATGTGTTTATGTGATTTTTTAATATTCAAAATTATATAAAATCCATTTTTTATGACTATAAAGTGTCTAGGCTTCTATGACTCACTACAAATGAGTTCTGAATGGCTTTTATGTAGATGATGCCCGTTAAAAATTCAAACAAATGTGGGATACATATTTAGAATTAATTAATTTATTAAACGAGGTACATTTAAAAGGCATTTAGATGGCGTGATTCTTAGCATGTGGGATACAGATTTAGATCAGCAACATTAGTAAAGAATGGTGCAACAAAATTTTTTACATGTTAAAAAAATATGAGTGTAGTTCAAATAGATGCCTCCCGCCTCAGTAAGCGGGAGGTTGCTGGTTCGAGGTTTCATGGCCTAATCTTGGTGTGCCTTAGGGTTAATAGGCTCATCCATGGAGATTTTAGTAAGATTGTATCTAAGTTTTCCACGAGTTGATTAAAAAAAAATCTATTCCACGTGTAAATGCCTTTTAAAAACAGCTACTGAAGCTCATCCATGTAAGCCAGGTAAGACAGATAGAATTTGTTATACATATATTAATTTGGACTACTTGTTCAGCAACATGGAAATTTATATTCTACGAGAGTCAAATAATAATGGCGATGAAGAGCAATATTCTACTGAAAAGTTATAATTCAGATCGAAGATTATAGATCAGAGAAGCAGGTTCATTTGCATGGAGAGAGAAGAAGAGCAAATGAATCACATAGCAGGCGCAGTAAGTCTGGCAATAATAGGATCTGAAGCTGTAAGTGGAGATGAAAGCGAAGGCGGTGCCCCGTCGGATGGAGGATCTGCATCAAATAGAGGTTGCAATTCGCCATTTTCTGTTGACATGACCATTGTAGATCTAAATGAAAATTGGGTGAATTCCATCAAGGAAAGGTGTCAAGAGGAACCCAAAAAGCTCAAGGCATCATCAACTGGCGTTTTATGCTCTATCTACAGAGTTCCCAAGTGCATGCGCGAAGACGACGAGAAGGCCTACACGCCCCAACTAATCTCAATTGGCCCATTTCACCGTGGTGATCAAAGACTGCACGCCATGGAAGAACACAAATGGAGGTATCTAAGTGCAGTGCTGGCTCGAGAGGGAGATGGTTGCTTGGAGCACCTATTGATAGCGGTTAAGAATTCGGAAAATCGAGCAAGAGAATGTTATTCAGAGAAATTCAAACTCGACAGCAACTCTTTCGTTGAAATGATGTTGCTTGATGGTGTCTTTCTCGTTGAGTTTTTTTACAGAGCGTATAATGCACAAAATTATATGGATGATCCCATCATAAATTTCCAATGGCTAAGAGGAGGAGTATGGACTGACGTGCTTATGCTGGAAAACCAGATTCCATTTTTCATCCTCCAACATCTTTACGATCTTATGAATCTTTCAGACCCTCTTGTGTCTATGGCCCTTTCTTTTCTCTGTCGATTTTTGTGGAACATACAACTTTCCAACTTTGAAAATGTTCCCAATATCGAATTCCAGCACATACTCCACTTCTTGCACTCTAGTATCATTCCCCTTCCTACTGACAGCAGCTCCCCGGTGGGCATGGAAAAAATGATCCAGTCCGCATCCGAGCTTCAAGAAGCTGGAATCGAATTTAAGAAAGGGAAATCAGACAGCTTCATTGATATTAAATTTGATAAAGGAGTGATTGAAATCCCTCCTTTGCTGATAGCAAACAACATGAATCCTCTGCTACTCAACCTTGTTGCTTTTGAACAGTGTTATCTCTACTGTCGGCCTTGCTTCACAGCGTACACCTATTTCATGGATTGCCTCATCAACACTGCCAAAGACGTTGACATCCTCTGTGGAAAAGGAATTATAGACAACTGGTTGAATAGCAATGGTGAAGTAGCCGATCTCTTCAACAAGATTAAGACAAATGTTACCTTATACTCCGGTCACCATCTTTACAGTGTCTTCAACGATATCAATGTGTATTATGGGAAGCGTGGCCCGAGATGGCGAGCAGCCTTGATGCGAAATCATTTCGACAGTCCATGGACGATCATATCACTTACTGCAGCAGTTGTCCTCATCTTGCTCACCCTTGCACAAACCTTCTTCACCGCATTTCCCAAATTTGCTGATGGTTAAAATTGTCTCTAAATTGTTTTGTGTTTGATTTCTCATGGTATGTTTATGATGCATCGTATGTCAAGTGTTAATCTCCTGTGAACATTATTTTGTTTTCAATAATCTCCATTGTATCTTCTTTAAAGCTAGGTGTACGGTTCAAAATTTCAAAATTTAGTCTCGACTCGTAATCCTAACAAGTAGAATAATTTAAATGAGTTTTCAACTTGACTCGAAAAAATTCGATAAAACTCACTGATTTACTTTGCTTAAAATTTTATTAAGTAAACTCAAATTGACTCATCTGTTTATTATTTTTTTTTCTGGGGGAGTGGGGGAGGTTTAAACTATGATTGCGTGTGTGGCTAATTACAAATTATAAAGAATTATAGTTAAAAATGATAAAAGATATTTTAACCCCCACAATATAAAATTCTCATTGGAAATTTGAATCTTAATCAATCGGATTTGTAAGGTAGTCCAGTGCCATTTTTCAATTTCAAGTGGTATGAATGAGAGCATTGAAGATAGATAAATTATGGATTAGGTTTTGTTCTCCCACGAGTACAATTGACTTTTAAACCTAAATTAATTTAGCAATAAGGTTGGTATGGAATGAGATTTAGAAGGCTTACCGCACGCTACTTGGAAATTTTATTAGTTTTAAAAATGGCCTTTACGACTAGACGTTGGTGTTTATATATTATTGTTTTTAGATTCTTATATGTATCGTCAATGAAAACAAAAACATAGTATATTAGTCGATGATTGATGCAAGTTTACGCAATAGGAATTTTATAATTTTGAAAATGGCCCTTAGGATTTGGTTGCCTAACTTGGTTGCAGGTTCGAGCCTCCATAGCCTAATCTTGGTGTGCCCTAGAGTTAGTGGGACTGTGTTTGAGGTTTTTTACATGTAAATCAATTTTTGTAAATAAAATCCTTAGATTAGTAGGAGTAGATATATCAGTTTTTAAAACCTTTATATGTATCGGCCGATATCTGTAATTTTAATTAAAAAAAATTAAGAGAAAAATTTCTCAGCTGATACCGATATTTTTTTCTTTGAGTAGGAGTTTCTTAATAATATTGACTAATCTTGGATGCAAGATAAAATAAAATCTTGGATGACAAAAACTACAATCATAAAAAAGATTGAGTTTGTAAAATTTAAATATAAATGTTTATTTTAGATTGGGGAGATAAATGGTTAGATGATGAAGATAAATAAGATTGAGTGCAAAGCTATAATAAAATTTCTAAAGTAATTGTATAACAAAAGCATTTAGTGTGGATGTATAACACTCGAATGCACTAACCCCATATGTCAAGAGGTTAGGTCCACCCAATAAGGAGAAAAACTATATGGTTAGAAAAGATATCAGGTAAGGAAGGCCTTCTTGGTATTTAATATATTATTATAAATAATATTTATTAAAAAATTTATTATATGTAATAAAAATAATTTATCTAAAAAAATACATGTGGTAAAGCAAAAGCTAAATCAAATAAGTTGCCTAGCATATTACCAGCTTTAAGAAAAAATTGTGGCATCTTTTAAAAAAAATCCACAACACTGGGTACACAATGAAGCAAAATCAATTACAATATCAAAGCACAACAAAATCCTTATATGTGTAGAGCAAAATTAGGCCAGTCATTCTAACATCGACAAAATTTGTTAAGAAATACAGGATAAAGTGAAATTCCTATTTTTTTTTTACCAGTGTACCGCTCATCGAGTACTGGTCTACTGCTCATCAAAATTTCCCCACTTTCCTCTTCTTTTTCGTTTCCATCCAGGAACGACAAAACTCCCGCGTCGATCCTAGGCTTCGCAGCGGCGATCTCTCGTCTCTCCAAGTACCGATATTCAACGTTTCTAACACAATCAGGTTTGAGATGCTTTTTTCCAAAATTGAAAACCTAGATTCTATATTTTTAAAGTTAAATAAGATAAACCCATTTTGTTGAAATGAAATCAGATGTTTAGCTTTAAATCATTTTAAGATACAAGCACATTTATAAGATAAAAAAACAATCAGACATCAAATTTTGAAAATAGATCAGATTTTTTACTACGAAACTGTTTAAAATCGAAATCAATTTACTGGTATTTCTTAAATTTGAAGACCATCAAGGTCAAGATTCCATTGGAGGTGAGCAGTAATCGGTGGTGAACAGCCTCTCCGGTAAGCGGTACCAGGGTCCATGTTCATTGAAGTACTCCCAATAAAGTAATCATTAATCAAGGACAGTGTTGTTAATCTATTTTTGATTGACTGTGGAGCTGTGATTAAAATAAATTAAAAAAAAAAAATCATCCCAATTATTCATCATAAGATATAGTGGAGGGAGAAGCAATCAATCTGCGTAAAGGAGAAAGTGGAGATTTTAATGTTCACAATAATAAATTACAAAGCTAGGATTGGCGACCCAACAACAAAAGATGCATTCCAGAGACACAAAACATTTAGAATGAATTGAAAGTCTGCAAGAAAGTGAGTACCAGAAGGATAGATGCTGCAACAAGTGATGTGATTGTCCATGGATTGTCGCAGTGATTACGCATTAAAGTTGCTCGCCATCTGTGCCAATGACCCTGGTAATACTTACTGATATCTGTAAAAACATTAACAAGATAATGATCATCCTCTAAGATTACATCTTTCAAAATCTTATTGAACATATTGGCTACTTCTTTATTGCTGCTTAGCCAGTTGTCGATGATTCCATTGTCACATAGGATTCCAACGTCCTCAGCAGAGTCGATGAGGCAATCCATCAATGTCAAATACGGTGTAAAATATTGCTTAATATGGCAGTAGCACTGTTCGAAAGCTACAAGGTTATGGAAGAGGAACTTGGTTTTATCATCAACAAGTAAAGCAGGGATTTTGATCACTCCGTTACGAAATTTAATATCTAGGAAGCTATCAGCGCTCCTTTTCTGAAATTTGATTCCTGCCTTTTGAAGCTCAAACACAGATGGAATCATTCTCGCTCGACTTTCTTGTAATTTCTCGTTGTTCAGGGAGGGGATGATAGACATGTGCAATAAATGTAGTAGATGATGTACTTCTGTATTAGAAATCTTGGAAAGGTTCGCTTCATTTAGTTCCGGCGAATATAGACGAATGAAACTTAGCGATAAGAACATAAGAGAAGAGTTCTCAATATTCATGAGATAAAATAGATATTGGAGAATGAAAAAGGGTATCTGATTCTCAAGCTTCAGCAAATCATTCCATAAATCTGACCTCAACCATGGAAATGACATGATAGGATCATTGCTATAATCCTCATCACTGAAGCGTCTACGTAAGAGTTCAATGACGAAGACACTATCGAGTACATCATCTCTACAAAGGAATCACTGTCGAGCTTGATTTCTTCTGAGTAAGATTCTCTCGCTCTTTTCTCCAGTACTTTTACAGCTATTAATAACTGTTCCAAGCATCTCTTCCCATTTTGGGTCACCAATTCATGCACGTACCTCCATTTATGCTCCTCCATAAATTGCAATCCTTTTTTACCACGATGATATGGACCGATTGATACTACTTGAGGCATGTAGGCATTGTTTTCGTGTTGACGGATGGAGTGAGGGACCTTATGGATGGAGCATGAAATGCCACTGGACGTTGCTTTTAATTTTCTCGGTTCGACTTCATGTTTACGGTGGATGGAGTCGACCCAGTCCGCATCTAGAAGGACAGTAGTCGAATCACCAGAAATTGGCTTTTCGACATTGCCTCCACCTAACGAAGAAAGAACTTCAATCTCATGGCTGACATTGTCTTCCGATTCCTCCGATACTGCTACCGTTACACTATCTACCATTTGATCCATGGCCTCCTTCTCTCAATTACTGCAAAACTTTCTCCCTCGCGAATTGGAAGCCCTGTCATTTTCCATTAGTAAGAGATGACGTCATGACATAATATCTTCATTTTATCTAGACAAGCTGAATGAAGAACAAGCAAAAGATGCAAAAAGTCATTTTGACACATTAAAATGAAAAATGTTTATATTTATTTTAAATTATAGATTAAAAATAAATAATTTACATATAGGGTTTCCTTGCAATGTTTCTCTAAAAAAGTTTACAACTTCATGGTTATATAAAAAAAAATCCCCTCTATTATTATATTTGTATTAAAAAAATAGTTTGATAAATATTATTATGTAAATATAAATTATACATAGTAAAACCTTTACAGTAAAAAATATCTAAAAGAGTAAAGAAGCAAAAACTTTGAGAATTTAACAATTATTCATAACATTTGTCATGGAAACACATTAATTTTTTTTTTTGAACGAAGGGGTAAGTATCATTCAAGAGAAGGGGAAGGGAAAAGTCCCCAAAAACAATTACATCAAGAGAAGCCCAGACAGAGGGGGCATAAAAAATAACAAAATGTATGAGCCCACAGCCCGAGCTAGACAGTTAGACAAAAGAGACAAAAATACCATCACTACAAGTATCATGAGTGAGCTTATAAGTAGCCCAAATTGTGAGCATCTCAAGGTTGCGAGGCGAAGCCTTGGAAATAGTGCAATAGAGCCGCAACAGAAGACATCTAATAGCAGAGATATGAGATCGAATGGCCCAACTATTAGAGCTATGGTGAGATAATTGGTACAATATGTCAAAGTTGATACATTGAATCTCCGGGACAGGTAGCTCAGAAGCAAGGCAGAAGAGAAGCAGTTTCTAGCAAAAGATAAGGATGTTGGAATAACAGTTGGTAAGCAATGGGCTGATGTGGTGGCCAATGGCACTAGTGGAGGGGTCAAAGTAGAGGACAGCAAACATCTGAGAGTTGTGAGTGTTAAGCAATCCAAAAAGGAGGGAAGCATTGTGAGGGTGAGGGGTTGTAGCCAGTTCATTCAGCTCGCCTACTGTTCTCAGAAGTCGGATCCTCTCTGATGTCAGGAACATGATCTTTTTTCTTGCTTCCAACGTTGACCTTCGCGAGGTTAGTAGCTTTTTTTTTTTTTCTACTTATTGGAACTTGCCTCCCCCATTAAAAAAATTTGTACATGCTTGATAGGATTAGGACTTAGGAGGGGGATTTAGATTCTCTAGGTTAGACATAGTATTGGCCCCTTGTTATCTTATTATATCTTATGGTGATTTTGGTGGCCTGACAACACTTGAGTTTTCTCGGTCAATCATTATGTGCTTGGTGGTTGTCAATTGACGCTTCTGCTACTATCAACCACAAAATTTCGTCTTCCAAAACTCCTCCAAGGGTAATTGGTTTTCTTTGGACTGTTGGATTGGGAAATTTTTTGACTCAAGATAACTTTCAGAGAAAAGAAAGAATATTGGTGAGTGCTTGTCTTTTTTGTCTCTAAGTACTTATTCATTGTTCCTTCTCCTCTGAGGTTTGGAATTCTGTCTTAGATTAGTTAGGGATGCCTTGGGTCATGGCTTCGTCTGTGGCTGAATTGCCTTTTACTTGGGACATTATCTTCGTTTCGTCTAAGTACTCTGCCCTGTGGCACTTATCACTTTTTGCCACTATCTGGAGCCTATGGTTAGAAAGGAATAACAGGATCTTCAAAGGTACTACTAAGTCAAGTTCGTCAGTTGCAAGACGTAGCCTCACCAAGTGTACTTCATAGGCTCTCTCCCGCCAGGATTTCCGGAGCATCTCTATGTCATATATCTTACGAGCATGGAAAGAATGTGCTGATCTTACTTGATATCATTTTATTTTTGGCCTGCTAGTTACAGTTTGGGTAACGATCCTCCCATGGGCATTTTGTGTAACGAGACACGGGTTTTAGGGTATTGTCCATTTTACCTTTTCACTGCCGTACAAAAGCATTTAAAAAAAAAAATCAGTGATCCGGTTAGTGATCCGATTTCAGTGATCTGATTTGATGTTCTATATAAAAAAAAAAAAGTCTTACTTAGATTAAATTTCAGTGATCCGATTTCAGTGAGCAGATTTACACCGCAGTGGAAGGGTCAGTGATCCGGTCAGTGAGCCGATTTATACCGCAGTGGAAGGGTAAAGTCAGAAATCCACTCATTCCCGTGTCTAGTTAACGCAAAAATCCCATGTGAGCATCGCTACCCTAGAGTTTTCCTTTATCTGTTATTTGTGTATGTAGATTTTAGTCTTTATCTATTTCTTGTATTTGCATCTCTCGTGCCTTTTATATATTAATATATGAACCATTTAAAAAAAAAATCTTATGATGGTTTTACAATTTATACACACAAACAAATTGAAGAGTTTTACGTGGAGCTCATCAATAGATATAAATAATATAAATATACTCTTTTTTAAATTTAGATTTAACTTAGATTACTGTTTATTGGACCCATTCTCACGGTTGGAGTGAGTAATAATAATATATTTATAGAATAGTTTAATTTTATTTATAAAATTAAAAATTAAAAAAATTTAGAAGACTGTTTTAAACAGTTTTATAATCTCCACGATTATTTATCAACCCCTATTTTTTTCCATGATTATTTATTGAATCCCTATTTATATCTCCATGATTATTTATTCCACCCCTGTTTATAGACACATTATAGAAATGAAATTCTTAGTAGCACTCATTTATAGGACTGATGAAGGACGAAATAGAATCGGGTTAATTAGGGACCAGTAACTCGGTTGATAGCCGCAAATTTGGGTGAGTTGACTCGGTTAAATAGGGAAATGGGCCTGATGGTGATTTAATATGAGATGGGTGTTTCAACAGCACTAAGGATGGGTCAATGTTCAAAAGGCACCTAGGGTGAGTAGGTGAAAAACCGTGTAGTGCAGTGATGGACGGAGAAACCGTCTCTACTGTGGAAAGGGAAACCGTGGAGCACAGGATCCGTGTGTTGCAAGCTGAACGGTGAGGGTGAGAAGGACGGGAAGGCCGTCGCTACCAGCGGACGTAGAGGAGGCGAGACTGCAGCAGTGGCAGCGATATGCAGGGCGCTGAGTTGGTGGGGCGGGAACGGCCAATCGTGGAGCACCGTCGACGAAATAAGGTGGAGATGAATTGACCGAAGAGGACCCGAGGTTCTTGAATCCAACGAGAATGAAAGGAGGAGGGAAAAGAAAGGAACCAGAATCCACCATGGAAAGAGAAGAATTTCGATTCTGATTTTCCATTTCAATTGATTATTCTAAATACAGGTTTCTTTTAAAGAAACCCAAAAGATAAAAGAAGGAAATAAGATAAAAAGGGAAAATAAATAAAAGGAAATTTAATATGAGAAATAAAAATAAAAGTAAGGATACTGATTTTTGTGCCAACCAACATTACAGAAAATTCTAATTAACCAAAAACTGAGTTTTAATTTTTAATTTTGTGTGCTGAAGGACGAATTTCTAGATCGGTCTTAAAAACTCTTTTTCTGCGAAAAAGGTTTTCTTTCTGATTTCGGACAAATAACACACTCGTGACTTCTGAGAAAGAATAGAAATGGAACAATTATCTGACAAGTAGCGAGCAATTACACCATGAACAAGGAAGACAGAGATCTAGTTCCTAGACCAGATCATTCTTCATTACCACGATACAATTTTGACACGTTTTTATTTATATGATGAAGCTGGAAGAAGAAGAAGGACCTAACTGATGACAAATTGCGCTTCAACCGTGCTCTCCTAATGTGCCATTTGCTTCCATAACACTGATTGATATCGTTTATGACATTGACAAGATAGAAATCGTCAGTGAGTAGGCTTACGTTTCTAGTAATATTGTTGAAGAGATCCACGGCTACTTCTTTGCTTCTCAAGCTGTTGTCAAATATTCCACTTTGGCAGAGAAATCTAACATCATCAGCAGAGTTGCTGAGGCAATTCATGAAGGCAATGTATGCTGTGAAGTAAGAGTAATAGAGTGAGACATTGCTCTGTTCCATGGCAACAAGGTTAAACAGTACCTGAATGGTGTTACCTTCAAAAGGGAAAGGGGGGACTTCCATCACGGCCTTCTCTTTTTGAAACTTGATGCTTAGGAAACTATCTGCTGTCCCCTTATTAATCTTGATTCCTGCTAATTGGAGTTTAGATGCAGAGTGACGCATTTCGACGTCACCCATCTCTAAAGTTTCCATGGGTTGGGGACAGAGACTGCACTGCAGGAAATGGAGTAGGTGGAAATGGGAGAAAAGGCCAGTAATACTATTGTAGTTGGGATGGAAGGAATCGAAGAAATTAATAGCAAGTTTGTAAACAGTAAGGCCGGTAAGATTCATGAGACCAAATAGATGATGGAGAACAACGAAAGGAATTTGGTTTTCAAGTTTGAGCAAGTCAATGGTCAGCTCTCTACGCAGCTCTGGATCAAGTAAAGGATCATCATCAACATTTTTGTTGTGGGCTCTACGAAAGAGCTCAATGATGAAGCAACCATCAAGCACCATCATCTCTACAAAAGAATTGCTGTCAAGGTGGACGAATTCTTCCGAGTAACATGCTCGGGCCTGATCTTCCAGTAGCTTGACAGCAGCCAAAAACCGCTCTCAGCAGCCGTTTCCAATGCGACTTCTGATGTCCTTCAGATACCTTGTTTTGTGTTCCTCCATGGCGTGCAGGTCCGTGCTCCTTTTCTCATAGTGAAATGGACCAATTGAGACGACTTGAGGCAGGAAGGCCTCCTCCTTCACATCACGGAGACACTTGGGTACCCGGTGGATGGTTAGCATTTGGATCTTTTCTGTATAGTTTTCCAATGATGGTTCTTTGTATATTTCAGCTTTATTATCGCAAAGTCTTTGTTCGAATGACTGCACCCACATTGGATCGACAAACATCTTATCAGAAATGGACACATCAACGGTGCCACCTAATTTAAACCCGCCAACCTCAGACGAAGCAACTTCGGACTGCTGGACTTGGATGACCCCACCTTCGGATCCTTCTATAGCCATAGCCGCCGCCGCCTCTTCCGTGTCTGCTATTTGATTCTCGACTTCTTCCGCCATCTCCACCAACTCCGGTTCGCAGCTAATAACGACGGAAATGCAAGCCTGATTTATTAACGGGGCCACGGGGACAAATTTTGAAGTTGGCAATAGAGCGATAACGTTGGAGGTGGTGACGAATGATCTAAACCAATGGTGAGGGAAACACATAAAATAAAATAAAAAAACACAGTAAATAGGCTAAGTTAAACATATTTATGCAAACTAACAAAGAGGGACACAATTTTGAGACATGGGCGTAGTCTTTAAAGGGGGCAGAGCAGATCTCTTACTTCTCTCCTTTGCCATGATAGGTATTGGGTAAGGTTTAGACTGAAATTTTAGGTGAGATCAAAGATTTAAATGATATAAACCCTAAAAAGTTAACCGTGGATTCCTTGATTATTCTCAAGGAAAGAAAAATGGTACTAATTTCAGCACGATAATTTTGATTCACAGAAAAATTAGGTATTCAATAAAAAACAAAACAAATGTGAAATTATTATTCTGAATGTAATGAATTAAACAATTAATTTTAAAAAAAAAAACTAAAAAGAAGAAGAAAAAAATCACCTTCGACTATTGTTGTCTACGAATGGCTGACAGTAGAAATCGCCTTGATTTCGCTGGCTCTACTAAATTCGTCCTTCTTCGAAATCAGCCTGAAATCTGGCCTTCCAGCCGATTCAATTATAAATAAAGATGGAATCTCTCTCTCCAAGTCAATTATTGGAGTACAGATGGCCTTTACAACCTGGTGTCCATTTTATTTTCTCTACACCTAACCTCATTACTAAAACCATCTTGTCATTATCAAATGACCATGCAATTTGTCTGCTGTGAATTTTTTTTACGTCTTTTATCATTATTTGCACATGAATGGATATACTCTTTTGTAAAATAAAAGTATTTTTTTTATTTTTTTAATTAGTGTATAGGAAAATTCAGACACGATCCTATTAGAACCCTCACAGATGAGCCCATTACCTCTAAGGCACACAAAGGTTAGGCCATGTGTGCTTTTAAATGGATTTTCTTTTATCTAAATTACCATTTTATCTTCAATCTGCTTTAAATGTGGAATTATAGAAGGAAGTGTATAAATGATATTCATAAATTAAATAATAAAAATAAAACCTCCACTATCAATCAATTGTTCATGAATTGAATTATTAAATAATATAATTGATCTCAACGACACAGTAAATTGTTGAACTACCTAAATTGACTTAAAAGAAAATACGAAACGACACCTCTAAAGTTGTAAATGACATAAATGATCACAATGAGACATTAAATTGTTGAATTGCCTAAATTGACTAATAAGAAAAATATGAAGTCGACACCTCTAAAGTTGTGCTCCACATTGTTGCACAACACCGAATATCTATAGGGTTGAAATGTCAATCAAGACCTAAACTATTTGATATTATTTTCTAAATATTTTGTTGATATGAACATTTAGGATGATTAGACTCTCATCATATCAAGTATCATAGTATAAAATGAACTAGGGGTGTAAATGGATCCGGATTCGGCCCGTTTCACCACAATCCGGATCCAGCCCATTAATGTTCTTGGACCATCCGAATCCAACCCATATACACAGGATCCGTTAGGATATAGATCTGGATGGTCCAATAAGCTTATTGGACCGTCCTCAGCCCATTAAGGGTCTAATAAGCTTATTTACCCCAATTTGATTGTTCAATAATCTTTAAACTTATAATAGTTAAAAAATATTAATTAATTTGATAAAAATATTTTTTATGAACTATGTATTAAACAATTGACATTTTTAATATATCCATCAACATCCACATGAGTAATTAAAATTAATTCCTTTATCATTTTTTTCTTTTGAGTATTTGTTTTTGAAACTTAAAAAATATGCTGTAAAACTAGTAAAATATCATATATCATTACAAAACTTGAAAATAATAATCCCAATGGTGAGAGACTGATAGAGTAATCACATCAACGGTCAAGATCATCTTAGAGTCCGAAACGCTAAAACAAAATAAATTGGGCTTATTACCCTTAATACAAATTACAAATATTAAATAAAAAAATACATTTAAAATAAAATATCATATCTCTTTCGTGAGCTTCCTAAATCTAACCTGAGATAGAAAAAGTGAGAAATGGATTAACGATGCAATATAAAAAAATAATAATTATAAATGAGATTAAGGAAAATTGCCTCAGCATAAAAAAAAAAGTGCTTCTTGTGGAGTGAGAGAGCGACCTACATCATGAAGAATGCTGCAAATTCTACCTACGAAGTTAACAATAAGAGTAAGGAAGGAGTAGAAGGAGTTTAAAGACAAAAATGTAAAATGTAATAAAAAATAAATAAATTTAGAAAAGAGAATTTATACTATAAATACTTAAAAAAACATTAGATCTAAATCCATAGCTAATTATTTAATTTAAATGCAACTAAGTATATGTTACTTAGTTTTTCTTTTAACATTAAAAAAAAAGGACAAAAACTAAAATTATTATCATCTTTCAGGAAAGAAACTCAATGGTTTCAACAACAAATCAATTCAACTTATATTAGTTACATAAAAATTTGTTCATGTAATATCTACGCCGTAAAATTCCTTTTTAATTGATTTGATTAGCAAATGTCATATGTATGTAGCAGATCCATTGTTAGTTCCATTTGATAAACTATTTTCCGATCTTCATAGATTATGAAATTGATTCTCAGCTCCTACTATGTAATTGTTCTTGTAACAATTTAACAAGGAATCTGCTGCATGCATATGACACTTGCTAATCAAATCAATTAAAAGAAATTTATTAAATTTATTTTCTAAAAACTAGAGTTTTTTATCCTTTTTTTAAATGCTAAAAGAAAAGGTAAATAACATATACTTCAGTGCATTTGAATTGGTTTATCACCAATAGATTTTAGGTCTAATATTGTTTGTGAAGTATTCATATATGATACTTAATATGATGAGAGTTTAATTACACTACGTGCCCATGTCAATAAAATAATTAAAGATGATGCCGAATAATTAGACCTTGATTGACATTTCAAACTTCATAGATATTTTGGTGTCATATAATATGTGATGCAACACCACTTGAAAGGGGTCGATTTGAGTGTGTTTAAAATGAATTGATTCAATTAATTCTAACGACTTAAGAGAATTGAGTTTTACCATTTAAGATCACCGAGTTATGTTGAGTGTTGATTGTGTTAGTATTTCTGTTCGAAATTGAATAGGGGTCTATCCTACCAAGCCTATGTTATATTCAAGATGCAGTGATGGTTGGCTCAACTCAACTTTACCCAGTCAAAATTGATAGACTAAGGCTGCGTTTGGATGGGGGGTAAGGGGGGGTAACCCCCAGTTACCCCTACTTACCCCCGTTTGGTAACAAGGGAGGAGGGGTAAAAATCCCTCCCCCCTCCCTTTTCAATACCCCAACGGGCAAAAGGGTATTCATTTTGAATACCCCTCCTTACCCCCCCCCCCCCCCCATTTTGCTTATGAAATATTTTTTTTATATTTTATTTATTTATTTATTTTGATAAGTACTTGGCTTTTATTTTTTTTAAAAGCACTCTATTATTTCCATTTGATAAATTTCATATCACCAAGCAATAAATTATATTTTTTTATGAAGAGATATAATGAATTTTTTATTCATTTTTTGAAATTTAAAATAATAATAGTGGTTTTTTATTTTTTTTTTTATTTTTTAAGGAAACCTTTCTCCTATTTATCCCGTGCCGTCATCTATTTTTCAATTATATATTATATAATTTTCTGAAACGTATTTGTCAAAATGTTCTATTTTTAAGAGGTGATTCTGTCGAAATTTCGATAGGGTCTCAAAACTCTGAAAATTTTTAGATTTATGATAATATCTTTCAGGGTAATTAACAATTTATTCTATTAGAAGATTATTTTAAAAATGTGTCAACATTTTTAACGTAATGCATTTAGGTGAGGGGTAAATTTTTACAGGGGTTACCCTTGAGTAGGGGTAAACTGACATATTAACAATTTTATGAGAATTAATAATTTTATTAAATCTATATAATATAAAAATAAAATTTCTGCAACATTTTTAACGTGATGCATTTGGATGAGGGGTAAATTTTTACAGGGGTTACCCTTGAGCAGGGGTAATTATACGTAGGGGTAAACTGACATATTAACAATTTTATGAGAATTAATAATTTTATTAAATCTATATAATATAAAAATAAATTTTCTGTAACATTTTCAATGTGATGCATTTGGGTGAGGGGTAAATTTTTACAGGGGTTACCCTTGAGTAGGGGTAATTGTACGTAGGGGGATAAACTGACATATTAACAATTTTATGAGAATTAATAATTTTATTAAATATATATAATATAAAAATAAAATTTCTGCAACATTTTCAACGTGATGCATTTGGGTGAGGGGTAAATTTTTACAGGGGTTACCTTTGAGCAGGGGTAATTGTACGTAGGGGCAAACTGACATATTAACAATTTTATGAGAATTAATAATTTTATTAAATATATATAATATAAAAATAAAATTTCTGCAACATTTTCAACGTGATGCATTTGGGTGAGGGGTAAATTTTTACAGGGGTTACCCTTGAGCAGGGGTAATTGTACGTAGGGGTAAACTGACATATTAACAATTTTATGAGAATTAATAATTTTATTAAATCTATATAATATAAAAATCAAATTTCTACAACATTTTCAATGTGATGCATTTGGGTGAGGGGTAAATTTTTATAGGGGCTACCCTTGAATAGGGATAAACTGACATATTAATAATTTTATGAGAATTAATATTTTTATTAAATTCATATAATATAAAAAATAATAATTATAATTTTTATGAAGAGATATGTTGATATTTTTTATTTATTTATTGGGATTTAAAATAGTAATATAAAAAAAGTCTTTATTTATATTTTTAATATTAGAATGCAAGTGTTTATTTTAAATTATAATTATGAAAAATAATTTATAGAAATTAGATAATATTATTATAAGTTATATTATTAGAATTTACTTTATAAATATTATTTATAATTATATTTTATAGAAAAATATATTAATATATCAGGTTACCCTTACTTGTAGTTACCAAACAAGATTTTTTACCCTTAGGATAAGGTTTACTTTAACACAACAATTACCAAACAAGATAAGGGTAATCCCAATTCAAGGGTCACCCCTACTCAAATGTGACCCCTACTTAGGGGTAACCCCTATAAAAATTATCCCTCATCCAAACGCAGCCTAAGTAGGGTAGGCGGGTAAGGTTAGAAAGTGAGAGATGTCGATGGCAGTAAGTTCAATTTATTAACTAATTGCATACAAGTCTTCTGCTGCTAGTCAAGTCTTCTCAAGGCGAGTGAGAGATGTGTGGATACAAGTAACCATCATTTATTAACTGTGGCATAAAAGTTTCTTGAAACGGGCCCAACTCCAAAGAGAAGACTGTTGCTAGTCAAGTCTTCACTACTGTTGAGGGAGACTTTGAAAGAGAAGGACACTTACACATTTAATTATGGGCATACATGGAAATCTTTTTCTACATATCTTTTTTTTCAAAAGTCTTTGATCGGTATTTACACATTTAATTATAGGCATATATGGGAAATCTTTTTCTACATTTTTTTTTTCAAAAGTTAATAAAAATTATCTTCATTGTATTTACAGTAAAAAAATTGATAAATTAATTTTACTATTCATACAAATGACAAATTGAATAATCCTTAGCCGTGGAACGGAGAGTGTTAGACATTTCAACTACGCTGGAGGGGACTGCTGCATTGCCTGCCAAGCTAAGTCCGACAGAGGTACATCAATAATTCAATGCCATTACCTCTTTACCCGTACGTAATAACCGCAGACACTTGAAGCGACATTGTTACACAACACCGATTATCTATAGGGTTGAAATGTCAATCCAAGACCTAAACTATTTGATATTATTTTCTAAATATCTTGTTGATGTGCACATTTAGGATAATTAGACTCTCCTCATATCAAGTATCATAGTATAAATGCTAGTAGGGGTATAAATAGATCTGGATCTGACCCATTTCATCAAGATCTGGATCCAGCCTATTAATGTTATTGGACCATCTGAATTCAGGCCATTTACACAGAATCCATTAAGATATAAATCAATACGGTCCAATAAACTATTGGGGTTCAATAATTTAGGTTATTGAAAGGAGTCGATATGATGTATTTTTGTTGAGTCAATTAGGTAGTTCAATAATTTAATGTCTCATTGGGGTTCAATTCATGTGGGCAATCATAATGCTTGATTTGACTTATCGTATATGAGTATGAATAAAAGTTGGAATACAAAGTGATTGATTCTTTTAAATAAAAAGATGTCAAATTTCTAAATGGAATTGAAAAATATCACCACTCCCTATTTGATGACATTGTTTGGAACCTTAACTCCTTCCATGAAGTAGTTCAGATTTGGTAGAGAGTAAAATTAAGAGAATGAGGTTTTCTTAAAGAAAATAAAAACTATTTTTTCCATTCTAAAATATTTGTCCCAATTCAAATTTTTTATTTATTAATATTATTTTATAAAATATTATTTTTCAGATATTGATATTTTATTATTTAGACAAGTCAAATTTTATAAAATAAAGTCATCTTCCAATCATATTAGAATGTGATTTAGAGTTGAAAATAAATGAATTCAGAAAAGTAATTTGAATCAATTTAAAAAAAGTAAAAATAAAATATTGTTTCTTCTTCTAGTACTAAAGCAATTGGCTTCTACTACTATAGAAGTGGTTTCTATAAGATGGCTCTTTTAATATCTTGGCATAAATCATATATTACAAACTCTTATAAGAACTATAATATAAAATAAATTTTATATTAATACGTATTAATTAAGTAAAATCAAGCTTTAGGTGCTTTGTATATTCAAATTCAAATCGAGACCTTTTTTTTATCAGAAGCCTCGCCCACTTTCTCCTTCTCCTTGTCTTCCCTTACCTTCGTTCACCAAGGCCGAGCCACCGTATCTGCAGCCCATCCTCCATCTTCCTCTGTCCTTCAGCGACCAACACCACCCCTGCTCCGTCTGTGCTCTCAACCAACCACCAACCGATTCCCTTCCACAGCACCTCATACCCTCCTCGCTGCCAATCTGAGCCTACCGAATCCCTGCCTTCATCCATTTCCCAGACAATGTTTGTGGAATATAAAACTTTCCAACTTAGAAAATGTTCTCAATATCGAATTCCAGCACATACTCCATTTATTGCACTCTAGTATCATTCCCCTTCCTACTGACAGCAGCTCCCCGGAGGTCATGGAAAAAATGATCCAGTCCGCATCCGACCTTCAAGAAGCTGGAATCGAATTTAAGAAAGGGAAATCAGACAGCTTCATTGATATTAAATTTGATAAAGGAGTGATTGAAATCCCTCCTCTGCTGATAGCAGGCAACATGAATCCTCTGCTACTCAACCTTGTTGCTTTTGAACAGTGTTATCTCTACTGTCGGCCTTGCTTCTCAGCGTACACCCATTTCATGGATTGCCTCATCAACACTGCCAAGGACGTTGAAATCCTCAGTGGAAAAGGAATTATAGACAACTGGTTGAATAGCAATGGTGAAGTAGCCGATCTCTTCAACAAGATTAAGACAAAAGCAATCTTATACCCTGGTCACCATCTTACTGGTATTTTCAAAGAGATCAATGTGTATTATGGGAAGCGTGGCCCGAGATGGCGAGCAGCCTTGATGCGGAATCATTTCGACAGTCCATGGACGATCATATCACTTACTGCAGCAGTTCTCCTCATCTTGCTCACCCTCACACAGACCTTCTTCACCTCATTTCCCAAATTTGCTTATGGTTAAAATTGTCTGTAAAACGTTTTGTGTTTGTAACTCATGGTTTGTTTGTCAAGTTTTAATCTCTTCTGTGAAAATTGTACTTCTTTTTTATCCTGTATCAGGATAATATTAAATTGGATGTTTGGTGAATTTTTATATCTCGGAGTGTTGATTAATCTCGCACCATTAATCAATACTCTTCTTGATTAATAATAGAGAGTTCCCACTTCCCACACAAGTGATCAAGAAGAGATTATCTAGAAAGAGATAATAATGTAATTGGTAATGAAACTAAGAATGAAATAGATCGATCCTCTTAGTTCTGTAGCACCATACAATTTGTGAGGTGAAAAGTGTAATATTTTTCTAATTGAGAAGTATACATAAGTTCTCCCTAAATCTATTCCAATCCATCATAATCTCATCTGAATCTTAATATATCTTAACACGAGAGAGGGGAAGGGGTTGTTCATAAGAGCATAGTTGGATGATGTCTTATTTGTTAATTTTGCTATCTTTTTCATATTTTAATTTTAAAATTTTTGTTTCCAATAATCTCCATTGCATTTTCTTAAAAGCTAGGTGTATGGTTCAAAATTTCAAAATTTAATCTCTACTCATAATCCTAATAAGTAGAGTAATTTAAATGAGTTTTCAACTTGACTTGAAAAAATTCGATAAAACTCATTGATTTACTTTAACTCAAATTTTATTGAGTAGAGTCAACTCAGATTGACTCATTGGAAATTTGATAAAGAATTATAGTTAAAAATGATAAAAGTATTTTAACCCCCACAATATAAAATTTTCATTGGAAATTTGAAATATCCCTCTTGAAGCTCATCCATGTAAGCCATACAAATTGTTCAGTAAAATGGAAGGTTGTATTCTACGAGAGTCAAATTATAATGGTGCTGGCAACGAGTAATATTTTCATGAAAAGTTATAATTGATCTTGAAATAGCTTCAGTCTTTATTTATTTGGCATTTGCCTTATTACATTACAATGTTTGACTGATTCATACATTGTGTATTGTGTATTGGCTGATATATATCAATTAATATATTTTATATTGTTCATACAAAGTGCATTACACTGATACGGCCAAATTATCATGGGTATTGGGTGACACAAATTTTTTACCTTTTTTCAAACAAAAAATTTGTATTGACCGTTTTTTAAGTTGAATCTTACGTCGAGTATGACTTTAAAAATATTTAAAAGTAATTTCTTCAAATATAAAATACATTTGTTGTTGAGAAAATACCTTTACTATTAAAATAGTTTATATTAATTGTTATTTTATATTTAACTTTTTTTTTTTAATTTACGTGTGAAAAACCGTGGGATACTTAGAGTAAAACCTCCACGGGTGAATCCACTACCTCTAGGGCACGCCAAACTTAGGTTATGGAGGCTCGAACCCGCAACCTCCCACTTCCTGAAGTGGGAGGCAGCCAGTTAATATTTATTTGATTTATTTTTATTATTAAAATAAAATTAAAAAATAATTTTATAAAATTCATTTTTGATAATTTGAAAGGTTCGACAATGAATGTTAAATTGCAACTCCTTTTCTCTAATATAAAAAAAAATAACTTAACAAACTGATAATTTATGATGATAGCCTTTTCTCTAATATAAAAACAAATAACTTAACACTTTCAATCCAAGATTATCATCCTAACACGAATTAGGTGTGCTCTAGGAGTAGTGAGCCCACTCATGAAGGTTTTACGCTGAGTATCCCACAGTTTCCCACACGTAAAATTTTAAAAAAAAAATTATCACGAATTTTAATATCTTAATTTTAGTTTTAGAAATATATTCTATTAAATCCACAGTTCATATGAAACTAAACTAAACTTATTTTGTATGTCAATTATTAAAATAAATTTTACTTATAAATTTTTCATTTAAATAAATAGAAACAGTAAATATGGTATTTCATTACATTTTCATATTGAAATAGTCTATTAAGATAATAATGTATCTCATGATTCCAAATATTAAGATAATATAGCCTCATGTGGAATAAAAAATTGGAAATAAAAAATGATTTAAATTATCAAAATTCGAAAGATTTAAAAAAAAAGAATATTATTGATTTAATTATATTGTATTTTAAAGGGGAGCACTTACACACACCCGGATTTCCTGCCTCTACACATCCGTTTCTGAAATTTTGGGTAAAATTACGATTTTACCCCTCGATTTTCATTCATTCGAATGAATGCCCAGTTCATTTTGGCATTCATTCGAATGAATCATTCATTCGAATGAATGCCCGTGTGTAATTTCAATTCATTCGAATGAATGGGCTGAGCAGTAACACGGAATACTGCTCAGCCCATTCATTCGAATGAATGAGGCTTATTCATTCGAATGAATGTGCCTCATTCATTCAAATGAACTAATCATTCGAATGAATGGGATTTATTCATTCGAATGAATGTTCATTCGTCCATTCATTCAAATGATTCCTTCTTTCAGCCGTTCATTCATTCAGCAGTAAACATAATATTATTCAAATATTTTTTTTTAAAACTTTAAACTTATTTTTTGATCACTGTGTATTTCCAAAATTTCTCAAATTGAATATCTAGACTAATTAAAATAACATGATAAAAATACCTTAAGACTTTAAGGTCTTTTGACACTCCTAAATATTTAAAACACAGTATTTTACAAATAAGGGTATCCTTAGGGTATGTCAAAAATACATTTGAAAGTGTCAAAAGACCTTGAAGTCTTAAGGTATTTTTATCAGGTTATTTTAATTAGTCTAGATATTCAATTTAAGAAATTTTTAAAATACACACTGGTTAAAAATAACTGTCTATATTTTAACAGATAGACCGTTATTTTTTAAGCACTGTGTATTTTCAAAATTTCTCAAATTGAATATCTAGACTAATTAAAATAACCTGATAAAAATACCTTAAGACTTTAAGGTCTTTTGACACTCCTAAATATTTAAAACACAGTATTTTACAAATAAGGGTATCCCTAGGCTGTGTCGAAAACACATTTAGGAGTGTCAAAAGACCTTGAAGTCTTAAGGTATTTTTATCAGGTTATTTTAATTAGTGTAGATATTCAATTTGAGAAATTTTTCAAATACACAGTGCTTAAAAATAACTGTCTTTATTTTAAAACATAGACCGTTATTTTTTAAGCACTGTGTATTTTCAAAATTTCTCAAATTGAATATCTAGACTAATTAAAATAACCTGATAAAAATACCTTAAGACTTTAAGATCTTTTGACACTCCTAAATATTTAAAACACAGTATTTTACAAATAAGGGTATCCGTAGGGTATGTCAAAAATACATTTGAAAGTGTCAAAAGACCTTGAAGTCTTAAGGTATTTTTATCAGGTTATTTTAATTAGTCTAGATATTCAATTTAAGAAATTTTTAAAATACACACTGGTTAAAAATAACTGTCTATATTTTAACAGATAGACCGTTATTTTTTAAGCACTGTGTATTTTCAAAATTTCTCAAATTAAATATCTAGACTAATTAAAATAACCTGATAAAAATACCTTAAGACTTTAAGGTCTTTTGACACTCCTAAATATTTAAAACACAGTATTTTACAAATAAGGGTATCCCTAGGCTGTGTCGAAAACACATTTAGGAGTGTCAAAAGACCTTGAAGTCTTAAGGTATTTTTATCAGGTTATTTTAATTAGTGTAGATATTCAATTTGAGAAATTTTTCAAATACACAGTGCTTAAAAATAACTGTCTTTATTTTAAAACATAGACCGTTATTTTTTAAGCACTGTGTATTTTCAAAATTTCTCAAATTGAATATCTAGACTAATTAAAATAACCTGATAAAAATACCTTAAGACTTTAAGATCTTTTGACACTCCTAAATATTTAAAACACAGTATTTTACAAATAAGGGTATCCTTAGGGTATGTCAAAAATACATTTGAAAGTGTCAAAAGACCTTGAAGTCTTAAGGTATTTTTATCAGGTTATTTTAATTAGTCTAGATATTCAATTTAAGAAATTTTTAAAATACACACTGGTTAAAAATAACTGTCTATATTTTAACAGATAGACCGTTATTTTTTAAGCACTGTGTATTTTCAAAATTTCTCAAATTAAATATCTAGACTAATTAAAATAACCTGATAAAAATACCTTAAGACTTTAAGGTCTTTTGACACTCCTAAATATTTAAAACACAGTATTTTACAAATAAGGGTATCCCTAGGCTGTGTCGAAAACACATTTAGGAGTGTCAAAAGACCTTGAAGTCTTAAGGTATTTTTATCAGGTTATTTTAATTAGTGTAGATATTCAATTTGAGAAAATTTTCAAATACACAGTGCTTAAAAATAACTGTCTTTATTTTAAAACATAGACCGTTATTTTTTAAGCACTGTGTATTTTCAAAATTTCTCAAATTGAATATCTAGACTAATTAAAATAACCTGATAAAAATACCTTAAGACTTTAAGGTCTTTTGACACTCCTAAATATTTAAAACACAGTATTTTACAAATAAGAGTATCCCTAGGCTGCGTCGAAAACCCATTTAGGAGTGTCAAAAGACCTTGAAGTCTTAAGGTATTTTTATCAGGTTATTTTAATTAGTGTAGATATTCAATTTGAGAAATTTTTAAAATACACAGTGCTTAAAAATAACTGTCTTTATTTTAAAACATAGACCGTTATTTTTTAAGCACTGTGTATTTTCAAAATTTCTCAAATTGAATATATAGACTAATTAAAATAACTTGATAAAAATACCTTAAGACTTGAAGGTCTTTTGACACTCCTAAATGTGTTTTCGACACAGCCTAGGGATACCCTTATTTGTAAAATACTGTGTTTTAAATATTTATGAGTGTCAAAAGACCTTGAAGTCTTAAGGTATTTTTATCAGGTTATTTTAATTAGTCTAGATATTCAATTTGAGAAATTTTGGAAATACACAGTGATAAAAAATAAGTTTAAAATTTTAAAAGAATTTTAATGAATTTACTGTATACTGTATACTGAATGATTTGTGATGAATCATTCGAATGATTCGTAATGAATCATTCGAATGATTCGTGACTCCCTTCATGTTCGGATCTAAATCATTCGAATGATTCGTGATGAATCATTCGAATGATTCATGACGGTCATTTCCTTCATGTTCATTCGAATGAACGAATGAACGTTCATTCATTCGAATGAATGGAATGAAGGTCATTTTATTACTATTCATTTGAATGAATCATCCATTCATTCGAATGAATTGGGCTGAGCAGTATTCCATGTTACTGCTCAGCCCATTCATTCGAATGAATTGAAATTACACATGGGCATTCATTCGAATGAATGCCAAAATGAACTGGGCATTCATTCGAATGAATGAAAATCGGGAGGTAAAATCATAATTTCACCTAAAATTTCAGAAACGGGTGTGTAGAGACAGAAAATCTAGATGTGTGTAAGTGCTCCCATTTTAAAGTCTTGTTTTTACTTAAACTTTACAATAAACTATAAATTTAAATTAAATAAACTCCACGTGATGTACGATGGAACCACCAAAAAGCGCGGGCACTGGCAATTAGCGGAAACGTAGAATAGCATTTGTGCAATTATGGACAAAGTGTGTTTTATAAAAATTTAGAAATACATTTCGCTTAAGTATCTCAAACAATTAAAACTATAAAAAATTTAGACGATATGAAATTGTCTTTTTTTAGACATTTTTTTTTTTTGAACGGTAAAGAAAAAATTTCATTAAAATGAAAGAAAAGAATAAGGAAAAGATATAAGGCACAAAAGGCTTGCGAGGATTAAGCCTAAGAAAACAAAATACGCCGAAAGAAACATAACTTAACAACTATAGAAACTATGCTATAAAAGTACAACGCGTGAAGTCGGCCCTTCTACGCTATTCTTAACAAAAAAATTCCGTTATACCATTCGCTAAACGACTAATCTGATCGAAGGCAACCTCCATGCCCGAGAGTAGTCTCTTAATCTCCCTAACAGTTGCAGTTAACCTCCAAGGAGGTCTCTTTGTACCCTTAGCCCATTTTATAGCGTTGGAAATGTTTTTGAACCTTTTTACAATGTTTTTAATAAAATTAAATGAATGATTTTGAAGGATATGGCCGTTCTTTTATATTAGTATGTAAAAGTAGAAATTTATTATAAGAAATCATGAATTACTAAAAGGCATTTGTTATAAATTTCTAAGTAATTTCACTTTCACGAAGCTCACACTCCCATTAGTCTTATATGAAATATTTGTGATCATGCTATCTTATTATTTTAAAATTTAAAATGAAAATACAAAACCAATTTGAAAATTGAATATGCCATAAGTGAGCTTTACGAGATGAGGAAGCCCAAATGTTTAATGTCTATAAACGAGTGGGCTTGAGCTTTTGATATTGCCTACAAAATCAGTTTTTTTAATTAAACTTTTATTTTATAAATAAAGTTACACTTAGACAAGCCTAGTTCTTTCCAATGTCAAAAATATCGATGATATCTTTAAATTTACTACGTTTTTATTGGTAAAATGCTAATTGCCATTAATATCCCTAGATTTAAATAGAGGAAATTCATTTTTAATACTAAATTGTTTAAATTTATATGTGCATAATTAAGATTAATTTTGAACTGTTTACTTTTTAGTCTTAGGTTAAATGACTCAAAATTACTTTTTACCATTTACCTTATGTACAAGTCTACCATAGTATGTGCCAAATAAACTTCAATCAATTCTCACATTTGTTTTTCTTAGATTCAAATTTATGATATTTAAGATCTGTTTCATTTTGGTAGCCTATTAAACCTGTGGATAACAATTTGACTTGAACATCTGAAAGATTGAGAAGTTTGGTACAAGAAAAATAGGGCTTGAGTATTGATCGGGCTCAAAGTTTAGACATATGAATCCTCAAGCCCAATACTTGGCCCAAATATCTCATGGAATTTTTTATTGTAATATAAATAAAATGAATCATACAATGTAGGTTTCATGAGCTATAAGTAAACTAAGTTTCATATCAAAACTCAATTTATAATCACTTAATCTTATTAGCTGGAATCTTAAATATTTTATACATATTTTTTAAGGATATTCAATGACTTTTACTACTAACATCAAACTCTATAAATTAAATTTTATATTAAACTTTAGCTTTCAATTAAGTCATTGATTTTTTTTTTCCAATTTATATCTTTCAGCTTTTGATGGAATTAATAAAATACAAAAAAAAAAAAAAAAAGACTTGCACCAGGTGTTGTGGTGGTGTGATCTACAAAGTCTTCCAACCAGGGTCAAAAAATCGAAATCTCAGTATATCGGATCTCGATCGATATATCTCTCTCTCTCTCCTAATTTTTTTTCCAACAAATCTCGGTTGTATAAATGTGTATCCGCCGATCTCGACTAGATCTCAGTCATATCGGCCGATATCTCGCCAGTACAACTAATACGCACAGTATCAGGCGAGATTTGTAACCCTACTTCCAACTAAGCCGGTCTTTTCTAGCTTGGTCTTTTCCTCGAGCTCGGGCTTTTTGTCAGGCTCTTTATTAAACTCGAGCTTGGTACAGCATTAGGCCTGGCTGGCCCATTTTCATGACTTTAATTAAACCCATCCCTTGCTATCATCATTTGTCTATCCAAAAGAATTGCAAAAGTTTTACATAAAATAAATACTCCCACACTGAATACTTTAAAAATCAAATAGTTAATCAAACTATTTTTATCATGATTTTGTTAGATTAGGTTTGGATCAAATCACTTCAAACTGTTTTGGACCCTAATGTTAATATAATTATAATAATTAAATGTATTACTATATTATAAAAAATATTAAAATATAAAATTTGAAAATCGTATGTAACTTAAATACTATAAAGTGTACAATGAACCATACAGTTTCAATTTAATTTTTCAAACACCATAATGACTTTTTATATAAGAAAATATACCTTTTTATACATGTATTAATGTACATTGTTATTAAAAATTCCATCTGTTAACAAACGGGAGAAAATAAAAGTTGTATTCAAAAAATATTATTCTTATTAAAAAACTAACTTGATTTTTGTATATAATATTTAATAGAAAATTTTATTTCAATAAAAACACATGAAAAGTTCAA
Source organism: Chimonanthus salicifolius (assembly GCA_013350335.1). Taxonomy (NCBI): domain Eukaryota; kingdom Viridiplantae; phylum Streptophyta; class Magnoliopsida; order Laurales; family Calycanthaceae; genus Chimonanthus; species Chimonanthus salicifolius. The sequence continues at coordinate 62,261,168 of CM023538.1, read as the reverse complement.
AGTCTAAAAACCCTAGGTCACAAAACAATGTGCTTGAGCGATTGAGCCTCGATTTCTATCCTCAGTTTTAATTGGGTTTAGATTCAGACATTAAATGTGGGTCAGACTCTGAGCTTTTGAAAATGAGATGAGATTATTAATTTTAAGAAATGAATTTTTACGTGAGAATTTGAAGACGAAGAATTTTATTTAAAGTATATAACTACTATAAAATATAGAGTGATTCATCTTAACAACTATCTATTTTATTTACATAAATCAAATAGAAAGAAATTTAAATATAATTTATTTGTCATAATCAATATAATGACAATTTAAGTTTCATAAAATTAAAATATGCAGAAAATAATATTATTATTAGAACTAAACAAGTCAAAAGAGTTTAATACTCAATAATGTTATATTAGAGTTTTAATTTGACTAGCTTGAATAGTTTATTAGACAGTGATGTGAAGTTAGAATTTTGGTTGAAGAGCTTGAGTTATAATGATATAGAGCTAGAGTATGAATGTTGGTTGGTATACATCTTAAAACATTTTTTATTGATGATTTTGGTTTACTAATATAAATTTAGAATGTAATTTATTAGCCTTTTTTTTAAATTTATATATGAAAAACTGTAAATGCACAGCATAAAATCTCCATTAGTGAGCCCAACAAACTGAGAGGTTAAGCGGTGGAACCTCGAATGATAAAAAAATGATTTGATATGTTGTGACTAACTACCTACCACTAAATTGAATTCTTTACAGAAGAACTTATTCCAACTACTCTGATAGGTGCAACTACCACATTTAAATGGACCTAAGTACATCGGCTAATGACATTAATGCAAAACCAAATAAGCAGGTTGGATCCATTCATTATCTTCTTCTTTTTACCATACTTATTATTTCCCATTCATTTTTAACATTTATCCCTTATTTACCATTCATTTCTCACCCTCCAAAGGCCCAACTACCAACTACGTCATTATTATATAGAGTATTATATATCGACAAGTGCCTCCACAAAAATAGTCTAAGTCTTTAAGACCACTTTTATTGATAACATATCATTATACCATTTGAATGTGAAGATAATAAGGGAGTTGGATGTTATTAGTTCTTTGTAATCTTTTAATAATCCCCCTATTTTAAAATACATGTCTAATTTTAGAATTATCTTAAATTATTTATCATATTTCTTTATTTTTAATATTAAATCAAAGGTTTAACATTTTTTATTAACTATAAAATTACCTTCTAATGTCATAGAAATACACTCTTCTTTTATAATCTTTGACTTGCCTATATGCATTATTGTATAATTATTTCTACCACCAATGTTAATTGTCTGGAATCATGTTTTATTGTACAGTTAGAAAGATATTATTAAATAGTAACTACACAATGAGCGCCGCTCAAATCTCTTTTTTTTATTAGATATATACTGACTTAGAGAATCTATTAATACGTTTTGGAGCACTCCTTTTGAAAATGATTCTTGAAATAAGATAAATATTTTGAGATGGAAGAGTATATTTTAATGGTGAAAATTAAGTCTATCTTTTCCAATGTATCCAAAGCTTTAGTGTCCAAATTTTTAGCTAAAAAAAATAAAAATGATTATATTTGCAACTTTGATATGTTGTCAATAACTAACTACCAACTACTAAATTAAAGAACTTAATCCAACTACCCCATTTAAATGGATCTAAGTACACATGGTAAGGACATTAATGAAAAACCTGACATAGTAAGTTCAATTCAGTCGTTATCTTCTTCTTTTACCACAGTCATTATTTCCCCTTGATTTTTACCATTTATCCCTTATTTACCATTCATTTCTCACTGTCCCAAGTCCCAACTGCCTCATTCTCACCACGTATCTTTCAAACGTGGTGTGTCCTCTGTCTCTCTTTTCTTTTCTCTTATCTATACTTGTTCTTGTCTTAACTTGATTGCCATTAGATTTTATTTAGAGAATGTTAGTTTTTCAAACTTAAATTTTCTTTTAAGATTTTACACGCCTAAGATATGAGATTTTTCTAATTTTTCATGCTCTTGGAAAACATATGACATTGATATTGTGGTTAGGATTTAATACATCTTAATAGTTTATGATATGTTGGATTTAAATTACACTTATTGAATTTCAATAATTAGAGTCATTTATATATTTGATATACATCTTAAAACATTTTTAATTGATGAGTTGGATCACTCATAAAAATTTAGAATGTATTTTATTAGCATTCTAAGTTAACTAATGATTTTTTTTTCCTCTAACTTATGTATGAATGTGATTGAATTCACAAAATTGTGTTTAATGGAAAAAAGGAACGGAATTGATTAGATATAGCGATCCTCCTACGGGTATTTTGTGTAACTCAATACGAGATTTAGGATATTACCCATTTACCCTTCCACTGAGATATAAATCGATTCACTGATCGGATCACTGAAAATGGCAGTAGAAGGGTAAAATGGACAATAACCTAAAACTCGTGTCTCGTTATATAAAATGCCCGTGGGAGGATCGCTACCCATTAATTAGTGCACCTCAACACTTTTACTTTTGATTTTATCCAAACAAATGAGAAGATGGAAAGGAGAGGAATTCATGGAAATTTAGATAAAATGAGTATTTCACTTAACTTAAATTCAGACGAAATATATATAAATTTATACCAATTAAAATTTAATTGCTAAAGGATTTAGACACTTTTGTATTATGTCTAAATTAAAGAGAGAAATTATCCAATACAGATACTATTTCCATACTCTATCTTTGATTTATTAAGCATCAAGTCAAAATTCTTTTACGCCAGTCCATTTTTATTGTTTGGATTTTTTAGACCTCTAAAAGTCTGAATATATATTTTCTTAATCGCAAATGATTATTGACACTTAAAGCTTGGATCTAAGCCCTTTTTTCTTTTTTTTAATCAGTGGGAAACACAGTGTAACTGCCCACGGATGATACCCACTTTCAAAAAACAAAATGAAAAACATGAGCAAAGAGGGGTAAAGAGGGTTTAGAGGAGTAAATAAGGGTAATAGGTGCAAAGAGGCTATGAGGGGTAAGAGGGGTAAAGAGGATTTAGAAGGGTAAAGAATGGTAATAGGTTCAAAGGGGGGTAAAGGGGGGTAAAGAGGGGTAAAGAATGATAATAAGTGTAAAGAGGGGGTAAAGAATGGTAAAGAGAGGTAAAGAAGGGTAATAGATGCAAAGGAGAGTAAAGAAGGGTAAAGAATGGTAAAGATGGGTAAAGAGGGGTAAAGAAGGGTAAAGAAGGGTAATAGGTGTAAAGAGGGGTAAAGAATATTGAAGAGGGGTAAAGATGGGTAATAGCGGTAAAGAGGGATAAAGAAGGTAAAGAGGATTTAGAGAGTTTAAAAGGGTAAATAAGGGTAATAGGTGCAAAGAGGTATAAAGGAGGGTAAAGAGAGGTAAAGAAGGACAAAAAGGGTTTAGAGGGGTAAAGAAGGGTAAAGTGAGTTTATTATAATTAATATTTTTTGCTAAATTTATATAATAATAAAATATTAAATATAATTATTAAATAATATTCATCAATTAAAAATATTTTTGCTCTGTAGGTGCAAAGAGGGGGTACGGAGGGTAATTTATTAACATTTTTTATTAAATTCATATAATATAAAAAATAAAAATAAAAATAAAATTTTATGAAACATAATTAATAAATAATATTCATCAATTAAAACATATTTTAAAATATTTTTGGTCCATAGGTGCAAAAAAGGATAAAAGGGAATAAAGAAGGGTAAAGAGGGGCAAGGGTTTCATGAAAAATGAGTATTTCATTAACTTGAGATAAAAATATTGGTGCACCAATTACTTCTCAAAAAGGAATTATGATATTTTATTTGGGTAGCGATCTTCACACATGATTTTTGTGTAAGAGTGGATTCCCCACTTTACGCTTCACCCCTGCACAGTTAACTTAATTTTTTTTTGTCAAAAATGCACTTACCGGCCCGTTCTGGTTCGTTCATCAACTATGGGTTTTTCGCTCGGGTTTTCAACGAGACTGTTTCTTGACCAATTTCTACAAAAAATGTATCAAAATTCATCTACTCTAATTTTATGAACTCCGGGACTGATTTTAAGTGAAAATTGTATAGTTTTGGACATAAAAAACCGTACCTAGATAATTAAGAGGGAATGTCATTTTTCTTAAATTCTTTGGATACGATTTTTAAGACCAAAACTATACTCTTTTCACTTAAAATCTGTCACAGAGTTCATAAAATTCAGAGTAGATGAATTTTGAAACCTTGTCTGTAGAAATTGGTCAAGAAATGAGCTCGTTTAAAAACCCGAGCGAAAAACCCACAGTTGATGAATGAACCAGGCTCGCCGTTTGGAGTGATCGGCTCACCGGTAACACTCCAAAACGGCGAGTCATTCTGGTTCGTTTATCAAGTATGATTTTTCCCACGTTTGGTTCCGGTTTTCAAACGAGGTCGTTTCTCGACCGATTTCTACAAACAATGTATCAAAATTCATCTACTCTGAATTTTATAAATTCGTACTGATTTTAAGTGAAAATGGTATAGTTTTAGACTTAAAAAATTGTACCAAAAGAATTAAGATGGAATACCATTTTTCTTCAATTCTTTGGGTACGATTTTTTAGCCCAAAACTATATATTTTTTACTTAAAAATCCATCTCGGAGTTTAGAGTAAATGAATTTTGATACCTTGTTTGTAGAAATAGGTCGACAAACGGCCTCGTTTGAAAAACCCGACCGAAAAACCCACAGTTGACGAACGACCTTGGCTCGCCGTTTTGGAGTGATCGGCTCGCCGGATAATTCATTTTTAAGTTTTCCATACGAACGAGGTGAAGGGTAAAGTGAGAAATCTAGTAATTTCCGTATCTGGTTAAACAAAAGTGCTGCATGAGGATTGCTACCATTTTATTTATATGATAATTTTTCATAAGAAACTTACTAAAGATAACTAATATCTAAAAAAAATATTCTAAATAAATTTCTTGAATCAAATTGAATTATTTAGAGTTCTAATCTTACTAAAAATGAAAATTTTAAAATAGAGTATTATATATTGACAAATGGGCCCGCTAAAATGTCCAAGAGAACAAGACCACTTTTACGTTTGGGCCTTATTGTCATCAATCATGCAAGTACAGTGATAAAGGTGTCCACATATTTTTATGCAAGGACAATGATGAAGATGTCCATATATTTCATCCCACAAATCCCGATCATGCAAGGACAGTGGCTTCAACTCTTCAACCGTAGACAGGCCCCTAGCCTTCAACGTGTATCACACTTGTGGTAATTTTAATTTTTTTTATGCCATGATATTAAAAGTTCCATTTAAGAAAATTGACCTTCTTGAAATTTTTTTGAGAAAAATTTTGATAATAGAAAATATAACGATTCGATCTGAACACAGGATTAAGACTTAACTTAATAAGAAATTATCTACTTTATGCCTTGCATACAAAGAGCCCACACGGTTTTATTCTTTGGTCCAGTCCAAAACACGTCTTATGAGTTAGAAGAACTGGCCTTCAAATAAATCCCCACCTCTCACCCTTCATTACCGATGTGGGAGTCCCACGTCGGTTCAATGTATCATTGAAAATGTCTATCATACTTGTATTTTTGCTAATAAAAAATATTAGTGTATTTTTTATTATATAGATGATGGTAAGTGAACAAAAAAGATAAATTTAGTCCCTATATTATGCTATTTATGTAATGATGAAAAATTTTATTTTCAATTGATGCATATGTTAATGATCTTTTTATATTAATTTCTATAGTAAATATCATACTTAAAATTGTAGATGAAATAGTTATTTAATGATTTCATGTTGATGTTAAAAATGAAGATTTAATATAAATTAATAAGCTTTCTTTTTCAAGAAATTCGACTCTTCAACAGGTCGCTAACAATTTACAAGATTGTATTGAATAGAAACAGAATTATGATTTTTTTTATATCATAATTTTTTTAAAGAAATTTTCTAAAAATAACTAATAACTATGAAAAAATCACTAAGTTAGTTTCTTAAATCAAATTGAATAACTTAGAGTTCTAATTTTATTAAAAATAGTAAAAATGAAAATTTTTAGATGAAATATTATATATTGACTAGTGTGCCACTAGAATACTCAAAGACCACTCTTGTTGTCACTTGTCAGCATATAATTATACCCTTTAAATGTGAAGATAATAAGGGAGTTGGCTGTTAGTAGTTGGCCGTAATCTTTTAATATATATTTTTTGGCTCCTCTGCTACATACAATTGATTTCAATTTTTCAGATAAAATTATCATTTTATCCTTCCATATTTTATCATCTAAACGATTCTTCAAACGAATAGTAAAATCTTCTTTAAAATTTTAAAGTTAATTTTTAAACAATATTATATTTTTAAAATTTCTTAAATTGAATATCCGAACTAATTACGATACCATGATAATATAAGATTTTAAATTCTTTTAACACTCCTAAATATTTAAAATACAGTATTTTATAAATAAGAATATCTCTCGACTGTACCGAAAATATATTTAGGAGTGTCAAAAAACCTTAAAGTCTTAAAGTATTTTTATCAGGTTATCGTAATTAGTCCGGATATTTAATTTGAGAAATTTTGGAAATACACAATGCTTAAAAAATAACTTTTTAGATAATAAATCTCCTTTAAAACTTTAAAGTTATTTTTTAACCATTGTATATTTCCAAAATTTCTCAAATTGAATATCCGGACTAATTACGATAGTCTGATAAAAATATTTTAAAAATTTAAAGTCTTTTGATACTCTCAGATGCTTAAAACACAGTATTTTACAAATAAGAGTATCTCTCAGTTGTGCCGAAAACACATTTTGGAGTCTTAAAAGACCTTAAAGTCTGAAAGTATTTTAATCAGATTATTGTAATTAGTCCGGATATTTAATTTGAGAAATTTTAAAGATACACAGTGATTAACAAATAATTTTAAAATTTTAAAAAAAAAATTATTATTTAAAAAATTATTTTTTAATCACTATATATTAAAATACCTCAAATACTTTAGTTGTTTACTTTAGTTGTCAAAACCTTCAGTACCACTAAATCGAATTCATAGCAAAGGACTTAAACCAACTCCTCCCAAGTCAAGTCTGTTTACTCAAAAGCTTCAGTTTCAATTAATACGTACCACTTAATTGAATTTATAGTGAAAGGACTTAAACCAACCACATTTAAATGTTGGAGCTCTATGGGTCCAAGGTATGCAGTAATAAATGTCAAATTTATAAATATCAAATTGAAGTTAAAGAGAAACTAGTATTTTTAACATTATTTATATATATATATATTTTAGGTCTGAAAGTGTTCATGCACACGACTAGTCTTTCTCCTAAGTTTTTAATATATTTTAGAGGTCTAAATCAAATCTGTTTACTTTAGTTGTCCAAAGCTTCAATGGCAAATGACAATTAATCCGTACCATTAAATTGAATTCATAGCAAGGAATTAAACCAAGTACTCTCATAGGTGCAACCACCATATTTAAATGTTGGAGACCAATGGGCCCAAGGTATGCAGTAAGCTAGTAGAAATAATAAATGTCAAATTTAATTATAAATATCAAATTGAAGTTAAAGAGAAAAGTAGTATTTTTTAAATTAAAAATATAAGTTTAATCATTTTATTTAAAATATATAACTACTTGATTTATACCAATAAAATATAAAGTAATATATACTAAGAACATTCTATTTTATTTGTATAAATTAATTAGAAAAACATTTGAATAATTTTTTTAATAATCAATATAATGACAATTTAAGTTTCATAAAATTAAAATATACAGAAAAAAGCAATATTATTAAAAGTTTAAAACCAAACGAGTCAAAGAAGTTTGTGACTTGATAAAATAACATTAGAGTTTTGGTTTGAAACTTTGAAATTTGAATAGTTTCCCCTTCATTTTTACCATTTATCTATTTTTTACCATTCATTTTTCACTAATTGCAGGGTAAAATCGTCGTTGTCTCTCTTTCTCTTTTGTCTTATATCTCATGAAAGCTTGTCTTTTTTCTGACTCAGATTACCATTAAATTTTAATTAGAGAATATTTTTTTTCAAACTTAATTTTTTTAAGATTTTACTGACGTAATTTGTGAGATTTTACTATAAGCTATGCCTTTCCACCAATAACTTTAAGTAAACTTAAATTTAATATTGAAATCAGTGCATTTTAAATCTTAGAAAGCCTAGTGTGAAATAATGAATCAAATTCAATTTCCCAATTATAATTGGGAGGGAGAATCTTATTTAAGATTTAGTTAAAAGTTAAAAATCAAATTAGAAAGTTGGGCTTAATTAAATTAAGACAAATTCAACGGTTAACTGTTATATGATTCTATTGTAATAATAGAAGTCCACACCCTTGTTAAAGAATTTTTTAAATGAAAAATTAGAAAAAAATTATTTGTTGAATGAAAAAAACTTAAAATAGAAAGTGTTTAAGAATAAATTCAGATCATATATATATAAATTTGTACCAATTAAAATTGAATTGCTAAAAGATTAAATTGAATGAACTTAGACATTTACAAATTAGGGTCGCCTAAGCTATATTAAACCATTACAAGTTGATTGTTCATTAAACGGAGAGAAATTCTCCAATGCAGACACTATTTTCATATTCTCTCTTTGATTTATTAAGCACAAGTCAAAGATAAGTAAAGATTATTCTAAGCTAATCCATTTTTATTGCTTGGATTTTTAAGACTTTCGAAAGCTTGATTCTAAATTTTTTTAATAGAAATTTTTTATGGACACTTAAAGCTTGGATCTAGGTATATTTATTTTATTTTTATTTAAAATTTATTAAATTGATAACCTTTTTGAATTATCTATTTTTTTACAATAATCTAAATTAACATTGAGAATTTTATTATTCATTACATCATATATCCTACATCAAAGTTCTTATTAATGTCAAATCAATTTAATTGGACACAAATTATAATAATAAGGTCCACACATTCTTTGTCAAATTATAATCAACCGTGAATGAATTGATTGAATGAATCGATTTTTTTTTAAATTTTAAAGTTATTTTTTAAGTACTGTGTATTTTAAAAATTTCTCAAATTAAATATCTTAACTAATTACAATAATCTGATAAAAATACTTTAAGACTTCAAGGTCTTTTTACACTCCTAAATATTTAAAATACAGTATTTTACAAATAAGAGTATCCCTAGGATGTACCGAAAACACATTTAGGTTTCTCAAAAGACTTTGAAGTGTTAAAGTATTTTTATCACGTCATCGTAATTAATCCGGATAATTAATTTAAAAAATTTTGAAAATACACAATACTTAAAAAATAAGTTTAAAATTTAAAAAAATTGATCATTCGAATGAATTAGATTGATTCATTCAATCAATTTATTCACGGGTGAATAGTAATATGGGTAAACAGTATACATTACTGTTCACTTGATTCATTCATTCAAACAAATTAATTTTAAAGAAAAATTTATTCAAATAAATTAAAATTAAATAGAGTATACGATTGATTCGTTCGAACAAATATCAAAATCAAAAAGAAATTCGTTCCTACAGAGAATTACTGCAAGACAGATGTTTAGAGACAGGAAAATGGAGCGTGCAAACGGATGGCGTAAATCTAAGACTTTTATATAATTCAGATTCGCAGATAATCCAAATAGAATCCATCATAATCTCCCGGATGAAGAAAAGCTTTTTCTTTTCTAAATGTGATTTGACAGAAAACACGCAACTGGGCTACTAATATATCGCTGTCAGTTACCATTAATGCAAAACCAGACGTAGCAAATTGAAGCCACTAGTTATCTTCTTCTTTTACGAGTCATTATTTCTCCTTCATTTTTACCATTTAGCCCTAATTTACCATTCATTTTTCATTGTCCGAAACAAACTCGTTTGAAAATTCGAGTTAAAAATTTACAGTTGATGAACGAATACGATTCATTGTTTTAGAGTGATCGACTTTTATTTTTAAATTATCTATATGAAAGATGTGAATGGTAAAATAAAAAAATTACTAATTTTCAAGTTTGCTTATACAAAAGTGCCACACGAAGATCGCTGCCTATTATTTATATTAAAATTTTTCATAAGAAATTTTCTAAAAATAACTAATATCTATAAAAAAATTCTAAATAAATTTCTTGAAACAAATATTTAGACTTAGAGTTCTAATCCTACTGAGAATGAAAATTTTAAAGTAAAGTATTATACATTGACAAGTGGGCCCGATAAAATGGTCGAAAAGACCAAGACCGGACACTGATGAAGGTGTCCACATATTTCATTCAAGGACAAGGTCTCCACATATTTAATTGAGGGAGCACTTACACACACCCAGATTTCCTGCCTCTACACATTCGTTTCTGAAATTTCGAGTGAAATTACAATTTTACCCCTCAATTTTCATTCATTAGAATAAATGCCCAGTTCATTTTGACATTCATTCGAATGAATGCGCATGTGTAATTTCCATTCATTCGAATGAATGGGCTTCATTCATTCGAATGATTCCTTCATATCCTTCAGTCGTTCATTCATTCCGTTCATTCATTCAGCAGTAAACATAACATTATTTAAATATTTTTTTTTTAAACTTTAAACTTATTTTTTAAGCACTGTGTATTTTCAAAAAAATTCAAATTGAATATCTAGACTAATTAAAGTAACCTGATAAAAATACCTTAAGACTTTAAGGTCTTTTGACACTCCTAAATATTTAAAACACAGTATTTTACAAATAAAGGTATCCCTAGGCTGTGTCGAAAACACATTTGGAAGTGTCAAAAGACCTTAAAGTTTTAAGGTATTTTTATCAGGTTATTTTAATTAGTCTAAATATTCAATTTGAGAAATTTTGAAAATACACAGTGCTTAAAAATAACTGTCTATATTTTAAAACGTAGACCGTTATTTTTTAAGCACTGTGTATTTCCAAAATTTCTCAAATTGAATATCTAGATTAATTAAAATAACCTGATAAAAATACCTTAAGACTTGAAGGTCTTTTGACACTCCTAAATATTTAAAACACAGTATTTTACAAATAAGGGTATCCCTAGGCTGTGTCGAAAACACATTTAGGAGTGTCAAAAGACCTTGAAGTCTTAAGGTATTTTTATCAGGTTATTTTAATTAGTCTAGATATTCAATTTGAGAAATTTTGAAAATACACAGTGCTTAAAAAATAATGGTCTATATTTTAAAAATAAACCATTATTTTTTAAGCCCTATGTATTTCCAAAATTTCTCAAATTGAATATCTAGACTAATTAAAATAACCTGATAAAAATACCTTAAGACTTAAAGGTCTTTTGAAACTCTTAAATATTTAAAACACAGTATTTTACAAATAAGGGTATCCCTAGGCTGTGTCGAAAACACATTTAGGAGTGTCAAAAGACCTTGAAGTCTTAAGGTATTTTTATCAGGTTATTTTAATTAGTCTAGATATTCAATTTGAGAAATTTTGAAAATGCACAGTGCTTAAAAAATAATGGTCTATGTTTTAAAAATAAACCATTATTTTTTAAGCCCTGTGTATTTCCAAAATTTCTCAAATTGAATATCTAGACTAATTAAAATAACCTGATAAAAATACCTTAAGACTTAAAGGTCTTTTGAAACTCTTAAATGTGTTTTCGACACAGCCTAGGGATACCCTTATTTGTAAAATACTGTGTTTTAAATATTTAGGAGTGTCAAAAGACTTTGAAGTCTTAAAGTATTTTTATCAGGTTATTTTAATTAGTTTAGATATTCAATTTGAATTTTTTTGAAAATACACAATGCTTAAAAAATAAGTTTAAAATTTTAAAAGAATTTTAATGAATTTACTGTATACTAAAAGATTTATGATGAATCATTCGAATGATTCGTGATGAATCATTCGAATGATTAGTGACTCCCTTCATATTCGAATCTGAATCATTCGAATGATTCGTGATGAATCATTCGAATGATTCGTGACAGTCATTTCCTTCATGTTCATTCGAATGAACGAATGAACGTCCATTCATTTGAATGAACGTCCATTCATTTGAATGAATGGTCTATTCATTCGAATGAATGGATGGAATGAAGGTCATTTTATTACTATTCATTCGAATGAATGGAAATTACACATGGGCATTCATTCGAATGAATGCCAAAATGAACTGGACATTCATTCGAATGAATGGAAGTCGGGGGGTAAAATCGTAATTTCACCTGAAATTTCAGAAATGGGTGTGTAGAGGCAGGAAATCTGGGTGTGTGTAAGTGCTCGATATTAGACAGAATAGTAGACAAGGACTGATTAATGAGTCTCTAATCCCTAGCCTTCAACGTGTATCACACTCATGATAATTTTAGTTTTTTACATGCCATTATTTTATTTTATTTTGAGGTTTTAATAATAAAAGCCCGCACCTTTGTTAAAGAGTTCTTTAATTGAAAAATCTGGAAAAAAAAATGTTCGAAACTTGAAATACGAAATGACAAGTGTTTAAGAATAAAATTCAGATGAAAATGTATATAAATTTATATCAATTAAAATTTAATTGCTAAAGGATTTAGACACTTTTGCATTATGTCATGAATCCTACTATATCGTGAATTCTAAATTAAAGAGAGAAATTATCCAATACAGACATAATTTCCATACTTTATCTTTGATTTATTAAGCATCAAGTCAAAATTCTTGTATGCCAGTCCATTTTTATTGCTTGGATTTTTTTGACCTCTAAAAATTTGAATATATATTTTCTTCATCGAAAATGAGTATCGCCACTTAAAGTTTGGATCTAGGCCTTTTTTTTTTTAATTTATATGTGGAGAATACAGTGTAAACTGCCACGGATGATATCCACTGTCCAAAATCAAAATGAAAAAAACGAGCCACTTCTGATTTTTTTTAATTAATTACCTTTTTGAATTATTTATTATTTTATTAAAACCTAAATTAACATTGAGAATTTTATTATTTATTACATCATATATCCTACATCAAAATTCTTATTATTATCAAATCAATTTAGTTGCACACAAATTATGATAATAAAGACCAAAAGTCGTACATTCTTCTCAAAGGTATTAAAAAATTTGCGAAGCAACCTCAAGTCCTCAAGATATTAAACTCGGTGGTTGTTATTTAAATTGGATTTGGATTGCCAACATCAAGATATTGATTATTTATCAATTGGCTTGGTCTGATCAAGTCTCATTTGGGTTTGGGTTTGGGTTTGGGTCCCTAACATCCTGACCCCAAATGTATACTCTTTTTAAAAATAATTTGTTTGAATTTTCCCAAATCCATTACCTATTTAGGCATTGCGCTCCTTTTAAAAACACAAAAATATAAAATAAATATGTTTAAATCACATAAAAAAATTATGACAGATGATGGTTTCCCCCCACTCCTATAAAATCAAATATGCAACACAAACAATATTAATATAACACACAACAAAAGTACAATATACAAAATAATATGAAATTTACTCTTAAATATATCATATAATCATTTTGCAAAATAACATAAAACGATAAGAAATATAAATCTACCATAAACATACTCCAAGAAAGGAGACAAAAAGCCATATGAATTCTATTAGTCATATATTCATATTTTGATGTAAATGTGTGAATCTAATAACTAACTATGGCAACTCATATAGACACGTGATTTTTCTTCTCTACGTATCTTATTTCAAATTTTTGGGTGAAATTACCTTTTTGCCCTTCTAATTAATTTTTCCACATCCGCCGAATATACCGCAGAACAAATTTTTCGTTCGGATGTGGGATCAACCGAATATGCAGAAGAGAAGAGAGGGAAAAAAAATCAGTGGGCCCAACCGTTGACCGAAACCTAAAGTCTTCTTTAGCCGTAGATATGTGGGTCAGAGGCGACCATGGTGATGTAGATCCTTGGGACAGAATTGTAGGATCCACTTCGATCCAAGAAAAAAACCCATAAAATTGGATTTCAGTCGCCTAAAGCAGCAGCAGAAGAAGAAACTAGCTGCAAAAGGATCCCACGCAAGTCCGAATAGAGATCTGATAGTACAGATGGATAGACCATAAAAAATGGAAGGGGTATAAGGGGGGTCCCGCCGACAAAAACTTTCCCGATGACCGGATCTAAGGCCGAGAGGAAGATCTGGCGGCAATAGAGTTATTTTACTCAAAATTTTGAAAATGAGTGGTGTAGAAAAAGAAAAACCGAGTGTCTCTGTGGCTCCCCTAACTATTTACTTTATTAAATAAATAGATTACTCGTTAAGTTATATGAAGAAAAAATACTAATATTCATATTATACTATCTGTTAAACTTCAAATTAAGTGATAGCATTACAAGTGAGATGCTGTCACATTTTATTATCTTAATTATGATTTTTTTTTCTATCTATATTATGATTTTTTGTACTTTATTATGTATTTTTTCATACGCGCATTAAAATTAGTTTTTTGGAAGTCACTATTATGCTTTTTTAAAGTTTCATTAATTATATATTTTGTTGGATCTTTACCTTTTTAATAATAAATTTTAACTCTTTAATTAATTTGATTTATATTTAATTATTATAATACCAAAGTTTTTTATTTTTTAAAAAGATCTAACTCTGGAATCTAAATCTAAAATTTAAGATTTTTATATAATTCATCTTCGAAGATAATCCAAATAGAATCCAATTACATCTCCATGAAAGTAGTCGGTGTATCACCTTTTATTTTGGGTGTATAAAAAATTTGTGAAATAGTATATATTTTTGTAGTTTAATTCGCAATCTTCCACCTCAAAAAGGGAAGTGTCAGATTTGAACTAATTGATTTTGAGTTCCAAGATGAAAGTTTTATGATAAGTTTTCAAGTCTAAATTAAAAAGGAAATTTGAGAAATATTTTATTTATTTATTTATTTATTTTTTAAAAAATCTTTCACCAGTCAATTTTCATGTCAAAAAAGTTAAAAAGCAGTGATTTGAAAAAGAAAACGTGCTAGATCGCTATCAATTATCATCATCACTGTTTCTTGGGTCACTGTCAATTACCATCAATTCGACTGTTGTGTCTCGAATTATTGAATTGGCATGTGCACGTCTTTCAATACTTTATTACTTTCCACACTAGGTAAAATAATTAGAAAGATAGTGTAGGCCTCCAGGGTGAGGTCAGATTTAACTCAGACTCTCTTTTCATCTCTCAGTTTTTTCACCCACACATCAAGGCTTTAGACTTGGGTAGTTGAAAGCAAAGGTTATAATATTGGCTTATATTTAAGATATATATCTAAATTAGATTTAACTCAGACTCTCTTTTCATCTCTCAGTTTTTTCACCCATACATCAAGGCTTTAGACTTGGGTAGTTGAAAGCAAAGGTTATAATATTGGCTTACATTTAAGATATATATCTAAATTTTTAAAGACTAAAAATAAAAATAAATCAAAATTAGTGTAGAGTCCCACAAATATATTTGCTGATATTTAGCTATATAGCAAAATATCGATCTTGATATTATCCGATATTTTTTTTTTTTAAAACATATTTCTCTTAAAAAAAAATCTATTTTTAAACATTTTTCTTATTGCTCATGTCACTTCTCTATGGACTCATGTATCGTATTTAGAGAAGTGATAGGGATATCGGTGTCGATGCTCTTTTTTTAATGTTAAGAGACACTGATACATCCTTTCAGTGATTAGATTTTGAGAACCGAAGAAAAGGAGAAGCTCAATATCTTTTACATCTTTTACATATTCATATGAATGGATCTTAGCGTCCATGAATCAATCAAAGGACGTGTATTCATGTTATTGGTTTGTGACTGAATTTGTAACGTTGGAAATTTAAAACTAGAAAAGAGAAACTCGGCTATGTTTGGACGAGGGGTAAATTTTAGGGTAAATTTTAAAGAGATTACCTCTAAGTAGGGATCACCTTTAAATAAGAGTCACTCTTGAATAGGGGTTACTTCTATGTTATTTAATAATTGCAGTAGTAAAGTAAGAAGGATTTTAAACATAAAAAATCTTCTTTGGTAAATATAACCAGAGGTATCTGGATATATTATAATTTTATTAGAATTAATAATTTTTATTAAATTTCATATAATAAAAAATAAAAATAAAATTTTATAAAACATAATTATTAAATAATATTCATCAATTAAAAAATATTTTAAATATTTTTGCTCCATAGGTGCAAAGAGGGGTAATATATTAACAAGTTTATGAAATTCATATAATATAAGAATAATAAAACATGATTACTAAATAATATTCATCCATTAAAAAATATTTAAAATATTTTTGCTTCATATGTGCAAAAAGTGGGGCAAAAAGGGATAATATATTAACAAATTTATTAGAATAGATAAATTTAATCAATTCATATAATGTAAAAAAAATAAAACATAAGTATTAAATAATATTCTTCAATTAAAATTTATTTTAAAATATTTTTGCTCTATACGTACAAAGAAGGATAAAGAGGGTTTAAGTGGTGAATAAGGGTAATATGTGTAAAGAGGGGTAAAGGGGAATCAAGAGTGGTAAAGAAGGGTAATAGGTGCAAATAGTGGTTTAGACTTTTAGAGGGATAAATAAGAGTAATAGGTGCAAAGAGGGGTAAAGAGAGTTTAGAGGGGTAAAGAAGAGTAATAGGGGTAAAGATGGGTAACAGGTACAAAGAGGGGTAAAGGGGGTAAAAAATGGTAAAGAGGGATAAAGAAGGGTAATACGTGCAAAGGGAGGTAAAGTGGGGTAAAAAAGGGTAATAGGTGTAAAGGGGCGTAAAGAGGGGTAAAGAAGGGTAATAGGTGCAAAGAGGGGTAAAAAGAGGTAAAAAATAGTAAATAGGGGTAAAGAAAGGTAATAGGTGCAAATAGGGGTAAAGAGGGGTAAAGAAGGTATAGAGAGTTTAGAGGGTTTAGAGGGAAAAATAAAGGTAATAGGTGCAAAGAGCGGTAAAGGAGGGTAAAGAGGGGTAAAAAAGGGTAAAGAGGGTTTAAAGGGGTGAAGAATGGTAAAGAGGGTTTATTAGAATTAATAATTTTTACTAAATTTATATAATAAGAAAATAAAAAATATTAAACATAATTATTAAATAATATTCATCAATTAAAAATATTTTTGCTCCATAGGTACAAAGAGAGGTATGAAGGGTAATTTATTAACATTTTTTATTAAATTCATATAATATAAAAAATAAAAATAAAATTTTATGAAACATAATTAATAAATAATATTCATCAATTAAAAAATATTTTAAAATATTTTTGCTCCATACTTGCGAAGAGGGGTAAAAGAGTGTAAAGAAGGGTAAAGAGGGACAAGGGTTTCATGAAAAATGGAAAATGAGTATTTTAATCAAGATCAAAGTGTTGGTGCACCAATCACTTCTCAAAAAGGAATTATGGTATTTTATTTAGGTAGAGATCTTTACACGGGATTTTTATGTAATTAAATACGAGAATGAGAATTATGGTATTTTTTATTAATCTGATTTATCTTTTATGATAATACTATCAAATAGAAAAGTTAAAAGACATTTGGGTAATGATTTGATTGAAGAAGACATTGCCTTGATCCAGCTGTATGAAATTATTGAATTGGGTCGCTATCATTGCACTCCACTAGTCTTGGTCTTTGGTGTTTGCATGTCTTTTTCAGTCAGATCGCATGCCAGCACATCAAGCCATTAGAGTTCTATTGGATGGATATTTGAAAAGTAATTAGTGATGATTCAGTTTAATTAGAGTTAATTTATGATTTTAAGATAATTTTCATTAAATCACTCATTTTGATGTTTAATTAGGGGTGTTACAGCCGAATTTGGCTTGGGTTATTTTTATATATATACAGGATTTTAGTCTGTCATAAACATGTAGGACTTTGTAATTTAAAGTTTAAATTCGTTTACTAAAAATATATTAAGTTGAAGGTGGCCTATTAAGAGTTATTAAAAATTAAATTATTCATATTAAAAATAGACGCGATGAGTTAAAAGTAGATTAAGTTTGAATCTAAAACTCTAAAGTAACATTATTTTGAATCTGAAACTCTAAAAGTAACATTATACTCACTTAATTTTAGTGATAAAAGTTATAAGACATTTTTATCTTTGAAATTATTAAAATTTAGTGAAAGTTATAAGACATTTTTATCTTTGTAATTATTAAAATTTAGTGATCAAAGTTATAAGACGTTTTTATCTTTGTAATTATTAAAAATACCTGGTGCATTAATTTAAAATTGATTTTTTAACTCAAATTTTACCCACTTATATCTCATTACTTTTAATCTAAATGATCATTGTTTTAATTAATTTTAACTTAAAAATAGAAAACAATCCAAGCGTAAGCATATATGCAGACATCGGTGTTGAAGAAGACGAGATCGTAGCTTTGGAGTGAGACTTCTACGGAAATTTTTATCAAAAGACTAATGGCAATGAATTCTATCAAATGGACCAAGGAATTCAGCCGAAGAACAGGCCCAGTAAAGTAGGCCAATGAACAAAGAGAATCAAATGCAGCCAACACCACATAGAAAAAGAAGTCAGTTCAGTGGAATAAGACAGTCCTAATGAGATTGGGAGGGTCGGCTCCTCGTTAAAACTTAGAACTTTCTTTTTCTTCTTTCCATGTTATCAATAGGATTTATTATAAATAAGCATTGTAATCAGGCCTAGGGAGGCACTGAGAATTATCAATAAAATTGAGTTTTCTTGTTTTCTTTCTAGCAAAACAGGGTGTTTTGTGGAGATTCTTAGCTGCAATACATTGCAGAAACCAGGTCCAATCCTGGTGAATTGACAGCCGTGCATTGCTGCAGTACAGTGCAGGTTTTTTTTGTCTAAAACCAGGCTAAATCCTGGTGTTTTGGCAGTTTCACAGCTGAACAGATTGCTGTTCGTTGGAGTGCTGCAAGTTTAGGCCCGGTGCGAACAGAGGTGCTGTGTAACAGCTTGCAAACGCAGATATCCAAGCATCGTTGTGAGCCCACTATTCGTAGGGCACGCAAAGGTTAGGTCATGGGGACTCCAATCTGCAACCTCCTGTTTCCTGAGACAGGAGACAACTAGTTGAGCTACACCCAATGTGCCTCAATAAATCAACCAGTTATTGACTAAATCAGTAAATCCATATTTTACATGAGTTGAGTTAACCACTCATATTTCGAGTTGAATCAGTCTTATTTAAATCGAGGAGAACCCCAAATTGCAGCCTAAATATTGAAGGGACATACATAAATATGCCTTAATCCTATTAACCTGTTAAACTAAGGTGAATTAAAACTAGTACTGCAGTTTGAACTCTCTGAAACTTCTCTAAGTTTCTTGCAGCCAACAAAGTAGTCATACATGACACAGATTTTTCTAATACTGTAAATAAATTTATTCCACTGAGTTTGGAATGAGAAGCAGCGGCATTGCTCTCTCCAGTGTAAAACCAAACTTTTCCTCCATGTTCAGCTCATTAGGCTGCATTCCATCCGGAAGAGACCAATCAAATGTATGGATCAACGATGCAACAATCAACCCAACAGTCCGACTTGCCAAGGGCATCCCAATGCAGATTCTTCTTCCGGCGCCGAATGGGATGAATTCAAAATCATTTCCTTTGTAGTCTAGATTAGAGTTGAGGAATCGCTCCGGCGAGAACGTCGACGGATCGTTCCAGATTTTTGGGTCCCTTCCCATTGCCCATGCATTTACCATCACCTTAGATTCTTTTGGTATTGTGTAGTTGAGAACTTCACAGTCTTCCAGTGCTTGGCGTGGGACGAGAAGTGGTGTTGGTGGGTGCAATCGGAGAGATTCTTTGATACAGGCCTGTAGAAATGTCAGGTGACTGAGATGGGACTCTTTCACTGCATTCTCTCCCTCTCTTCTTTCTCCGACGACCTGCTTTAGTTCATCTCTTACTTTCTGCATCGCCTTGGGATTTTTCACAAGCTCAGACATAGTCCAATCAATTACTACTACTGTTGTATCAGTCCCTGCAACAAACATGTCCTACCATCCACACAAGTATTAAGCATTTCAGCTTTCGTTTCAGCTTTCATCTAAGTTTCCAAGAAAAGAAAAGCATCCCGCTCGGTATCCTCACCCGACATTAGAGGTGAGACTAATCCCATGAGCATGTATAAACCTCTCAATACACACACACCGGTTAAGTCGATGGGGAGTAATCACATTCGGAGTGGCCGAGAGGAGTTGAACTTGAATTGAACTCAAGACTTCGTTTTATGAGAAGAGCGTATTGACGATCAAGCCAACTCTCTCGGATTAAGCACTCAAGTAACTGATTTTAGGAGATGAGAGCAAAAATGTGATAAGGTAATTAAATGCCTCGATTCATCTTTTGTGAATCACTACTATATTTTTAATAAAAGTAAATAACTTAAAAGTGATTATCAAAAGAATATTGGCTATTTTTTTTCATTAAACAATTGTGATTTACTTGTTGTTTAAATCTTCTCTATATTAAGTTAGAATAGTAAGATTAACGAGTATAACATTGGAAAAGTTCATTGTACCTTTACCTTTTTGTCAAAATCCTACTGAGACATTTTATCATATGCACATTTAGTTGCATGATCGAATCCAACCCATATCTTAAGCTTATCTCATGCTTGATCAATGAACCAACCTAATCTGACTTGGTTTATGAATTTTTAGATTATTTGATGTATGTCAGACTAAGATCTAAACCAATTGTATTCTTTTGTTGCATACATTATCTTTTTAAGTAAAATATAAGTTGAATTAGCTATTTAATGTATAAAATTGTTATTATTTAACTATTATGATCATTATCATCATCACAATCATTATCTAGAATTAAACATAATTGACTCATAACCTACATCTCTCCCACGTAAAAATAGAAAGAATTCTTTTATAAATTATTACAAGAATATTTTATGACACTAAACTAAAGAAACTAATATCAATTGAAAACAAAATCTAAAGATTTTATGAAATATCAATTGAAAACAAAATCTAAAGATTTCATTTTTCATAAAATAGAAATCATCAAGAAAATCAATTTTCAAAAAAAAAAAAAATTGCAGGACAAAGAAATTAGTAATGAAATAATGACATACAGAAATCAAGGCCTTGAGCTGAAGATCGCTGCATCCGGAGTTCAGCAAGGCACTCAAGAAGTCATGTCTTGTGTTTCTCTCGTCGCCATTCTTTCTTCTTTCCTGAATGTATTCATCCCATATTCCATAGATCTTCTTGATGAAAACTTCCTGTTCTCGATTCAATCCCTGAATATCCATCCAACCAAAGCAAGGGTAGAAGTCGGCCACATTAGGGTAGAAGGCCAACTGAACAATCTTATCGAAATTATGCTTCAAATTAGATCCCTCCTCATCTTCAACATTGAGGACATCTCTTGAGAAAACAGCATTTCCCATGACATTAAAAACAGCAGTGAATACCTTGTCGCCGAGGTTCACAACTTCACCTCTCTTCGAAAACAAAGAAGAAATCATCTCGCCGACCTTCTTCGCTCTCGTTTGTGCCTGCAAATCTAACACCTTGGTTGTAAACAGCCCGGCCTTGCATAAGGACCGAAGGCTCTTCCATCGCTCGTTGCAGTCGAATGAGAAAGTAAGCGAATACCCGATGTAGTTCACCGAACGATACGTTTGTGGGATGTACCGGGCAGAAGTGATGCGGTCATTTTTCTTGAAAATTTCTGCAGCGGCGGCCGGAGAGGACGCGACGATGAAGCGTTGGGTGCCAAGCTTGAGAGAGATGATTGGGCCGTATGTTCTAGCCATGGTGGCTAGTGTAACGTGAGGCATTTCTCCTAGTTGCAGAAGGTTCCCTACAATCGGCCATGGCTTTGGCCCAGGTGGGAGATTGATTCTCTCTCTGAAGAAAGGTTTGAGAAGAGTGACATATAATAGGATTGCTGTGAAGATACAAAGGAAAACTACTTCCATTGTTCTCTTCTAATTGAGATAGTTTGTATCAGTTCTGATACTACAGTGCAGTATATGTAGGAAAAATGTTTAATATAGATCTTCCCTGTTATATTTGCAGATGCTTTTACTGCTCTTGTGAATTAATATTTTATTTCAAATTCAGTGACGGTCAACGTTACTGTGGAAGTTTGTAGCTGACAGCTGCACGGAATTTCTCATTCTTTTCTCGACAATTTCTCTAATGTGGGACCCAGATAGTGCTTTATCAGTTGACTGTTGACCGTTGACAATTTCACACTGCTCAGGGAGATGACAACATTCAGTGAACTATAAAATAATAATTAAAACTAGAACACAAAATTTAGTGAAGTAATATAATAGTATAACTTGAGAGTCACGTACAAATGAAAAGCTTTGGAATCATCAATAGGAATCATATGACGGAGTCAGTGAACTCTGTAATACACCAGAGTTTTTTTTTGTTTAATACACTTGGCCCGTGAAGGCTCGAGTTGATCTCTGCATGCATGCAAAAGTTGGAGAATCATACTTAGATATTGAAATGGTAAAATTTTGGTAAAAAGTTTCAATAAACTTGTAAACAAAATATTAAGTTCAACTTTAAAATGATCTGATTTATTTATTCTATTTTTTAGTTCACATTCAACTTCAAAATACAATTACCTATAAATTCATTCAGTGTGTGGATCGAAAGATTTTCACTTATATCAAAAAGATTAATTAAATGAGACGCACACTTTAGATTATAGAAAAATATCCTTTTTATTTTTTTTTTTAATTTTAGAAATATCATATGACAATCTTTACTGGACATTCAAAACAAAACATTTCTTATAACCTTCAAATTTATCAAGTTTTCTCTCTTTATTTATTTTTGTCTTTTTTTTTCATAAATTTTCTCTATATTTGAGTGCTATTATTACAGAGCAGGCTGAGTTCTTCCTATCACCAAGTTAAATTTGAAAATCCTCTTTCTTTTGTGAGCTATTTTTAGATAAAGTTTCTCCATTTATAATTGTTGATATGTAAAGTAGGAATAAATCCTTTCAGGTCATCATTACTCTCTCTTTTTTCTATTATAAAATCCATTTTATATTAATGATCAATGTTTGTTTGATGAATATATAAAATAGCCCTTTTATAAATGAAAGTAATAAATAGTATATATAGTACAATGTCTAAATTACTAATATTTTTATTAGTTTTTAAGATGAAAGTCAACAATAGCCTTCCTATGTTAGAGTTCACTTTTAAATATAGTCTAATACTCTAATCTATTGGAATTGATCTGTAAACTATTTTTTTTCTAAAGGGGCACCATAACTCTTTTATTTTTCAATTTATCGTGATAAATTGATAAATTTTTATTTTCAATTTATTTTTATAAAATGAAGGGTAAAATAGACCTTACCAATGCATAAATAAATTACCCTAATCTATAAAATGTAAATAAATAAATAAATAGAGATTTCGTATTAGAAAAAGAAAAGAGTTTTAGGTACTCTCTATCTGTTGTAGAACATTGACTCTCGCATAAGTTAAGGTTTTTTTAGATTAGCACGTGGAAAACTTAGAAAGAGTCCTACTAAAACCCTCACGGATGAGCCCACTATTCTTAAGGCATCCCAAGTTTAGGCCATAGGAACTCGAACACACAAACTCCCACTTACTGAGACGGCTTAAATTAGGTTTTAATGATACGAGAAAAACCGATAGAGCTAAACTCTTTTTATCTAAGTAAGTTTGATTTTAAGCCCGTTGAGGTCATTTTGTTTTTGCCAAACTGATTCAAAAATATATTTTTCATAATTTTCCTGAACTTTTTCTGATTTTGTCTTGATAGAAAATTGTTTCAGGTGTTCCCAGTTCCTAACTATTTCAATAGTTTATTTTGCAAAACACTGCATGAAAAAAACAAAATATAAAGTAAAATATGAAAAGTAGTACAAATTTAAAAAATATTGAAACTAATAACTTTCAACATTTTACACTAATCTACACGAATAACATATAAATTACATTTGAATATCTATTCATGCTTGTAATTTCTAATTATAATAATATAATTATCAAATAATAATTTAAGGATGCTTCAATTTATTCTCAAGAGAATCAAATTCTCTCAATCACTCTCAAGAATAGGAAAGATAACACTAATTTCATTAGGATAATGTTGGTGGAAACAAAATTCACCAATAAAATTAAGTGTTCAATCGAAAATAAAAGAATGTGAAATTGTAATTCCAAATGCAATGAATTAAACATATAATTGAGACCCACAATTAAATTCATAAAAAATTCATATATATGTATAAAATTAAATCCAGCACTAACTCAATTTGACAAATATTGAATCCTCTTAAGCTCTATTTCATTGCAAAATTGGAATTCAATTAAGCAATTGAAAAGATGCAAACCATGAACAATCAATTCACCATACAAAGTAAAACCAACACTTTAAAGAGGAATTTAATTCTAACACAAACACAAATCAAATTTAAGAATCAAACTAAAACTCAAATCAAATTTAAGAATCAAACTAAAACTCAGCTCTCAAAAGAAGTCTCTAAACAAAGCTCATGGCTTCAAATAATTCAAGTCAACTTATCTCAACTACAATGCTTGGCCTATGTCTGAATTTATAATCTATTATTTGCTTAAAAAAAAAAAATCCAGTTACTCAAAATCTCAAATTACTGTGGACGGTCAACAACGCCCTGTGGATTTCCTTTTCTTCTCTCTCAGCTTACCCTCTCTGTCTCTATGCTATCAGTTTATCACAATACACTCTGCTATCTAGCTCCCAAATTCAGTTTATTCCAATTTGATTTCAGACCACTAATTGGGTTTGACTGTTCGGTTGGGATTCAAAGTGGGACCCACGTTGTGATGGGTCAGAATAGGGGTAGAAATCTCAGGATCAACTGAGATATCGGTCGATATATTTCTCTCTCCTGTTATTTTTTTTTATACAAAATCCATCAATATTAACCGATATCGACAATATATATCACTGATATATATCGGATATCGACCGATATTGTAAATATCGGCTGGTAAAAAATCTAGAAACAGACCCGCTAAGATAGCAAACGAGTCGGATTAATTGGCCTTTCAGGTGCAAAAGTCACCTAAACAGGTCCAGAATTGACTTGAAGCTAATGGCCCAATATTCGAGAACAATTGGGTTCAATAGGTTATATTTGGGCCTCCACTTCCCTCCATTGTAAATTTGGAGGGCCAATTCATTAATCTGGTCTAATTGGATACGTCAATCTTCAATTGAGTTCACACTGTGGTCGTCGGGTTTGACGTCCGTATCAACTTATAAATCGAAAATAAATACGAAGAGCTACACTCCTACACGTAACTAAATTTTATCAAAAATTCAAATTTTAATCATTTAATCTAAGTGATCAACATTACCAAACATCTTTTAAAAAAATTCAAGAATGCTTAGCAATATCAATCATTAAGATCAAATGGTTAAAAATGAACTGTAATCTAAACTTATAATTCATCAATTTTA
Organism: Chimonanthus salicifolius; assembly: GCA_013350335.1. Taxonomy (NCBI): domain Eukaryota; kingdom Viridiplantae; phylum Streptophyta; class Magnoliopsida; order Laurales; family Calycanthaceae; genus Chimonanthus; species Chimonanthus salicifolius. The sequence goes on along the minus strand of CM023538.1, from coordinate 62,235,631 downwards.
TTTTTAATATTTATAAGATAAACATGTTATAAATAAAAATTCAATAAAAAAAATAGTCATCCGATCCAAATGAATAATTTTACAACTTCAATTCATAGGGTTCCCTCTCCCTCTTTGTAAGAAGTCGAATGAAAAGTGGTGCTGCCATTTGGAATATAACTGAGCTTTAAAATAGGGTGGTGATTTTTACACCAACAATTTTGATCACCTTACACCAAATTTAAATAAAATCCCTATTTTTCCCTATGATAAAGATTATCGTATTTAAATATGAAATATTTCAAATATATTTCAATTAGAATCCAATTTATTATTAATTTGAAAATTTTCATAACAAGGATTTATAACATTAGGAAAAATTATTTAATCTTGCAAGATATTACAATAATTTAGTTACCAAATACAAACTTAAGTCTATCTCCTCAATTTTCTATAGTTCAATGGTTGCACATGAAGAGTTATCATCTTTATCTTTCGTTTTTTAATAAAAATAAAAAATTTCATCTCAGTCATCTAATTTTTCAATTTTATATAAAAATTTCAATGAACTCAAAGGGGTCAGGGTGATGGCTACGAACTCACATCAGAAAAATGCGAGTCATGTGTTTGATTTCGACTCTACTCCAAAAGAGTACTCTTGATATAGTGTGGATAGAAAGAGTATCTATCAATCCATATTACCATGCAGGTTTACCATTGACCATGAGCTTTAATATTACCATGCAAGGAAAGATACATGATTGTGTAACGTTACCTTGCCTTGTCCTTCTTCAAATCCACGGTTAGAAAAGTCGGACCAGACCGCGGTCCAACCACAAATTTGACCGTGGCCAGGGAGGGTTCGGTTCATGTTAAGAACCTCAAAAGTGGAAAAACGTATTGAACCTTAATAAACCGTTAAAAACCACGGTTTGATTAGTTGAACCTTGAATCGTAGACCGAGGTTCAACTAATTTTAAATTATTATTTTTTAAAAAATTGATCACTAATTTAGATTATGAACTTTTTATAATTTTTTTAGACATTAACTAACATTGAGTCATTCAATTATTTTTAATATTAATTAGTAATGAGTTGTTAGATTATATTTTATATTATGAAACATTTTATTTTCATGGTATCATTGGAGGATGAATACTGGACCATTGGATTAGACGGTGAGATCATAGATTATGAAACTCTTTTGTTGGAATGAACAGTGACGTTGGAAAATGGATGTTGGATTATTAGATTTTTATATTTATAATTGTTTTTGTGAGAACAAAAATATTTTTTTATGAATATTTGATATTATTCATAATTTTATATTGATGAACACGATTTTTACCGAGTTTGACCACAGTTGAACCTTATTTAATCCACCTTCATTCAAGACGGTTTAGTAGACGGTCCCATTCCGATAAGATTGCTCAAATCACATAAAATCTCACCTTCTTCCCGAGAATTCACTGCATCGTGACCTCCAAGCAAGCTAAACATTTTCTCTTTTCTTAATTTGATGATATTGATATTGATATTTGACAGGATTTGAAAACTCACTAAAACTCACTAACATGATTGTTTAAGGGTAGTATCGTATCACTACATATGGGTCAATACTATAGTATCACCCTTTCATTAAGTTTTTTTTATTCATAAAATTGTTTTTTTACCTTTTCCTATTTGAATCTTATATTGAGTACGATTTTAACAAGATTTTGAAGCAATTTATTCATATGTAAAATATATTTATTCATTCGAATCTCATTTTCCTTTAGATTTATCTATTTTAAATTTTTTTATTATTTTTTTAATTTTTTCTCTAAGATAATCTTGATCTTAGAGATTTTTGTGAAAAAAAATCATAAGAAGATATTCAATGTTAATGGAATCGAATAGAGATGTCTTAATTTGATTAAGATTCTTTATAGGGTGTTTTGTTTACGTGATTTTCCTAGTTTTCTTTTTAAATCATAAAATCAAGGTCTTTTTAAGTTAGTCGCCATTTTGGAGTTTTTATTTTGGAATTTTTTAATGAAATAATATAAAAGTGTATATGGAGTTAAATAAAAAAATACTTTAACATGATTGTAAGAGTTTTTAGGGTCTTTTGTAATTTTTCAATATTTAAAAATTTATGAGAAAAAAAATCATGAATTGTAATAGGAGATGCATGTTATTATGAGACAAAATAAAATATGAATTTCATATTAGAAGTTCCATCAATATTAATTTTTCATTTTCTAATATTTTTATGATTTTTCATTATTTAGAATATACTTTATTTATATCAAAATATTAGTTCCCAATAGTCTAGTACTCTATAAAAAATTATACTTCTTAACCAAAATATATTCCCATCATATTTTCTATTTGATTTTTTTTTTTCTAAATTATTGTTAAAAAAATAAAAAATGCAGAAGAGAGAGCCTTATTAGCTGCTTTCGGATAAAGATATGGGTGGTCGAAGTTTTACCCTTTACCCCTGCTGTCGAGTCAAGCTCGATGCATGCCTCCTTACACAGAGGCAAAGGTGTGGATCAATAATTATTTATCCTCCAAACGATCATATTCAATACAATTTAGGCGTATTCTAAGCTGTGAATTGAAGCTGGGTATTTCAATCAAGATATATACGTGATAGTTAGAGGTTTTCCGGCCATTTCAAGCTGAAAAGGAAATAGGAAGATGCCCAAAAATCTAATGGCAGAGGCGACTTCTGCAGAGACAGTGGTTGTGACCATTCAAGGGGCTGAGGTTGAGGCAGTCGTGGTGATGGAAGGAGAGAAGGAAATTGATGAGGCTTGTGTACAAACAACATCCATGACCAGAGAAGGACTCCTTCGGTCTGAGCAAATAGCAGAGTACACTGAAAGAGAAATTGTAGCTTCGACAATAGGACTCCTCAATGAGAATAGACTGCAGACCGATGTTTCTCCGCCACCTATTTCAATTAGTAAGGATTTAGATTCAAATTGGGTGGCATCGATGAGAAGAAAACTGAAGGATGAACCAGGAAGAATAAAGGCGTGGTCAGCTAGAAATACCTGCTCAATCCACAGAGTTCCCAAGATACTCCGCCAACACGACAAGGAGGCGTATGAACCTCAACTCATCTCCATAGGCCCATTTCACCATGACAAAAGAAGCACTAATCTGGCGGCCATGGAGGAGCACAAATGGAGATATCTTAATGCCATCCTCACCAGGAATAGAGAAAACAGTGAAAATGATGGCTTTGAGCGGTGTTTGTCTGCCGTCAAAGAGTTGGAGCAAGAAGCAAGAGAATGCTACTCAGAGGAGATCAGACTTGATAGCAATTCTTTTGTGGAAATGATGGTCCTTGATGGCTGCTTCCTCATCGAGTTCTTTGGCAGATTTATGAATGATGAACAAGAAGATGATCCCTTGTTAAAATTGGCATGGATAGGTAACACGCTGTTCTTGGACTTGTTACTGTTGGAAAACCAGATTCCTTTCTTAGTTCTCATACCACTTCTAAATCTTATGAATATCTCCTTAGATACCTTCATATTCAACGCTCTTGTTATTTGCACCAGTATGGTATTGTCTTTATGGAACAATAGTCTCAATGTTACCAATATCGAAGAACACGTTAAACACGTATTTTGTTCAGGTCAAATCCATCATCTACTTCATCTTTTCCACTCTATTGTCCTTCCACAAACTAGGAATGAGAAAGCAGAGAAAGGTAGTAGAATTGAAATGATCCCTTGTGCATCACGGCTCAGAGAAGCAGGAATGAAACTCACACATGTTTCAAGACTTTTCCAAAATCAAATCCATCACCTACTTCATCTTCTTCACTTTATTGTCCTTCCACAAACTAGGGATGAGGGAGAAGAAAAAGGTAGTACACTACAAATGATCCCTTGTGCATCACAGCTCGAAGAAGCAGGAATCAAGTTCAAGAAGAGTGATGCTTGCAGCTTCTTAGATATAAAGTTTCAGAAAGGACTACTTGAAATCCCGCCATTGATTATTGATGATGGTACCAACTGTCTGTTCCGTAACTTGATAGCGTTTGAACAATGCTATCCACACTGCAACTCTCACTTCTCAACTTATGCAAGGTTTATGGATTGCATTACCAACTCAGCCAAAGATGTTGAAATTCTCAATCGCAATGGAATCATGAACAACTTTTTGGGGAGCGATGAGGATATAGCAGTCATCTTCAATAACATGGGTAAAGGTGTATCCTTATCTGCCCAGAAATTCTACCTTCTGCAAATGTTCAATGCAATCAATAGGTACTATGGGACTCGCTGGCACAAATGGCGAGCGAGTTTGATGCGTAATTACTTCAACAATCCATGGGTAATCATATCGCTCGTTGCTGCCGCTATCCTTCTTCTGCTCACATCGACGCAAACTTTCTTTGCCTCATTTCCCACCTTCGCATATGGTAACTAAATCCAATAGCTCATGGTTTTAAACCAATTGGTCACTGGATTCACGAATGTCATCGGTATTAAGTACATCTCCACCTTCGTTCAATGTATGGTTCACTCCTGTCCCTCTTATGCAGTTTTATATTTTGTTAGCTCTCGTTAGCTTTATGTTGTATTGTGTGTCTTGTTTTCTCTTTGTTTGGTTTGTATTTCCACCTCTACTACTTCATCTATTAATATGAGTGCCACTTCTTTGCTTTGTGCAAGAAAGAAGGATCTGAACTCTGGATGGGAAATGCCTTGTATGGCCTAAAATGCTTTCTATTTTGTATTATAAATTTGTTCGTGCTTTTGTTTGGGCTGCGAAGGAATCTCACGTTGGAATGTTAGAGGTAGATCTATGGATTTATAAGGATTCAGTATGGAATAAGATTTGGAAACCACATGCTACTTGAAAATTTTATCATCTTTAGATTCTTATATATTATTATCTTTAGATTCTTATATGTATCTCAATTTCTCAACATCTAAATGTTTAAAAAAATATTTGAGACCATGTAAGAGTGCTTAGCCATTTTGTCGTCATCAAATGACCATGCAAATTGTATTTTATTTTTATTTTTCTAAACGTCTTGATCATCAATGAAAACGAAAAGACAGAAATCATGTGAATGCATTTCAATGCTCTGGCGCCAATAATTGTATATTGGTCAATGATTAATGCAAGTATAATAGACCGCATAACTTTGGTACTCAACTTGCATAAATTAATTTAAATTTAATTTAATCCAAGTGGGGAATTTTGTAGTTTTGAAAATGATTATTAAGGCAATTTTGTCATTATCAAGTGACCATGCAATTTGTTTGAAGTGTTTTTTATTTTTTACAACGTTCATCAATGAAAATGACAAAATGGAAATCATATGAGTGAATTTTAATACTCTGACTCCAATAATATTATGTTGGCAAATGATTAATCCCACTTTATGCATAATTGTGAAAAACTGAAAATAATTTTGCTATCTTTATCATATTTTAATTTTTAAATTTTCCTTTCCAATAATCTTCATTGCATTTTCTTAAAAGCTAGGTGTATGGTTCAAAATTTCAAAATTTAGTCTCGACTCATAATCCTAATAAGTAGAGTAATTTAAATGAGTTTCCAACTTGACTTGAAAAAATTCGATAAAACTCATTGATTTACTTTAACTCAAATCTTATTGAGTAGAGTCAACTCAGATTGACTCAATGGAAATTTGATAAAGAATTATAGTTAAAAATGATAAAAGTATTTTAACCCCAACAATATAAAATTTTCATTGGAAATTTGAAATATCCCTCTTGAAGCTCATCCATGTAAGCCATACAAATTGTTCAGTAAAATGGAAGTTTGTATTCTACGAGAGTCAAATTATAATGGTGCTGGCAATGAGTAATATTATGATGAAAACTTATAATTGATCTTGAAATAGCTTCGGTCTTTATTTATTTGACATTTGTCTTTATTTATTTGGCATTTGCCTTATTACATTACAATGTTTGACTGATTCATACATTGTGGAGTGGCTGATATATATCAATTAATATATTTTATATTGTTAATACAAAGTGCATTACTTCTTCGAAATCAGCCCGAAATCTGGCCTTCCAGCCGATTCAATTATAAATAAAGATGGCATCTCTCTCTCTAAGTCAATTATTGAGTACAGATGGCCTTTACAACTTGGTGTCTTTTTTATTTTCTCTACACCTAACCTGATTACTAAAACCATCTTGTCATTATCAAATGACCATGCAATTTGTTTGATGTCATTTTTTTTTTTTACGTCTTTTATCATTATTTGCACATGAATGGATATACTCTTATCCAAAGTAAAAGTATTTTTCTATTTTTTTTATTAAAGTATGGGAAAATTCAGGCACAGTCTTATTAGAATTTCCACGGATGAGCCAATTACCCTTAAGACACACCAAGGTTAGGCCATCGGAGTTCGAGCCCACAACCTCCCACTTCCTGACACGAGAAACAACTAGTTAAGCTACACCCATCTATAAAATAAAAATATTTTTCTATTTTATCCTTCTACATTCATAAAATCAGAGCAAAAGTACTTGTGTTTTATATTGTTCAATACTTCTTTTGGCAAAAAAATGCCAGCGTCTAAATTATTAAAATTTAGATCTATTTTTTTTTTTAAAAAAAAAATAATTTCAACTGCCTGTGTAGATAAGACAAAGGTAAGGATGATGATAATGATGATTGTCGCATATATAATCAATTAATCTAATTTATATTAGTGAAGTGAGGGATAGATGATAAATGATTAATAATAAGGTCTCATAATGGCTCTACGACTCACTACAATTGATTTTTGAATGGCTTTAAAGTTTCAAATGCATGTGGGGTAAATATTTAGAATTAAGTAGTTTATTGGCCTTCTTAGCACGTGGGGTACAGATTTAGATCAGTAACATTAGTAAAAAATAAATCCTCGAAGACTAGTCGGGTGCGATGCCCGACACCTCTGAACCTATAAATAAAAAACATTAGTAAAAAATTCTACAACAAAATTTTGAATCTTATATAGAGTAACGTGCTAAAAAATATCTTTTCCATATGTAAATGCCATTTAAATATCCCTCTTGAAGCTCATCCATGTAAGCCGTACAAATTGTTCAGTAAAATGGAAGTTTGTATTCTACCAAAGTCAAATTATAACTGTGCTGGCAACGAGTAATATTCTAATGAAAAGTTATAATTGATCTTACCTTCTTTCAAACAAAAAATTTGAATTGACTGTTTTTTTAGTTGAATCTTACATTGAGTATGACTTTAAAAATATTTAGAAGTAATTTCTTCAAATATAAAATATATTTGTCGTTGAGAAAATACTTTTACTATTAAAATAGTTTATATTAATTGTTATTTTATATTTAAATCTTTTTTTTTTTAAATTTACGTATGGGAAATCGCGGGATACTCAGCATGAAACCCCCACAGGTGAATCCACTACGCGAAGAGTACTTCAAGGTTACTCTACTGGAGTTCAAATCCGCAACCTCAATTCAAGGTCTTTTGACACTCCCAATATATATTTTCCACACAGTCAAGGGATACCTTTATTTGTAAAACACTGGGTTTTAAGCATTTGAGAGTATCAAAAGACCTTGAATTGTTAAAGTATTTTTATCAGACTATCGTAATTAGTCCGGATATTCAATTTGAGAAATTTTAGAAATACACAGTGATTAAAAAATAACTGTCTATATTGTCGATATCTCCTTTAAAACTTTAAAATTATTTTTTAAGCACTGTGTATTTCCAAAATTTCTCAAATTGAATATCCAGACTAATTACGATAACCTGATAAAAATACTTTAAGACTTCAAGGTCTTTTGACACTCCTAAATATGTTTTCGACACACCCTAGGGATACCCTTATTTATAAAACACTGTGTTTTAAGCATTTGGGAGTGTCAAAAGACTTTGAATTCTTAAAGTATTTTTATCAGGCTATCGAAATTAGTCCGGATATTTAATTTGAGAAATTTTAAAAATACACAGTGCTTAAAAAATAACTTTAATTTTTTTTTTTTAAAAAAAAATTACTGTTGAATTTTTTTTTACAGTATCACTCGACTCGAAGGATCGGATGTGGAATTTGGCCTGTACAACCGTTAGAAGGATTTTGAGTGGGAGGACAAAATGATAATTTACACTTAAATTTTGAAAAGGAGTGTCCCTTCATAAAGAAAAAAGGGTGTCCGTTATGATGGTAGCCTTTTCTCATGCCTATGACGTACGTTAGGGCTTCCCAATTTATTTTTTATTTGGGATGGCTCATAAGTCTGTGGGTAAAAGAATAAACAAATAAATATAATATTGGGTCCATTCTCCCATTAGACTGATGCCGTGACAATTGGTATGCTAGATTCCCGTAATATTGAGGATGATGGGTACTGGTTGTCATCACGTGGACTTGATTTTGAAAGGAAAAAACCAGTGTTCTCGTAATTGGATCGAACCGCAGTCGGATCACAAGTTCGACTGCAAACGTCATCTTCTCAATCCGATCTGATAATTTAAGCCGCAAAAAACCGTTTTAAGCTGCGGTTTAAATCGGTTTTTTTAATCCAATCGTGAGCCGGTGGAAAAATGGAAAGTTAGAGAATCTTTTTTAAGAAAACGCCGACGGCTGCGATTCTATCCTCTCGATAAGAGAATAAATGAAACGGCGGAGAGAAAGAATGGAAAGAGAAAAAAGAAAATATGGAGAAAAGATTGAAGGAAAAAAAAAAACGCTACACCTGCTTTCCTTTCTCTTCTCTGCTTCTTTTTCTTCTTCGTTGATGGGAAAAATATAGAGAGCGGCGGCGGCAAGGGTTTAATAGAAAGGGAAAGAGACGAGGGCATTAAAAGAAGAGCATTAGTTGTTCGTAAGTTAACACCCGTCTTTCTGAAAAGAAACTCACGTGAGTTTACTAAGGAAATCACGGGTATACGCTAATATTTTGTCAAAAAAATATTTTAAAGGAAAAGTAATAAAATTTTATTTTAAATACAATATTTACTTATGCTGAAAGTAAAAATTATAATATTTTATTTTATTTACCCTCTTGTAATAATTTAATATTATATTTACCATCTAATATTTTTACCATTGTCATTATTATTGAAACGTCTTCTTTATTTTTATTATATTAATGTAACATAATTACCTATACCTCATAATTTTGTCTAATTATTTTTAATGAAAAATAAAATTTCTTTTCTCAAATGAAAGAAAACATAATCATTATAATAAATTTTATTTTGGATTTAAAAACTTATAATATCATGGTAAGTAGCTTTCTCGATTTGGCTTTAAAAAAATAATAATAACTAATTACATTGTTAATTAGAATGGATTTGAAAGCTAAAATAAATTTATAAGATTCAATCTATGATAATGCATAATAGACCACTCATATATTTAGAAAATATTAGTCTACATATATATATTGAAATGCTTTATACTTTACAACGTAATAACTAGTGATTATTAAAAATTGAAAATCGTGTTGTTTTAAAAAGAATGGTCAATTTTCAACTTTCTACAACAAATAATTGAGTGTCATTTAAAAACAAAAATCTTTTTATAAGAGCTTTATTTATATAGAAAAATATTAATTAATAATCTAATAATATCTATAATATTATATTTAAGGTAGAATTTGACCGGGTTTAACCATGGTTGAACTCGGTTGAACCGAACCTTCTTCGAAGACGGTTTGGTAGACGGTCCGGTTATGATAACATTGGAAAAAAAGCAAAGGGTATTATAGCCGTCGAAAATCGTGTAGGTATGAGGTTCCCCACTTTTTCTTTTTAAGAAAAATTCAGATATGTTTTGTCTCAGTAAATAGTAAGATATCTCTTAAAATTGAATTTTAGAGTTTATTTATTAGGTCTGATTTAAAGAGAATTATATAAATAATTTTGATAAAGTTATACTTCCATTTGATGAATTAATATCTTATACGCATTAAACTTTAAAGATTGAGAAAGAAAAATTCAAGATATGTTTTGGCTCAATAAATAGTAAGGTATCTCTTAAAATTAGATTTTTAGAGTTTATGTTATTAGGTCTGATTTAAAGAAAATTATATAAATAGTTTTTTCGTGAAGTTTTGCTTTTATTCGATGATATTTTTTTTTTAATTTTAAGCTTTTAAAAATTAATATCTTATATTCAAGGCTGAAATTATAAAATATAGATTATTAATTAATAATAAAATCTTATATAATTCATACATAATCATCTATCAAATATTTAAATTTTTAAGACCTATAAACTATCTAACTTAACAACTCAGCTTATTAATATGGCCAATTTGCCATTGTCAGAAACTCAGTCCACGATTACCATCCTAACATGAATTAGGTGTGCTCTGGGAGTAGTAAGTCCACTCGTGGAGGTTTTACCTTGAGTATCCCACGATTTTCCACACGTAAATTTAAAAAAAAAATATCACTAATTTTAATATCTTAATTTTAGTTTTAGAAATATATTCTATTAAATCCACCGTTCATATGAACCTAAACTAAACTTATTTTGTATGTCAATTATTAAAATAAATTTTACTTATAAAATTTTCATTTAAATAAATAGCAACAGGTAAATATGGTATTTCATTACATTTTCATATTGAAATAGTCTATTAAGATAATAATGTATCTCATGACTCCAAATATTAAGATAATATAGCCTCATGTGGAATAAAAAATTAGAAATAAAAAATGAATTAAATTATCAAAATTGGAAAGATTTAAAAAAAAAGAATATTATTGATTAAATTATATTGTATTTTAAAGTCTTGTTTCTACTTAAACTTTACAATAACCACGTGATGTACGATGGAACCACCAAAAAGCGCGGGCACTGGTAATTAGCGGAAATGTAGAATAGCATTTGTGCAATTATGGACAAAGTGTGTTTTATAAAAATTTAGAAATACATTTCGCTTAAGTATCTTAAACAATTAAAACTATAAAAAATTTAGACGACATGGAACTGCCTTTTTTTAGACATTTTAAGTATTTTTGAACCTTTTTACAATATTTTTAATAAAATTAAATGAATGATTTTTTTTAATGATCCAGGTATATTTAAGCCTGATGCGGACATCGGTGTTGAAGGAGATGAGATCGTAGAGTGAGACTTCTACGAAAATTTCCATCAAAAGACTAATGGCAATGAATTCTATCAAATGGACCAAGGAATCCAGCCGAAGAACAGCCAGTGAACGAAGAGAATCAATTGCAGCCAACAGAGACAGAAGTCAGTTCAGTGGAATAAGACGGTCCTAATGAAGACTTGTTTTCTCGGTCAGCAGTATTTTATTTAGTAGTTGCTTTTGCTTAAGTTGTCTACGGTGGTATATTTAGTATGGGTGTAATTAGGGAGGGTCGGTCCTTGTTAAAACTTAGAACTTTCTTTTTCTTTTTTCAATGTTATCGATAGGATTTATTATAAATAAGCATAATCAGCCCTAGGGAGGCACCGAGAATTATCAATAAAATTGAGTTTTTTTTTCTAGCAAAACAGGGTGTTTTGTGGAGATTCTTAGCTGCAAACCAGGTCCAATCCTGGTGAATTGGCAGCCGTGCATTGCTGCAGTACAGTGCAGGTATTTTTTTCTCTAAACCAAGGCTAAATCCTGGTGTTTTGGGCAGCGTCACGGCTGAACAGAGCGAACAGAGGTGCTGTGTATCAGCTTGCAAACGCAGATATCCAAGCATCCTTGTGAGCTCGCTACCGGTAGGACACGTCCAGGTTAGGTCATGGGGATGGGGACTCTAATCGGCAATCTTCCACTTCCTGAGATAGGAGGCAACCAGTTGAGCTACACCCCATGCGCCTCAATAAATCAACCAGTTATTGACTAAATCAGTAAATCCATATTTTACATGAGTTGAGTTAACCACTCATATTTCGAGTTGAATCAGTCTTATTTAAATCGAGGAGAACCCCAAATTGCAGCCTAAATATTAAAGGGAAATACATATATTTGCCTTAATCCGATTAACCTTTTAAACTAAGGTGAATTAAAGCAAGTACTACATTTTTACTCTCTCAAACTTCTCTAAGTCTCTTGCAGCCAACAAAGTAGTCATACATGACATAGATTTTTCTAATACTGTAAATAAATTTATTCCACTGAGTTTGGAATGAGAAGCAGCGGCTTTGCTCTCTCCAGTGTAAAACCAAACTTTTCCTCCATGTTCAGCTCATTAGGCTGCATTCCATCTGGAAGAGACCAATCAAATGTATGGATCAACGATGCAACAATCAACCCAACAGTCCGACTTGCCAAGGGCATCCCAATGCAGATTCTTCTTCCGGCGCCGAATGGGATGAATTCAAAATCATTTCCTTTGTAGTCTAGATTAGAGTTGAGGAATCGCTCCGGCGAGAACGTCGACGGATCGTTCCAGATTTTTGGGTCCCTTCCCATTGCCCATGCATTTACCATCACCTTAGATTCTTTTGGTATTGTGTAGTTGAGCACTTCACAGTCTTCCAGTGCTTGGCGTGGGACGAGAAGTGGTGTTGGTGGGTGCAAACGGAGAGATTCTTTGATACAGGCCTGTAGAAATGTCAGGTGACTGAGATGGGACTCTTTCACGGCATTCTCTCCCTCTCTTCTTTCTCCGACGACCTGCTTTAGTTCATCTCTTACTTTCTGCATCGCCTTGGGATTTTTCACAAGCTCAGACATAGTCCAATCAATTACTACTACTGTTGTATCAGTCCCTGCAACAAACATGTCCTGCCACCATCCACACAAGTATTAAGCATTTCAGCTTTCATCTAATTTTCCAAGAAAAGAAAAGCATCCGGCTCGGTATCCTCACCCCACATTAGAGGTGAGACTAATCCCATGAGCATATATAAACCTCTTAATCCACACACACTGGTTAAGTCGATAGGGAGTAATCCCATTAGGAGTAACCCGAAGAAGTTGAGCGTGAATTAAACTCAAGACTTCGTTTTACGAGGCAAGCGTCTTGACCATCAGGCCAACTCCCTCAGATTAAGCACTCAAGTAACTGACTTTAGGAGATAGCAAAAATTTGATAAGGTAATTAAATGCCTCTGTTCATCTTTTGTGAATCACTACTCTATTTTTAATAAAAATAAATAACTTAAAAGTGATTATCAAAAGAATATTGGCTATTTTTTTCGTTAAACAATTGTGATTTACTTGTTGTTTAAATCTTCTCTATATTAAGTATAACATTGGAAAAGTTCATTGGACCTTTACCTTTTTGTCAAAATCCTACTAAGACATTTTATCATATGCACATTTAGTTGCATGATCAAATCCAACCCATATCTTAAGCTTATCTCATGCTTGATCAATGAACCAACATAATCTGACTTGGTTTATGAATTTTTAGATTATTTGATGTAGGTCAGACTAAGATCTAAACTAATTGTATTCTTTTGTTGCATACATTATCGTTTTAAGTTAAATATAAGTTGAATCAGCTATTTAATGTATACAATTGTTATTATTTAACTATTATGATCATTATCATCATCACAATCATTATCTAGAATTCAACATAATTGACTCATAACCTACATCTCTCCCACCTAACAATTGAAATAGTTCTTTTATAAATTATTACAAGAATATTTTATGACACTAAACTAAAGAAACTAATATCAATTGAAAACAAAATCTAAAGATTTCATTTTTCATAAAATAGAAATCATCAAGAAAATCAATTTTCAAAAAAAAATTTGCAGGACAAAGAAATTAGTAATGAAATAATGACATACAGAAATCAAGGCCTTGAGCTGAAGATCGCTGCATCCGGAGTTCAGCAAGGCATTCAAGAAGTCATGTCTTGTGTTTCTCTCGTCGCCATTCTTTCTTCTTTCCTGAATGTATTCATCTCATATTCCGTAGATCTTCTTGATGAAAACTTCCTGTTCTCGATTCAATCCCTGAATATCCATCCAACCAACGCAAGGGTAGAAGTCGGCCACATTAGGGTAGAAGGCCAACTGAACAATCTTATCGAAATTACGCTTCAAAATAGATCCCTCCTCATCTTCCACATTGAGGACGTCTCTTGAGAAAACAGCATTTCCCATGACATTAAAAACAGCAGTGAATACCTTGTCGCCGAGGTTCACAACTTCACCTCTCTTCGAAAACAAAGAAGAAATCACCTCGCCGACCTTCTTCGCTCTCGTTTGTGCCTGCAAATCTAACACCTTGGTTGTAAACAGCCCGGTCTTGCATAAGGACCGAAGGCTCTTCCATCGGTCGTTGCAGTCGAATGAGAAAGTAAGCGAATATCCGATGTAGTTCACCGATCGATACGTTTGCGGGATGTACCGGGCGGAAGTGATGCGGTCATTTTTCTTTAAAATTTCTGCAGCGGCGGCCGGAGAGGACGCGACGATGAAGCGTTGGGTGCCAAGCTTGAGAGAGATGATTGGGCCGTATGTTCGAGCCATGGTGGCTAGTGTAACGTGAGGCATTTTTCCTAGTTGCAGAAGGTTCCCTACAATCGGCCATGGCTTTGGCCCAGGTGGGAGATTGATTCTATCTCTGAAGAAAGGTTTGCGAAGAGTGACTTATAATAGGATTGCTGTGAAGATACAAAGGAAAACTACTTCCATTGTTCTCTTCTAACTGAGATAGTTTGAATCAGTTCTGATACTACAGTGCAGTATATATAGGAAAAATGTTAATATAGATCTTCTCTGTTATATTTGCAGATACTTTTACTGCTCTTGTAAATTAATATTTTATTTCAAATTCAGTGACGGTCAACGTTACTGTGGAAGTTTGTAGCTGACAACTTCACGGGATTTCTCATTCTTTTCTCGAGAATTTCTCTAATGTGGGACCCAGATAGTGACTTTATTAGTTGATTGTTGACTGTTGACAATTTCATACTGCTCAGGGAGATGACAACATTCAGTGAACTATAAAATAATAATAAAAACTAGAACACAAAATTTAGTGAAGTAATATAACAGTATAACTTGAGGGCCACGTACAAATGAAAAGCTTTGGAATCATGAATAGGAATCATATGACGGAGTCAGTGAACTATGTAATACACCAGAGTTTTTTTTTGTTTAATACACTTGGCACGTGAAGGCTCGAGTTGATCTCTGCTTGCATGCAAACGTTGCAGAATCATAATAGATCTTGAAATGGTAAAATTTTGGTAAAAAGTTTAAAAAACTTGAAAACAAAATATTGAGTTCAACTTCAAAATGATCTGATTTATTTATTCTATTTTTTAATTCATGCTCAACTTCAAAATATAAATATTTATAAATTCATTCAGTGTGTGTGGATTGAAAGATTTTCAATTATTCCAAAAGATTAATCAAATGAGACGCACGGAAAAATATTCTTTTTATTTTTTTAAAAACTTACAGAAATATCAGACGACAGTCTTTACTGGACATTCAAAACAAACCATTTCTTATATAACCTTCAAGTTTATCAAGTTTTCTCTCTTTATTTATTTTTGTCTTTTTTTTTCATAAATTTTCTCTATCATTGAGTGCTATTATTACAAAGCAGGCTGAGTTCTTCCTATCATTAAGTTAAATTTGAAAATCCTTTTTCTTTTGTGAGCTATTTTGAGATAAAGTTTCTTAATTTATAATTGTTGATATGTAAAGTAGGAATAAATCCTTTGAGGTCATCATTACACCTCTCTTTTTTTCTATTATAAAATCCATTTTATATTAATGACCAATGTTTGTTTGATGAATATATAAAATAACCCTTTTATAAATGAAAGTAATAAATAGTAAATATAGTACAATGTCTAAATTACTAATATTTTTATTAGTTTTTAAGATGAAAGTCAACAATAGCCTTCCTCTGTTAGAGTTCACTTTTAAATATAGTCTAATCTATTGGAATTGATCTGTAAACTAATTTCTTTCTAAAGGGGTACCATAACTCTTTTATTTTTCAATTTATCGTGATAAATTGATATATTTTTATTTTCAATTTATTTTGATAAAATGAAGGGTAAAATAGACCTTATCAATGCATAAATCAATTACCCTAATCTATAAAATGTAAATAAATAAATAATTAGAGATTTCTTATTAGAAAAAGAAAAGAGTTTTACGTACTCTATCTGTTCTAGAACATTCACTCTCGCTTAAGTTAAGTTTTTTTTTTAGATTAACGTATGGATATCTTAGATACAGTCTTAGTAAAACCCTCACAAATGAGTCTAATACTCCTAAGACACACCAAGGTTAAGTCATAGGGACTCGAACACCCAACCTCCTATTTACTGAGACGGCTTTAGTTAGGTTTTAATGGTAAGAGAAAAACCGATAGAGCTAAACTCTTTTTATCTAAGTAAGTTTGTTTTTAAGCCCGTTGAGGTCATTTTGTTTTTGCCAAACTGATTCAAAAAAATATTTTTCATAATTTTCCTGAACTTTTTCTGATTTTGTCTTGATAGAAAATTGTTTCAGGTGTTCCCAGTTCCAACTATTTCAATATTTTATTTTGCAAAACACTGCATGAAAAAAATAAAATATATAGTAAAATATGAAAAGTAGTACAAATTTAAAAAATATTGAAACTAATAACTTTCAACATTTTACACTAATCTACACGAATAAAATATAAATTACATTTGAATATCTATTCATGCTTGTAATTTCTAATTATAATAATATAATTATCAAATAATAATTTAAGGATGCTTGAATTTATTCTAGAGAGAATCAAATTCTCTCAATCACTCTCAAGAATAGGAAAGACAACACTAATTTCATTAGGATAATGTTGATGGAAACAAAATTCACCAATAAAATTAGATGTTCAAACGAAAATAAAAAGAATATGAAATTGTAATTCCAAATGCCATGAAAATAAAAAGAATATATAATTGAGACCCACAATTAAATGTCATAAAAAATTCATATATATGTATAAAAATTAAATCCAACACTAATTCAATTTGACAAATATTGAATCCTCTTAAGCTCTATTTCGTTGCAAAATTAGAATTCAATTAAGCAATTGAAAAGATGCAAACCATGAACAATCAATTCACCATACAAAGTAAAACGAACACTTAAAAGAGAAATTTAATTCTAACACACACAAATCAAATTTAAGAATCAAACTAAACTCAGCTCTCAAACGAAGTCTCTAAACAAAGCTCATGGCTTCAAATAATTCAAGTCAACTTTTCTCAACTACAATGCTTGGCCTATGTCTGAATTTATAATCTATTATTTGCTTAAAATAAAATAAAATAAATCAATTACTCAAATTACTGGGACGGTCAACAACGCCTATGCGGATTTCCTTTTCTTCTCTCTCAGCTTTCCTTCTCTGTCTCTCTGCTATCACAATACACTCTGCTATCTTGCTCCCAAATTCAGTTCATTCCAATTCGATTGCAGACGACTAATTGGGTTTGATTGTTCGGTTGGGATTCAAATGGGACCCACTTGTGATGGGTCAGATGCTGAGCGAATCTAGAAACAGACCCGCTAAGATGGCAAATGGATCAGGTTAATTGGCCTTTGAGGTGCAAAAATCACCTAAACGGGTCTAGAATTGACTTGAAGCTAATGGCCCAATATTCGGGAACAATTGGGTTCAATGGGTTATATTTTGGCCTCCAAATCCCTCCATTGTAAATTTGGAGGGCCAATTCATTAATGTGGTCTAATTGGATACATCAATCTTCAATTGAGTTCACATCGTGCTTGTCGGGTTTGATGTCCGCATCAACTTATAGATTGAAAATTAATACGATGAGCTACACCTAACTAAATATTATCAAAAATTCAAATTTGAATTATTTAATCTAAGTGATCAACATTACAAAACATCTTTTAAAAAAATTCAAGAATGCTTAGCAATATCAATCATTAAGATCAAATGGTTAAAAATGAATTGTAATCTAAACTTATAATTCATCAATTTTATTTTTAATATTTATAAAGATAAAAATGATATAAATATAAATTCAATAAAAAAAATAGTCATCCGATCTAATGAATACTTTTACAACTTTAATTCATAGGGTTCTCTCTCCCCCTTTGTAAGAATTTGAATGAAAAGTGGTGCCGCCATTCGGAAAATAACAGACCTTTAAAATAGGGTGGTGATTTTTATACCAACAATTTTGATCACCTTACACCAAATTTAAGTACAATCCCTATTTTTCTCTATGATAAAGATTATCGTATTTAAATATGAAATATTCCAAAATATATTTCAATTAGAATCCAATTTATTATTAATTTGAAAAATTTCATAACAAGGATTTATATCATTAGGAAAAATTATTTAATCTTACAAGATATTACAATAATTTTAGTTACCAAATACAAACTTAGTCTAACACCTCAATTTTTTGTAGTCCAATGGCTGCACATGAAGAGTTATCATCTTATCTTTCGTTTTCTAATAAAAATATTTTTTTTCATCTCATATATCTATTTTTTCAATTTTATATAAAAATTTTAGTTAACCCAAAGGAGTCAGGGTGATGGCCAATAACCCACATCAGGAATTGTGAGTTATAAGTTTGATTTCGACTCTACCTGAAAGTAGAGTTGCCGAATATGTGTGGATAGAAAGAGTATACGTAGAATTACACACACAGAGATTTGGTGTCTTCCTTAATGAAGGAGAGACCCTTCAATCTTATTTATAGATAAATTGACAGACAGGTTTACCATTTACCATATTAATCCATATTACCATGCAGGTTTACCATTGGCCATGAGCTTTAACATTACCATGCAAGGGAAGATACATGATCATGTGTAACGTTATCTTAGTCTTGTCCTTCCTCAAATCCACTGTTAGAAAAGCCGTACTGCGGTTGAACCGCATATTCAACCGCGGCTGGTGCCCTGAGCGTTCAGTTCATGTTAAGAACCTCAAAAGTGGAAAAAAGTATTGAACCTTAATAAACCGTAAAAAATCACGGTGTGATTAGTTGAATCTCGAGCTGTAAAGTGAGGTTTAAATAGTTTTAAATTTTTTTTTTAAATTGACCACTAATTTAGATTATGAACTTTTATAATTTTTTTAGACATTAACTAACATTGAGTCATTAAATTATTTTTAATATTAATTAGTAATGAGTTGTTAGATTATATTTTATACTATGAAACATTTTATTTTCATGTATTAGAGGATGAATATTTGACTGTTGAATTAGATTGTAAGATCATAGATTATGAAACTCTTTTGTTGGAATGAACAGTAATATTGGAAAATGAATGTTGGATTATTAGATTTTTATATTTATAATTGTTTTTGTGAGAATTTTTTTTTTTATGAATATTTGATATTATTCATAATTTTATATTGATGGAGACGATTTTTACCAAGTTTGACCACAGTCGAAACTTATTTAACCTAATCTCCATCGAAGACTGTTTGTGAACATGCTCAAATCACGTAAGAGCTCATTTCTTCCCGAGAATTCACTGCATCGTGACGCGAAGCAACTAAACATTTTCCGTTTTCTTTATTTGATGATATTGATATTGATGTTTGACAGGATTTGAAAACTCACTTAAACTCACAAACATGATTGTTTATGTAATGGTCCGGCCCTTCAGATTAATAAATTTATGATGTAATAATAAGGGTTATACATGTGTATACTGTGAGGGTCACATGTGGGTCCCGTCAAGGTACGTGTGACCTAAAAAAAAAAAGCACCCAAACTGAGAATAAATAAAAATAAATAGATTAAAATAAAAAAATAAATAAATAAATATTTGAGTTGTGCTCAGTGTCGAGTCGATCGACCCTGTTTGTTGAGTCGACTAACACCACAACTTAAGTTGGGGCATTAGAAACCCCAACCCAAAATGTTGCCGTTCTTTTTAAAGCCAAACCCGTCTAGGCCAAAGAAAAAAAAAAAAAGAAAGACAGGGTGAACGGCAGAGAGAAAGGGAGAGTATGTGAGAGAGGCAGAAAGCAGAGAAGCCTCTCCTTTCCTCAAATTTTCCCACCTTCTCTCGAGGTAAATTCTATCTCTTCTGCTTATTTCTTTTCTTTTGATTAAATAGTTTTGAGGCTTGAGTAGAGATGGGATGAAGGTTGTAGAGAGGTTTTTGTTGAATAAATTGGAGAAGATTTGTTTTTGGGAAGGTGGAGATTGGAGAAAAAGGGTGCATTTGATTTGAAAGTGAGGGAAAGCTATGAAATGTAATTTTCATGTAATTGAGATGACATTGGACCTAGTTCCATGGTTGCATGGAGATTTACACCCCAAATTGGGACTCACATTGGATTTGGGTTGGAAATTTGGGGGTTTTTCAATTTGGGGATTAGCATGGGCATAAATCTTGTTGGAAATGGGTTTGGAGACCAAAGGAAGATGATAGAGTTTGGGAAATTTGGGGGTTTTACTTTTAAACTCAAAATAGGGCTAAATGCATGAACTAAGTGGACTGTATCTGTGTTCTTGTGTTGATTAGAGCCTTCTAATCCGAACCCCGGGAGCGATCAAGTCTAAAATCAACCCGGCTCTTCATAAAAGGTTAAGGTGAGGAATGTTACACTTTTTATCTAAATGATTGGAGAATAAATTTGAGTTATTAAAATTAATTGAGATGTCCTCATGAGCATAAGCATGACAAGATTTACTAAGTATATTATGAATGATGAATGCGATGTTTAAATATGTATGAATTCTATATTGCATTTCATGTATGGTATGAAATCTCCATTGTGTTTTATTTAGTGTATGAATGAATTTGGGGGAAATATGGTATTTAATTGTTGGGGATTGATTGTAATTGGATTATGTGCAAGGAGAGACACTCTCATAAATTCAATTAATCAGTCCTATATTATTGTCCTTTTTCCCATGGTCAAACATGAATATGAGAATTGAATAAGATATGAAATTGTATGGAATAAAATATGCATGCTATTTTAATGATGTAAGTTCTTAATGTAGGAATAACTTATTTATGTCACAATGTAAAAGTTGTCTCTTCTATGCTCTATTCAATTAGTTGAGTTAATCTTAAGAGGAAGTATGAAAAATGGGGTAAAGTGGATTTGTGTCCACTACCAATAAAAGATGTGAGATTCGGTCTAAGGGTGATGAGATTTTACCATTTTCCTTTTTGAAATCCCTAATACTGTGATAATCTAACTCTCTGTGATAAGTTGGTAAAGAGTATAAATGAAGACTATTAAGTGAACCTTATCAGAATAGTGATATTTTTCCACGGAGACTTGATCCCGTGTGGTTGATGTCGTAAGGTGAACCTCTTACGGGTGGACACTGTAGGGTACTCTTATGACTTTCCGCACACTTGTGCGTGGTAGCGCAGAGCTAGATACTCTTTATCTCTATAGGAGTGGTACTAGCTTCGTTAGACGCGTTCCGACCTCCTTTAAGCTAGACTGAATCACCCATGAGGTGGAGGGATGCAGGGCGAGGTAGACACAGTCACGCCAGTCGTGAGTCTCCCGCTTAGTAAGTCATGGACCCTAAGACTTGCTAGGGGTCGTGGTCCATTTATGATATTGATTCTCCTATTATACACAAGTATTTCGTTGAGGACTTGGTTCCCAATGGATGACTAGATAACATTGTGTCTTACATAACTGTATCTATATTCCATTTTATACACCATCATAAGGGTGTGTGTGTGTATAGCATGCATGGATTTCCTCATTGAGCTTGTGGATGCTCACCTCCTTGCACTGCAGGTACTATCACTCAGACGGGGTCCGAGGGACCAAGGGGACGACCTTAGTCTATGCTGCTAGTTGCTTTCCATGCACACTGCAATTTATAGATTTTGATATTTTGCTCTACATGGTTATATGTAATATTGATGTAATTATTCTATAAACCATGTTTAATGACTATGAAGGTATGAATGTTATTATGGGAACTCCTGTTAAGATTTGAAGTGTGGGGCATTTAATATTTGGTAAATGGAGTCAAGTATGTTGTAATATGTAAACATTGAGCAGGTGATTATATTTTTGAAGAGGTCATCATAGACCCAATTGTTCATGTTTTAGGGGAGACTCTGCCGAAATTTCGGTAGGAGACTTTACCCTTTTAGACTAATACAAATATATATAACTATACTCATTTGTGTGAGTTCCCATGTACGTTATTTGTTACTTTATATGAAAAATTTTGGAAAAGAAAATTTTGATCCGCGCCACGTGCCGTTTTTGGGACCGGGGCGTGACAGTTTAACGGTAGTATCGTATTTGTATCACTACATATGGGTCAATACTATAATATCACCCTTTCATTAAGTTTTTTTTTTGAAAAAATTGTTTTCTTACTTTTTCCTATTTGATTCTTATATTGAGTACGATTCTAACAATGTAAAAGACATTTATTCATTCGAATCTCATTTTCCTTTAGATTTATCTATTTTAAGTTATTTTTATTATTTTTTAAAATTTTTGCTCTAAGATAATTTTTATGAAAAAAAATCATAAAAAGATATTCAATGTTCATGGAATCGAATAGAGATGTCTTAATTTGATTAAGATTCTTTATAGGGTGTTTTGTTTATGTGATTTTCCTATTTTTTTTTTAAATCATAAAATCAAGGTCTTTTTAAGATAGTCTCCATTTTGGAGTTTTTATTTTGGAAATTTTTTAATGAAATAATATAAAAGTGTATATGGAATTAAATAAAAATACTTTAACATGATTGTCAGTGTTTTTAGGATCTTTTGTAATTTTTCAATATTTAAAATTTTATGAGAAAAAAAAAATCATGAATTGTAATAGGAGAAGCATGTTATTATGAGACACAATAAAATATGAATTTCAAATTAGAAGTTCCATCGATATTAATTTTTCATTTTCTAATATTTTTATATTTTTTATTATTTAGAATATACTTTGTTTATATCAAAATATTAGTTCCCAATAGTCTAATACTCTATAAAAAATTATACTTCTTAACCAAAATATATTCGCATCATATTTTCTATTTGATTATTTTTTTTCTAAATTCTTGTTAAAAAAATTAAAAATGCAGAAGAGAGAGCCTTATTATCTCCTTTCGGATAAAGATATGGGTGGTCGAAAGTTTACCCTTCACCCCTGCTGTCCAGTCAAGCTCGATGCATGCCTCCACACAGAGGCAAAGGTGTGGATCAATAATTATTTATCCTCCAAACGATCATATTCAATACAATTTAGGCGTATTCTAAGCTGAGAATTGAAGCTGGGTATTTCAATCAAGATATATACGTGACAGTAGAGGTTTTCGGCCATTTCAAGCTGAAAAGGAAACGGGAAGACGCCCAAAAATCTAATGGCAGAGGCGACTTCTGCAGAGACAGTGGTTGTGATCATTCAAGGAGCTGACGTTGAGGCAGTCGTGGAGATGGAAGGAGAGAAGGAAATTGATGAGGCTTGTGTACAAACAACAGCCATGACCAGAGAAGGATCCTGCTCTCGGCAAATTGAACTCACTCCATTGGATCAAATAGCAGAGTACACTGAAATAGAAATTGTAGCTTCGACAACAGAGGGACTCCTCAATGAGAATAGACTGCAGACCGATGTTTCTCCGCCACCTATTTCAATTAGTAAGGATTTAGATTCAAATTGGGTGGCATCGATGAGAAGAAAACTGGAGGATGAACCAGGAAGAATAAAGGCGTGGTCAGCTAGAAATACCTGCTCAATCCACAGAGTTCCCAAGATTCTCCGCCAACACGATGAGGCGGCGTATGAACCTCAACTCATCTCCATAGGCCCATTTCACCATGACAAAAGAAGCACTAATCTGGCGGCCATGGAGGAGCACAAGTGGAGATATCTTAATGCCATCCTCACCAAGAACATAGAAAATAACAGCTTTGAACGGTGTTTGTCTGCCCTCAAAGAGTTGGAGCAAAAAGCTAGAGAATGCTACTCAGAGGAGATCAGACTTGATAGCAATTCTTTTGTGGAAATGATGGTTCTCGATGGCTGCTTCCTCATCGAGTTCTTCCGCAGACTAATTTTTGAAGAGCATGAAGATGACCCCTTGTTAAAGTTGGAATGGATAGGTAACACTCTGTTCTTAGACTTGTTACTGTTAGAAAACCAGATTCCTTTCTTAATTCTTGAACCCCTTCTAAATCTTATGAATATGTCCGTCGATGACTTCACATTCATGGCTATTACTTTCTGCAACAGTGTATTGTCTCTAATGAACAAAAATATCAAGGATACCAATGTCGGCGACCACTTTGAATACGCATCTCTTTCAATATCTCACCAAGATCAAATCCATCATCTACTTCATCTTCTTCACTCTATTGTCCTCCCACAAACTAGCAATGAGAAAGCAGAGAGAGATTGTACATTTGAAATGATCCCTTGTGCATCACAGCTCAGAGAAGCAGGCATCAAGTTCAAGAACAGGAATGCTTACAGCTTCTTAGATATAAAGTTTCAGAATGGACGGCTTGAAATCCCGCCATTGAAAATTGGAGATAGTACCAACTGTCTATTCCGCAACTTGATTGCATTTGAACAATGCTATCGACACTGCAACTCTTACTTCGCAACTTATGTAACGTTTATTGATTGCATTATCAACTCAGCCAAGGATGTTGAAATTCTAAATCACAATGGGATCATCGACAACTTGTTGGGGAGCGATGAGGATATAGCAGTTATCTTCAATAACATGGGAAATGGTTTAGGCTTCTCTACCCAGAATTTCTACCTCGGGCAAATGTTCAATGGAATCAATAGGTACTATGGGACTCCTTGGCATAGATGGCGAGCGAGTTTGATGCGTAATTACTTCAACAATCCATGGGTAATCATCTCGCTCATTGCTGCCGCTATCCTTCTTCTGCTCACATCAACGCAAACTTTCTTTGCCTCATTTCCCACCTTCGCATATGGTAACTAAACCCAATAGCTCATGGTTTTAAACCAATTGGTCACTGGATTCAACAATCTCATCAGTATTAAGTACATCTCCACCTTCGTTCAATGTATGGTTCACTCCTGTCCCTCTTATGCAGTTTTATATTTTGTTAGTTCTCTTTAGCTTTATGTTGTATTGTGTGTCTTGTTTTCTCTTTGTTTAATTTTGTTCTTTGTATTTCCATCGCCAGTACTTTATCTATTAATATCAGTACCAGTTCAAAAAAATCTACTTCTAATATGTAGTCTCTTTATGTGTCTGTTTTGAGGAAGTTGAAATAGTTTTGAAACAGAAAGTATGGAAGAAAATTTCAGTTTACAAAATATTTGAAATAAAAAATCAATAATTTTTTTTTGAACATGAGTAAGTATCGTTCAAAAAGGGGGAAGATCTCCAACAATTACAATAAAGGAAGCCCAGAGAGCGGGGCAAAAGCCATAAGGTCAAGATTAAAAGAAAAAACGACAAAAATAAAGCCCACAACCCGGGCCAGGGATCAGAAAAAGGAGAAAAAAAAAACATATCTAAAGGTTTAATGAGAAGGTTTGTCCCTAGCTCAATTAGTGAGAGACTTCAAAAGGTGGGACGTGGCCATGGAGGTACTGCATTAGAGCGCAAGAAGAAGATGAGTGATAGCCGTGACATGTGTGCGAAAGGTCCAGAGCAAAAGTTGTGTTGAGTTAGAGGGATAGAAGATATCAGAGTTGATACACTCCATATGACGAACATGCAGTGATGCAGACCTCTGTCCAACAGGAAAATTGGTACTCTCTGGCAGAAAATGAACGTGATGGAGATGGAGATTTGCGTAGTTGGGTTGAAGAAGAAACCAACATAGCCCAAGGAGCGGCCAACTTAGAGAGCAGCAGAGACAAAGGGGAAGATTCCCAAAGAGGAGGGTCACAATAGGCGGCTGGGTGGGTTGATAGGAGCATTCTCAACAAATTTCAAGCAGGACAATGATTTGATTTTAATATTTTTTTTTTTTTTTTTTATGATTAAGGTGTTGAGATCTCTTAGAGTACCTGATTAATCATTGGGTATGTGGCAGTCTCGCTACCCACACACACGAAAAAAGTTCAAAGAGAGTGACCTTTTGAGATAAGAGTAAAAATCGAATTCAAAACTCAATAGACGAATTCCTAACAAATAATGCAATGATACTAGGCATTCTTTCTTAAAAGTATGCAGAAGTATTATAGAACAACCTTTTGTGGACATTTAAAACAAAACATTTCTTGTCACCTTCAAATTCATCAAGTTAAAGTATAAATTTTTCTCTCCTTATTTATTTTTGCCTTTTTCATGAATTTTCTCCATTATTGAATGCTAATATTACAAGGTGGTTGGAATCTTCCTATCACTGAGTTAAATTTGAAAGTCCTCTTTCTTATTTGGAGCTATTTTTATATAAATTTCTCAATTTATAATTGTTGCTATGTAAAGTAGGAATAAATCCTTTCAACTCATCATTACTACTTTTTTTCTATTCTAAAATCCATTTTAAATTAATATCCGATGTTTGTTTGATGAATATATAAAATATCCCTTTTATATCAATGAAAATAATAAATATTATATATAGTACAATGCCTATAACTAAGAAAAAAAGGAGTTTCAGGTAATTTTCATCAGAACATTCACTCTCGTTTAAGTTAGGTTTTTATAGAATGAAAAAAAACCAATAAAGTTAAACCCTTTTTATCTAAGTTTGTTTGATTTTAAGCCCTTTGAGGTCATTTTGCTCATTTGGTTTTTGCCAAATTGATGCAAAAGAATATTTTTCATAATTTTCCTGAACTTTTTCTGATTTTATTTTAATAGAAAAATGTTTCAGGTGTTCCAATTATTTCAATAATTTATTTTGAAAAACACTGCATGAAAAAATAAAATATATAATAAAATATGAAAAGTAGTACAGACTTGAAAAATATTGAAACTAATAACTTTCAACATCTTACACTAATCTACACGAATAAAATATAAATTACATTTGAATATCTATTCATGCTTGTAATTTTTAGTCATTATATAATTAACAAATAATAATTTAAGGATGCTTGAATCTATTCTAAGGGAATCAAATAAGAAACTAATTCGGTAAAAAATTCAAAGAAATGCCCAAGAAATAAAGTTGAATTATTATTTATTTAAAACCATAAGTCAAAACTTAAAATACATGGTTTCATTTGAAACTCAAGAAAAATGAGGACCGATAGGATATTGAAATCTCAAACACTTCCTTAAACTTAGTAACCTATAAAAGATTTTATATGCGAATTAAAAGCCAGAACCCTCTCTCAAATTCTCTCAATCACTCTCAAGAATACGAACGATTACACTAATTTCATTAGGATAATTTTGGTGAAAACGGAATTCACCAATAAAATTAGGTGTTCAATTAAAAACAAAAAAGAACGTGAAATTGTAATTCCAAATGCAATGAATTAAACATATAATTGAGGCCTACATTTAAATGTCATAACAAATTCATATGCATATATAAAAACTTAAATTGACTTGAAGCTAATGGCCCAATATTCGGGAACAATTGGGTTCAATGGGTTATATTTGGGCCTCCACTTCCCTCCATTGTAAATTTGGAGGGCCAATTCATCAATCTGATGTAATTGGATATGTCTATATTCAATTGGGTCCGCATCGTGTTGGTCGAGTTCGATGTCCGCATCAACTTGCATATGGTCCATTTCAATATTTTCTTTCGATTTTACTACATCTAATATAAAACCAACCATATGGATCGGAAATAAATATGATAAGCTACACGTAACTAAATTTTATCCAAAATTCAATTTTTAATCATTTAGCCTAAGTGATCAACATTATTAGACATCTTTAAAAAAAATTCAAAAATGTCTAACAATATCAATTATTAAGATCAAATGGTTAAAAATGAATTGTAATCTAAACTTGTAATTAATCAATTCTACTTCTAATCTTTATAAAGAAAAAAATAATTTAAATTCAATAAAAAATAGTCATCCGATCGAAATGACTAATTTTACAACTTCAATTCATAGGATTCTCCCTCCCTCTCTCTAAGAAGTCAAATGAAAAGTGGAGCTGCCATTCGGGAAATAACTGAGCTTTAAAATAGAGTGGTGATTTTTTACACTAACAATTTTGATCACCTTACACTAAATTTAAGTAAAATCCCTATTTTTCCCTATGATGAAGATTATCACATTTAAATATGAAATATTTCAATTAGAATCCAATTTATTATTAATTTGAAAAATTTCATAACAAGGATTTATATTATTAGGAAAAGTTATTTAATCTTGTAAGATATTACAATAATTTTAGTTACCGAATACAAACTTAGTCTTTCGCCTCAATTTTTTGTAGTCCAATGTCTGCATATGACAAGTTATCATCTTATCTTCTTCTTCTTTTTTCCTAAAAAACATATTTTTTTATCTCATACATCTATTTTTTCATTTTTATATAAAAAATTGAGTTAACTCAAACGGGTCTGTCAGAGTGATGACCAAGCACCCACTTCAAAAATTATGAGTCTTGAATTTGATTCTCTCCACCTCAGGACTATTCTCTGAAAATTTACTGAGTGTGTAGGAATAGAAAGGATTGCAATTATACGTAATCAATCCCGATTACTAACCAAGTTTGCCATTGGCCATGAGCTTTAAAATTATACTCCGTACGTAATAAATACAAGGAAGGGAAAGATACATGATCGTGTAAAACGTTGGATTGTCTTTTCCTTCCCAAATCACATAAAATCTATCTTCTTCCATGAGAAATCACTCTATCCTGACCCGAAAGCAACTAAACAATTTCTCTTTTTTTTTTTTTAATGAGTGGGTGACATTTCATTTAAAAGAAGGGAAAACCGGAAGAGAATTCAAATGGTGCGCTCAAAATATGATCTCAAGTAGGACTACAGTTCAGGTCGAGTTATGCAGGTTGGATTACAAAGATCGGACAGCTGTGGGAGGAGACTTTCACACAACAAAATGATGACAAACTGACACCGCTAAACTCCAATAAAATCTAAGTTCTCTACAGCTGTCCGAAACCAATTTCTGAAAAATTTTGAAGGAAAGTTTTTTCAACTTTACCTTATTAGAAAGCCACTTGAATGAAGACAAGGAAGAAAATGAATGGTGGTCCGTAAGACCATCAATTAAAGTGCTCCATAAGAGGGCCATCTTAACCATTGTTAAAAGAAGGAAAAATATTTGGAGTGACAAGGTAATATATTATTTACAGAATGTATCTCAGTGCAATTAGATGTATTACTAACCGGGTTTGTCAATGGCCATGAGCTTTAAAATTATACTCCGTACGTAATAAATACAAGGAAGGGAAAGATACATGATCGTGTAAAACGTTGGCTTGTCTTTTCCATCCTCAAATCACATAAAATCTCATCTTCTTCCATGAGAAATCACTCCATCCTGACCCGAAAGCAACTAAACAATTTCTCTTTTTTTCTGAATGAGTGAATAAGATTTCATTCAAAACAGAGGAAAACCCGAAGAGAGTACAAAAAGTGCGCACAAAACGGGGTCTCAAGAGGCAGGATATTTTTTTTTAACTAATTGGTAAGTCTCAAAGGAGAAGGAATTGAAAACTCACTGACATGATCGTTTCACGAGTATCGCCCTTTCATAATTTTCCTTTTTCTTTTTAAAAAATTTGTTGTTTTGACCTTTTTCTTTTTAAACAAGATTTAGAAGCAATTAATTCATAAAAAGAAGCTATTCGTCCATTCCAACCTCATTTTCTTTTAGATTTATCTATTTTAAATTATTTTTTTATTTTTTTATTTTTTTTATTTTTTTTAATTTTTGCTTTAAGATAATCTTAATCTTAGAGATTTTTGTGAAAAAAAAAATAAAAAAGATATTTAATGAGTATGAAATTGAATAGAGATGTCTTAATTTGATTAATATAGTTTGTATCTTGTTTATATGATTTTTAAAATTTTATTTTTTTCCAAAAAAATCAAAAGATCATGGTTTTTTAAGATCGTCCCTATTTTGGGGTTTTTAGTATGGAATTTTTTTATGAAATAATATAAAAGTATATATATATATATATGGAATTAAATAAAAATACTTTAATGTAATTATCAGACATTTTATGGTGTTTTTCTAATTTTTAAATATTTTCATAGAATTTAAATTTTTATTGGAAAAAATTCATAAACTGTAATACAAGATACATGTTATTATGAGACACTATAGAATATAAGGTTCATATTAGTAGTTTCATCAATATAGATTTTTCATTTTCTTAAAATTTTAATATCTTTTATTATTTAGAATATACTTCTTTATATCAAAATTTTAGTTCTCAATAGTCTAATAATCTATATAAAAAAATATTTTAACTAAAATATATTTGCATCTTATTTTTATTTTTCTATTTGATTAATTTTCAAATTTTTTGTTAAAAAAAAAAATTTAAAATGCATAAGAGAGAGACGTATTCAATAGATAGATATTAAGAAGGCTAGCGAATCTCCCACGGGCATTTTGTGTTTAACGAGACGGATTTTAGTGTATTTTCAATTTTGCCTTTTACATAAATAGTAAAATTTCAATGGGCTGATTTTTATTGTTCATCTGAATTTTAGTAAGCCGATTTGAAATTTCAGAGAGCCGAATTGCACTGTTCATGAATTTTAGTGAGCTGATTTGAAATTTCGAAGAGCCGAATTGGACTGTTCATAAATTTTGGCGAGTCGACTTATAATTTCGTCGAGCCGGTTTGCGGTGTTCATGAATTTTGGCGAGCCGACTTGCAATGTCGGCATGCCGATTGCACTATTCATGAATTTGGTATTCTTTTTTCTTAGATACAGCAGGTTGAGAGCAAATTGGATATCAAGATAAAATCCGTATATATATATATATACAAAATGCCATGTGTTACCTTTCAACTCTACACTACAGGGGACTGCTGCATTGTCTGTCACAGATAGACATCAATAATAAGGCCAGCCATATACACACCCGGTTTTTCTGCCTCTACACACCCGTTTCCGGGTGCAGATGGCTAATTACCATTTTTCCCCCGCGTTTCCATTCGTTCGAACGAATTCCCAGTTCATTTCGGCATTCGTTCGAACGAATGGACGCATATCCCATCCAATTTTGATTCGTTCGAACGAATCCCCGTATAAAATCAATTCGTTCAAATGAATCGGGTGAACAGTAACGCGCGTTACTGTTCACCCGTTCATTCGAATGAACGGATAGAATGAATCGATTCATTCTAATGAATCAGTGATTCATTTGAATGAATTGATTTTTTTTTAAAATTTTAAAGTTATTTTTTAAGCACTGTATATTTTTAAAATTTCTCAAATTAAATAGCAAGACTAATTACGATAATCTGATAAAAATACTTTAAGACTTCAAGGTCTTTTGACACTCCTAAATATTTAAAACACATTCGAATGAATTGATTTTATATGGGGATTCGTTCGAACGAATCAAAATTGGATGGGGAATGCGTCCATTCGTTCAAACGAATGCCGAAATGAACTGGGAATTCGTTCGAACGAATGAAAATGCGGAGGCAAAATGGTAATTAGCCACGTGCACACGGAAACGGGTGCGTAGAGGTAGAAAAATCGAGTTTGTATATGGCTGGCCAATAATAAAGCAAAACTACATTTTTGCCAGACAACTTTTAAATACTCAGATAATGATCTAAACAGGATAAAATAAGTCCAGCCAAGCTTTCTTTCTTAATATATTCCAGATTCAGTCATGGGGCTAGTAAATAAGAAATACTTGGCCATTCTATCGTTTGATCATATGAATAGGGACCTCATCATAACCATATTTTAATGGGTACTTACCCTATTTATCGACAGAAGTCCAAAATTTTGCTCACATTTGTCATCCTACCCTCCATTGAATACAAGAAAATGTATTTTTTTTTAAATTTACGTGTGAAAAACTGCAGGATACGTAAAAACCTCATGAGTGAATCCACTATTCTTATGGCACACTAAAGTTAGGCCATGAGAATTCAAACCTGCAACCTCACGCTTCCTGAGGCGGAAACAAACTACTTAAACTACACCCATTTGGGTAAATTCTTTTTTTTTTTGAAATATGAGACATCTAAAGCTCAATTTAATGTAACACTGATCCTTATGAGACACCCTGGTGCGGGCATCTATAGGTGTAATCAAAATTTTAATTTTGACCCGGACAGGTACGTTAGCAAGTGTGGTGTCCAAGTTGAGAGATGAAAATTTTATGTTTAATCCCGGTGGGTGTGTAAGCAATTTGGTCGCTCCAAGTCCAAGTCGAGCCATACCCAACAATCCAGGCCCAACTCTTGTGAACTCCAAGCATGTGCATGGCCCAATTTTGACTAACTTCAATTGAGTCAAACAATCCCAACGGGTGCAATAATCCTAATCAAATTAGGAATGAGAATTTCAATCGGTGGTAGCAATTACCTAGTTTAGTTATTTGCAACTTAGGTGTTTGATTACATTTAGAACTTCTCATTTTTGTATTTAGTAATTGCTTGTTTCAAATAGATTAGGAAAGGAGGGTCGGTGTTTTTATTTATTTAAAGGTGGTATGTGGCTAGTTTCGGCAGCCATGAATCAGATGAATGATGGAATAAAATTATTGTTTCCCAAGCATATGTGTTGGAAATATGTAGTTAAGTATTGGCTAGTATACAATTTGAGAGATCGATTGCAGCAAGGCTTAGAGCTGTTCAATCCATCAAACCAAGGTAAGTCCTAACCTTATCTTAAGTGTAGGATTAATTGCATCAGTTGAGTTTATTTGGGATTTTAAAACACTTTTCAAAAACTTGTTTTGAAAACCCTGTTTTACAAAATGATTCAATTGGCTTAGCTTAGTGCTAAGAAATCGATTGGTGGCCCATCACCAAACTGTAGACCCAAATCTGATCAGGTCTAATTGACAGAGTTTGGGTATTATTGTTTATCGAACCAACCAGTTTCAAATTATTTTACTGGATTTTTTTAAATTTGAAACTTAAGTCAGATTTGGAAGATTTGTTGAAGTTTATCATACTATTGAACAATTCAATCAGATGTTGGTATTTTAATTAAAACCAGTCAGTGTTCAACTTCTCCAAATTGGAATTTTTGAAATTGAGGTTAAAATTTGATTTGAGGTTGTTAGTGGTTTTCGTCAAAATTAATTGGACCCAAGTGTGAGTGTGTTTAAAATGAATTGATTCAATTAATTCTCATGGTTTAAGAGAATTGAATTTTACCCTCTAAGATCATTGTATCAGTAAAAATTGAGTAGGTGTCTATCCTGCGAAGCCTACGTTGCACCCAAAATGCAGTGATGGATGGCTCAACTCAAGATTACCAAGTCAAAATTGGTAGACTAAGTAGGGTAGGCGGGTAAAGTCAGACAAGTGAGAAATGGGATCTATGGCAGTAAGTTCAATTTATTTACTATTGCTCTTCTGAAACGGGCCCGGGCCCGGGCCGGAGCCCACCTGATAAGACTGCTGCTAGTAAGTCTTCTCGAGACAAGTGAGGGATCTGTGGATACCAGTAACCATAATTTATTAACTATGGCCTAAAAGTTTCTTAAAATGGGCCTAACTCACAAGAGAAGACTGTTGCAAGTCGTCAAGTCTCCTCCAGTGTTGAGGGAGATTTGAAAGAGAAGGGACACTTATACATTTAATTATGGGTTCCTAAAAGTTGACGTTGATGGAAATTACACTTTTGGTCTTTGGATGGCAAAAGCCAAGTCTGAAAGAGGTACATCAATAATTCAATGCCATTGCCTCTTTACCGGTCAGTGAGGACCACCGCCACTTGAAGCCACTGACCGAGCATTTCAAACTGAAAAGGGATCAGGAAGAAGCCCAAGAATCTAATGGCAGAGGCGACTTCTGCAGAGACGGTGATTATGATCATGGACATGGAAGGAGGAGAAGAAAATTGATAAGGATTGTGTACTAACAGCAGCCATAGAAAGACACTCGAAGAAGATGATGAGACTGAAGAGCCGGAAAAACCATGTTTCTCTGCTACCTATTTCAATCAGTAACGATTTAGATTCAAATCTGGTGGAATCGATGAGAAGAAAACTACCGGTTCAACCAGGAAGGATAAAAGCGTCGTCAGCTACAAAAACCTGCTCGATCTGCAGAGTTCCCAAGAAGCTCCGCCAATCCGACCAGGAGGCGTATGAACCTCAACTCATCTCCATAGGCCCATTTCATTATGACAAAAGAAGCACTCATCTGGAGGCCATGGAGGAGCACAAATGGAGATATCTGAATGACATCCTCACTAGGAATGGAGAAAATGACGCCTTACAGCGGTGTGTGTCAGCCGTTAAAAAGTTAGAGAAAAAAGCTAGAGAATGCTACTCAGAGGAGATCGGACTTAATAGCAATTCTTTTGTGGAAATGATGATTCTCGATGGCTGCTTCCTCATCCAGTACATATGCAGAAGGACGAGTGATCCCTTGTTAAAATTGGCATGGATAGGTAACACGCTGTCCCTGGACTTGTTACTGTTGGAAAACCAGATTCCTTTCTTTATTCTCATACCACTTCTAACTCTTATGAAAATCTCCTTTCGTTCCTTCAGATCCAAGGCTCTTGCTTTTTGCACCAGTAAATTATTGTCTTTAATGAACAAACAATTCAATGATACCAATTTCAAAGACCACCTTAGACACGCATCTCTTTCAATATCTCACCAAGATCAAATCCATCATCTACTTCATCTTTTCCACTCTATTGTCCTTCCACAAACTAGGAATGAGAAAGCAGAGAAAGGTAGTAGAATTGAAATGATCCCTTGTGCATCACGGCTCAGAGAAGCAGGAATCAAGTTCAAGAATAGGAATGCTTGCAGCTTGTTAGATATAAAGTTTCAGAATGGACTGCTTGAAATCCCGCCATTGAGAATTGAGGATAGTACCAACTGTCTATTCCGTAACTTGATTGCGTTTGAACAATGCTATCCACACTGCAACTCTTACTTCGCAACTTATAGGAGGTTTATGGATTGCATTATCAACTCAGCCAAAGATGTTGAAATTCTCAATCGCAAAGGAATAATGGACAACTGGCTGGGCAGCGATGAGGATATAGCAGTTATCTTCAATAACATGGGTAAAGGTGTATGCTTATCTGCCCAGAAATTCTACCTTCTGCAAATGTTCAATGAAATCAATAGGTACTATGGGACTCGCTGGCACAGATGGCGAGCGAGTTTGATGCGTAATTACTTCAACAATCCATGGGTAATCATTTCGCTCATTGCTGCCGCTATCCTTCTTCTGCTCACATCGACGCAAACTTTCTTTGCCTCATTTCCCACCTTCGCATATGGTAACTAAATCCAATAGCTCATGGTTTTAAACCAATTGGTCACTGGATTCACCAATCTCATCAGTATTAAGTACATCTCCACCTTCGTTCAATGTATGGTTCACTCCTGTCCCTCTTATGCAGTTTTATATTTTGTTAGCTCTCTTTAGCTTTATGTTGTATCGTGTGTCTTGTTTTCTCTTTGTTTGGTTTGTATTTCCACCTGTACTACTTCATCTATCAATATGAGTGCCACTTCTCTGCTTTGTCCAAGAAAGAAGAATCTGAACTCTGATGGAAAATGCCTTGTATGGCCTAAAATGCTTTCTATTTTGTATTGTAAATTTGTTCGTACTTTTGTCAGGGGCTGCGAATAAGTCTCACATTGAAATGTTAGAGGTAGATCTATGGATTTATAAATGATTTGGTTTATTCCACCTAATAAGTTAGTCTTTTGAGATTGATACTCATCCTATCAAGTGATATCAAAGTCAGATTTCAAACTATCTCATTGGACTAAGAGATCCTCGTTTGATGGGGTAATTGTTAGGAGCTGTGAATGAATCCCACATCGGAAGTATAGAGAGAGACTAAGGATTTATAAAGAACTCAGGTCACTCCACCTAATATGTTAATCTATCAACTTTTTTTCTAAATAGTTGAATTAATTGTAAACCTTTTCTTAGCATCCAGCCACCCCTAGTCTTGCCGGAAATGTGTAGTTATCTATCTAATAGTAATTCATATAATGAACACAGACGTTTCTCTGGAACTTTATTAAAGTGCAGATTAGATGTAGACAGATTCAACTAGTGCTTGTCTTTGTGCTTCGGTGCTCTATTTATTGGCTTGTGGTGTTGGCCGGAATTGTGTACTAGTTAGGGCAGTGGCCTCACCATCACCTAGAACGGACAAGACTGCTCCGACCACTGAATAGATGTTGTCAAAAATTTTAAGGAAAGAGTAACCTGGAAGGGTCGACTTGACCGTCAAGATGCTCGTCTCATGAAGTGAGGTATTGAGTTCGATCCACGCTGATTATCTCTGGGCCACTTACCATGAAGTTATTCCTCATCAGTTTACCGAGTGCGTTTGGATTAAGTGGTTTATATATGTTCTTATGAATTTATGATTAGTCTCACCTCTAATGTGAGAGTGAAAATATCCATATTAAAAAGAAAAAAATTGGGGAAGGAGTCCAAGAATACTAAGCAGTTATATCAAACTAAACAATAATTCCTCAACAAAATAATAGCACT
The DNA here is from genome assembly GCA_013350335.1 of Chimonanthus salicifolius. NCBI lineage: Eukaryota > Viridiplantae > Streptophyta > Magnoliopsida > Laurales > Calycanthaceae > Chimonanthus > Chimonanthus salicifolius. The sequence continues at coordinate 62,199,162 of CM023538.1, read as the reverse complement.
CAATGGCTGCTTTTTCTTTGTTACTGCATTGGCATTCCATGAATGAGTTCCAAATCATAACCCATTGATTTTTTGGCTAATTCTCAGTTGATCCTTGATGATATAATAAATGGGATGATCAAGGGCGATTGACGTGGATTTAATGATTTAATTTAACAAATGAATGGGTGCAGGATTTAATGGGTATTAAATGGATTTGAAAGGAATTTTAATGGGCTAAATAAGTGGGATTAAATGGGATTGATTAATGTGTTAAAATGGGTAAATGAATATGAAAGGGTTAAATTGATGAGGGCTGAAAGATGCTGGATTTTGCTTGGGAGTAAGGTCAAAAGGTCAAAAGGTCAAAAGGTCAAAGGGAAAAGGGGTCAAAGGTTTCTCAACGGTGGGTTTTGGAGGGACAATGGGGGGAACTGGATGGTGGCAGATCGGTGGGCGGAAGAGGGTTTGTGGATGAATGGAATGGGGATGGCTTGAATCAAGGAGATGGAGGCTCGGCCACGGGCAAGCGAAGGGGTTGTGCGATGGTTGAATGGATGCTGGGACAGAACGACAAGGAGAGAGGGGGTACAGGTGTGATGGGAGCAAGAAGGCTGGGTTCGTATGGGCTTAGGAATAGTACCTGGGTTCGATTGAAGGTGGAGAGGAGATGAAGGAGACGGCGAGGCAGCAGTTTCGACTGGATGGCCGTGGCTGGAAGCAGCAGGCCAGGTGATACTGTTGGGCCTGAGAGACGAGAAAGACTCGTCTGCAGTAGGCACAGGAGCGGCAGAGGCATGGACGGCCGATAGGCAGTCCTCAATGTCTGCTGGTCAGGAATCAGGATGAAGCCGAATCTGGTCCTGCTGGCTTCGTACATGTCTGGCCTTCCATACGTGCTGCATCACGCAGTTGGAATTCCAATTTACTCGGAATCGGGCATAGTAGACCCTTACCAGTATGACCCGGCTCGAGAAATCAGTGGGTTTGGATTATGTATTTATATATTTCTAAAAAAATAAAAATCTATATGAAATTTGGGTTGGATTGAGTTGAATTGAGAAATTTAAAATCAACCCAACCAGATCAAATATAACCCGACTCAACCTGAGTGCACCGGGTCAAATTGAGTAATTTGGATCAACTATTTGAGTTGAGTCGAGTTGAATCAAATTCAATTTTGAAATGGGTGATGACTTGACCCGACCCAAGTTTCAACCCTATGGCAGAGCGTTCTTATGCAGTGTTGTATTTAGTCTATTTTTATTTTATTTTATTATTTTAAGAAAATACTTTTAATTTTTTTTCCTTTTTCATGCCTCATTTGTATTATTATGTGTATCACTTGCACGAAAACTCCATGTGCATAGCTAGCACTCTTCCTTCACAAGGCAAGAGGCCTTTTGGAGTCCATGTATAAGCTCATATCTCAATGCAAAATCATGGGGCCAGAGTCATTACATATTAAAATTATTGACCGAACTAAATTTGATACAAAATAAATTTTGGTCAGATTGGATAGAGTGACTCTGACTCAAGCCTAACTTGACCCAAACTAAAAATCAATATTTAACTAATTTATTAGTTTACTCATTAATTTTAGCTCATCCATCTACATAAAGTTCAAAAATCATAGGATAGAAACTATTAGATTTTGAGTCTGGCGGGTTTTTTTATATATAATAGATTAGAATAAATATTGTTTGACAAAATCTTATTATTCGGGAATTGTTAAAAATGTTGATTGATTAAAATCATGTTGTTTGATAATTACTAAAGATCATGTTAGATAAAAGTATTGGTGTTTGATAAATATTATGAGATTTAAATATGAAACACTTTAAAAATATTTCTTTGTTAATTAAAATCTAAATTTCTAGAAAAAATTGAAATCCAACTTAATTTTTTTTTATAGTAAGGATGTATAGTACAAAATAGATTTTTTAACTCCTAATAGTAAATGTTCAAATTTTCATTTTATAATTTTGTGTTTGAGGCTGTGGATTGAAGGCACTAGGTGAAGAGGCCGACCTTCAAAAATATGGAGGGAAGTGATAAAAAATGACATATGAAACTGTAGAGTGAGTGATGGTATGACCTCTGATAGGATTATTTGGAAAGGAAGAACTGTCACGCCCCGACCCGACCGGTAAGTCCGGAACGCGACTGATTTTTTTTTTTTTTTTTGATAGATAGGTAAACTAAACCACAAGCAATCTGGCTGGGCCGGATCAACAGTTAGGCCCAGCGGTTACACATTAGCCCACCATGTGGACTCAAACATGTACCATATGCCTGCCCCAAAAACCAAGAAATAACAACATCAACACATGATATGTTCAAATCAAATCTATCATTGATTAATACAAAGCATAAGAAATCAACCATTGGTTCATCATTCCAAACATTGTCTCAAAAGGCAACATGGCCTATTACATCAATTCAACATAAATTAAGTACCACATCCGGCACTTAATGAAAATCAACGGTTCCAAGAACCAACGGAAAAGATCAGGGCATTCCTCTCCAGGGGAATCCCAAGACACTGCCTTAGCTTAATCGCCCTAAGCCTGAAAGAGAGGGTCTTCCTCCTCGGGTTCATCGCCTGAAAGGTGAGTGGTGTGAACTAACTAGCCCAGTGAAGGATAATTAACAATGCAAATTAAGTAAACATAAAACAGGTTAGCAACAGTTCAATAATATCATATGCTTGATAAAAATAAGCATAATCTCAAGTAATACATCAACATCATCAAATACTGTCATTTTCCACCGTAACGCCTGCCGACTACACTGAGACCAATATAAAGTCCCGACACGGCCAAAATACATCCTTGCAAGTACATCTCCGGCTCTGACTTAGCCGATACTGACACCCTCAAGTTAGCAACTGACTACAGCATGGTCCGCCCATGGTCCAGTAGACATAAACCATCTCTCATATGGCCGATATTGGTTCAATAGCCCAGGTACGTGGAAGCAGTCTTACATACACATACGATTAACATCGTAATATCATAATCATCACAGCACTCTTACCACAGTGCATCATGTATAGGCACACGAGTGGGTTCAAAATCTGAAACCACTCATTGCTCGATACGCATCTCATCATAACACCTGTTTACAAAATCTGCAGAGTTAAGTTCCCTCACCGTTCTGTGTGGTTTACGCGGTCTTTGTTCAAACAACATACAAGTGCACAATCAATATACAGATCTATATACACACGAGTATTATTTTGAAATCTATATTTTCCCACAAAATATCTGAGGTAATGGAAATGAGTCTCCTATTTGGTTTCTATCCTTTTTAAATCATCTACAAGATAATAATATAATAATAAAAGGGGCTCAGTCCAAACTCATATTGTCTTCTGGGCATTGACCAGATTGACTTATTGAGTGAGGTCTAGATCCTCGGGTCACTTCTCGGTTGTCTTCTGTATAGGACCAGAGCTGACATTTTGAGTAGGCTTCGAGGTCACTCAGTGCCCAACTATAGTGTCGTCCTGAAAGTGAATCACTTAGATCCCGACTATAATGTCGGACTGAAAGAGGATACAATAGTATTTACACTATAAATAATAAGAGAAAGAGGTTAGTACAGTTTTATTTAACAAGGGGGGTTATAAATCATCACATCACATAATCTAACAAAAAAATTTTTTTTTTTTTGAATAAAATAATAATATTTAATTATTTAATTATTTATTCATTTTTTTCCTTCAATGGGAACTAACATTTAAAATCATAAGCAACTATAATCTCAAATAAAATTTTTTTTTTGAATAAAATAATAATATTTAATTATTTATTCATTTATTTTATTTTATTTTTTTTCAATGGGAACCAACCTTTAAAAGCACAGCAACAATAATATCAATTTTTTTTTTCATTTTTTTTTTCCTTCTTCTTCTTCCCCGTTCACTGTCTGCAACAGACAGTGAACGGCGGCCGTGAACAGTAAAACCGAAAATGGGAAAAGGGCTATTTTCTGGACTCGATTTTTACATCTGACCGGTCCGATGGATTCCTCCGGGAGTCCTCTTTCCATAGGGAGAGGTTTGGAGCTTTGAAACTCAGTGAGTCATCCGATCTTAACACCGGAAGCTCACTGATACGAGGAACCCTAAAATTTTCCCTAAATTTTGAAATCGTTTTTCTCACTGAAAACAGAGCCAAATTCAAAAAATTTTTATTCAAAACTGATTGAAATTGAAAGGGGAATGCAGTGGTTACCTTGGATTGAATTTCTGGGCTGAAACCCGGTCTTTTGAAATTTTTTCCTTAAAAAGCTCACTGTTGAAAAAATCAGAGGGTCGGCCGGTTTTTGGCTGAGAAAGACTGAGAGAAGGGAGAAGAGAAGATGCAGTTTCTACTGGGAGTGAAGATTGAAGCTCAGGCCGGCTTTTATAGAGAAAAGGCTGGGAAATCCGACTGCGCATGGAGCGACGATTGGGCGGAATCCCGTTGCACATGCAGCGACGATGGGAAGGGACGGGGAAAAATAATCATCGCCGGCAGCGACGATGGGACGGGACGACGCCGGAAAATCAGGTCGAGCAGGGCACGCTGGTGACGCTCGAAACAGTAAACTGCAGGTTTTTTTTTTCCTGCTGTTTTGCAAATCAGCCCTCCAAGTTTTCTAAATTGCAAAAAAGCCCCTAGTTTTAATAGACCTGATTTTTAACTAAAACAATAATTTCAAGAGCTCAAAAATTTAATCCAACCTTACAGATAGGTTGGGTTTTAAAAATCTTAATCACCATAAAATTTTTGGAATTTAACTCTTATTAAAAACCATTTATTTAAATAAAAACCATAAATTTACACTATTTACTTAAATAAAGAATTGTTAAAATAAACAATTTAGAAACATTATTTTGAGATGAAATGAAATAAATAGACCATTCTTAAAATGGTCCACCATAAAATACTAATTTCAAATTTTATTTCATTTTCAAAACCCTTTAAAATAATTAATACTCCCTTTCAGGGTTTTGACGGGCGGGATTTAAATACTATTTTCTGAAAATAAATTCATTTTAAAATCAGAAATCCAAATCCTTTATTTAGGAGAATATTATTTACCAATAATATACACATATCAACAATATTTATAAAAATATACACAACAAGTGGTAAATTACCAAAATGCCCCTCCAGCTCGACGAGCTGAATCACTGAGTTTTCGGGCTCAGATCGGGCCAAACTTGGGCTTTCCTTAAAGCCCTGACCAGAAATCTCGAGATCAACCGGTTAAACAAACTTAACGAGTAAAAACACGCCTAATCTGAGGCAGGGTATTACAAGAACTGATTATTGGTTGATGGTGATGATAAAGTTTATCATATTTAAATATGAAATGTTTCAAAAGATATTTTAATTAGAATCCAATTTATTATCAAAATTTCAAATTTAATATGAAAAATTTCATGACAAGGATTTATACCATTAGAAAAAATTATTTACTCTTGCAAGATATTGCAATAATTTGAATTACCAAATGCAAACTTAGTCTATTGTTTTAATTTTCGGTAGTCCCTATGGTTGTATCTTCTTATTTTTCATTTTCTAATTAAAAATAATCTTTTTATCTCATCTATTTATTTTTTCAATTTTATATAAAAATTTGAATTGGATGGAGTTGAATAAAATCAATTTTGGGTTGGGTTGGATCGTGTCAGTTTAGTAATTAAAAAATTAAATTGAGACAAAAAATCTTTCATTACTTATAGCTAAGTTGACTCGGACATGATTCCAAATTCCAACCCAACACGACCCACTGCCACCCTTATGTGAGCCCACTCCTTCATGAATGATTTTCAGGGCCTACTAACTTTGATTTTATGATAAAATATAATAGAATATATAATTCACTCATTTAAAATTTATTATTAATTTCGGATCACCTTTTCACATGTGTAAACAAACATAAAAAAATAAAATCAATTTCTTTTATTTCTCATCTCAATTTCTAAGAAATTTTTTTTCCTAAATTTACCTTTTCTTTTCTCACTTGAAAATTAACAAACGTGTGCCCTTAGGGTTAGGTTGGGTTTAGAAGATGGAAAATTCTATTTAAGCTTAGCTAAGTTCAGCTTTAATAAACCCACCAGAAGGGCTGGGCTAATGTTTGTCAAACTTCTTAGGACATTAAATGTGTTAAAGCATCATTCCATTTAGAAATGAATTATATTTGTCAAGATGTTTATCAAAGAGAACAATATCAATCCAACCTATACGGCCCATGCAAGGGTATAAATCTCAGCTGATACTGTGCGTATTGGCCGAGATATCTCGGATTTTCGACGACAGAGATATCTCGGCCGATACGCATAGTATCAGCCAGAAAAAAAAAAATTCGGCTGAATTCCTTTTTTTTTAAAAAAGAAAAGAAATAAATATCGGTTGCGGGTCCAGTTGATATTTTGGCCGATATTTATATTTCTTAATTTTTTTAAACAACCTTTTTATTTTTTTAAATGATTTTTTTTCAAAAAAAAAAGTCACCGAGATTTTCAAAAAAAAAAAAGAATTTTGAAGAGAGAAAAAAAATTAGGCCGGGATCTCATTTTCGACCCCTGGACCCATGTTAGCATTTTGGGGCAGATTGTCGGGCCAGATTAGAGCCAGGTTGGGTTAGGATCTTTGATTGTTAAGATGGGTTGAGTTGGGATTAACCAAGCATGAATTGAGTCGAATTTGAGTTAGGAATACAGGCCCAACCTGCCTGAATTTCACCTCTACTTATTTGTGATTAGAGTAGTCCCTGAGCCATGGGCCCAAAAGCACAGAGTCTGACCCAAATTTCAAGTAAGACCTAGAGACCTATTCAGTAAGCATGCATTATTGACAGACCATGCAATTTCATAAGCTTTACGCCATCTCGGTTGCTTCCAGAATGGTCTAGGCAATATGTTTTAAAAATTCAAAGGGAATTTAAAAAAAAAATGCAGTCACGTGATGGTCAGGAATCCTCTTCATGAAGCGAGAGTCGTGAGTTCGATTTCCACTCCATTTTAAAGGGTCACTCCGAAAGAATGCACATGCCCAACGAATTAGTTGAATACTTTAAGGAGTCTAGACATTTTGGTCTAAAAAAATTAGGCAATTCGATTAAATTTTATGTTTGAGTTCCTTGACGTATATTTCATAATTATGAAAAAAAACACATAATCATGTTAATTAGATTTAAATAGTATTAGAATTTTGATATTTAAAATCTTTTATATAGAGAGAACTCCATATTGTAGCGATTTAACACTACAAGTTAACTGCTCTACGGAGAAAACAAAGTTCAATGCAAACATGGACAAAGTCGCAGAACATTCATCAATTGTAGAACAAGAAAGAGTTTTCACAAAATTAATCAAACAAAAATTGTTTTTCTTCTGCTTTCTTACTAAACTAATCATCCATTTGAAACACACATAATCTAAAACTATTAATTTAGTAGTCCAAAGGTGACAATGGCTTCAAAATGAGCACAATAGAATGAGTCATGCAAAATCGTGAGGGTTGGTTTGGTGGTCAAAAATTCGATTGAGATACTAGAGATCTTAGTTCAAATAACACAAAAGGGTCACTTCCCATAATATTATTCAACGTGGGTGGATAAGAAAGTTTGCACATATTCAAAGAATTAGCTCTTAAAAGCCTAAATACCTTATTGTGCACATTGCCCCACAGGTTCAATTATTCATCATCACGATCCTCTACCATGGTGGGTCCTACAAAAAAGAGCGGTCAGGATCTCATCCTAAGTTTCCCACTTGTGATTGTTGTTGGATAAAGGGTTACCAAAACTTCATTTGTCAATTCAGATTGCTAGCACCAACAAATCTGACCTACATTACTGGTTAGTTGTATCTTCTCTTGACTTGAATACCTTCCAAAACCTTCAAACAAAAGCTTCTGGCAAGTGACTTCCTTATAATAACGATTCTCGTACTTACTTCAATCGTTCTCAAGCACCCAAATGCAAATGGCAATGTCATTCCCTCTTCATCTTCTATCCTTTGCCTTCTCTTTGCTTATCATTTTCCATACTAATTCACATGCAGAAGAACCCTACTTGACCTTGGATTATTACTCATCTGCATGTCCCTCAGCTCAGTCGATAATCAGGTCGGAGATGGAATGCGCTGTACTTTCCAACCCGCGCAATGCTGCCAAAATTCTCCGGTTGCATTTCCACGACTGTTTCGTTCAGGTTAGTGTTCCAACAAGCCAGTCTATGTTTATCATCATCTAAACTATTTCTCTCATAGTCTCTGGTTTGAATAGGGAATGAACAAATTATTGGGCCTGGACTCCCAGCCCAAAAACTAACTTGATAGGTGGAGATTTCCAGTCTCATATAACTCCCTCTTTTTCTCTCCCTCTCACTGATGTGTGAGTCATTCGTACCCAACAATTTGTCCTTCGAACGAGGCTCTCCAGTGGATAAACTGGTAGGACCTGGGGTTCCAATCCAAAAGACTAGCCTATTAGGTGGAGTGATCAAAGTCTTTTATAAACCTCTAGATCTCCCTCTATATTTCCAATGTTGGGGCTATCAACAACATAAACATCGCCGCCGGTTATCCTGTCTAGCTAGGGGATCCATCAATGGCTTGGGCCCTGGCTTTGATATCACTTGTTGGGCCTGGGCTTTCAGTTCAAAAGACTAGCCTGATAGGTGGAGATCCCCAGTGCCATATAACTCTCCCTTTTTCTATCCCTCTTACCAACGTGGGACTCGTTCGTATCCAACACAAATACTGTCTATACCACAATGAAATTCTTGGATAGCCCAGCATAAATGACTGCAATAACAGGAAAATCAAGAGAATGAAAAACATAATTAGAGTAATTGTATTTTTTTAATAAAAATTAGTGTTGATTTAGTGTGATGCTTACCCCCAATGCAGGGTTGTGATGGATCGGTATTGCTGGATGATACTATCACACTCCAAGGAGAAAAGAAAGCTGGTGCAAACGTGAATTCTCTCGTGGGTTTCGAGCTGGTTGACAGAATCAAGAACAAACTAGAATCAGAGTGCCCAGGAATAGTTTCTTGCGCAGATTTACTCACCATTGCTGCTAGAGACGCAGTACTTCTGGTAAAAAAGAAAAAAGATTTAAAGAGTTTCATGTTCATACATGGAAGAAACATTTATAGCATATGAATATAATAAACTCAAACTTTAATATAGTTGAGTCACTTGGACTGAGTTTTACAACTATAAGTGTGACGGTTAGTAAGACTCACTTGAGTAATGTGTCTGACTCAGTGGAATGATCATCCATACACCCTGTTTCAAATATTATCAATTGGAAAGGCCTTTCCTTAATTTATACACTTCTGCACAGGGGTCCAAATATCGGTCAATATGTATCGTATCGGCCGATATCACAATATCGGCTAATATCGGTCGTTTTTGTTAAAAAAAAAAAAAGAGAGAGAAAAATATCGGCCGATATATCGGACAATACCGAATTTTGAACCCCTGCTTCTGCATGTGACTCACGAAATGGAGGAAATATCTTTTAAGTGATCCAAAATTAACAGGATTTGAATCAATTAAACTATGTTTTAAGTTATCCAAAATTTGATCAATTAATTTTTTCCTTCAAATTTTATAGTATTGAACAATACGACTTAATTGATCCAACGAAGATAATTTTTATGAGTCTCATACTCAAATAAAGAACTTCCTAATGACCCATCACTACCATATTTGATTGGCTCCATCTAAGGTAATACTTCTCAGTTCTCAAATTATTTCCCTTTTCGAGGAATTGTCCAAAATGGGCGAAAACATTTCGTTTCGGTATGATTTAAAAAAAAAAATACCCTCTTGAAAATTTTCCCTCTTTGTTTTAGTCCAGTGAAGTTGTTTTGATTTATTCTGGCCTGTTTCAACTAAAAGAAACAAAATAAGTACATTTCAATGTGTATATACATACTATGTTTTGGTTTTAAAAATATATTTATTTTATTTCTTAGTATTAATTTAATCGCTTTTCATCTTATTCATTAAACTTTTTTTTTCTAATTCCATGACTTCAGCATAATTTACCTTTTTTATTTTTACTTATTATTTTTCTTTTTTTGTTATATTTATTATTTCGTGATTTTAATATAATTAACTATTTTATTATTTTCTATTCCTAAAATTTCAATTTTCTAAGATTTAAAATTCGTATATATAATTTTAAAAATTTTAAAATTGTTATAGCATCTTTCCTAGATTGGAACATTGCCCTAATTTAGAAGTAGACACAAACAAAATTAGACAAAGTAGATAAGACTAAGGTGTCAAGGCCTCTTAGAGCACTCTACTAATACTCAATATGTGTGCAAGCCTCCTTATCGAACTCTTTGGAGTGGAGTGGAGTGGAGTGGAGTGAGAATCGAACTCAGGACTTCCATTTTCGGAAGTGAGTTTGTGACGATTCCCTCTTTAACTTTTTTGGATTTAACATGGTTGGTATATGGTTGATAAATTCTACAAATGTTTCTATTTTGAGTTTTATAACTGGAATTTGGAACTCTGAAATTGAGTAGGTTGGTGGGCCGTATTGGGATGTCCCAATGGGTAGAAAGGATTCAAAAAGTGCAAGCTTGGACTTGGCAAATGAAAATCTCCCCACAGCAGATGATGATCTTCTCTCTCTCATCTCCAAATTTCTATATCAAGACCTCTCAGTCACAGATTTAGTGGCCCTTTCAGGTATGATCCTCACCTCCATCTTACTACACTCATTTGTTCAGAAGCCAAAGCTTTGGGAAGAGAAAACTAGTTTTTATGTCTTTGCCAAGTGTGTTTCATTGGCCTCTACTTTAGTGGAAGTCGAGAATATTCCTATGAATGGCATATTGCGTATTTGGAAAGAATATGTTGAATTACCATAGTTTTCTTTTTTGTTGTTCCTAGTTATATAGTTTTTTATGGGATGCAAGGGTAGCGGGCTTTATTGTCCTTGTTTTTGTTTTCTTTCTTTTTGTATTCGCACATCTGGTGTCTATTTCTCTTTTAATATATTAACCATTTCGAAAAAAAAATAAAACTAGTTAAACATTGAAACAGGTGCGCACACCATCGGCATGGCCCGATGTGAGAATTTTCGTGGAAGGATATATGGTGACTTCCCATTCACGGCGGAGATGACGCCGTTCACCGAGACATACATCGGCAACCTGATATCTATTTGCTCTGCAAACAAGGGAGACGACGATGACAATGTTTCAGCAATGGATTATGTGAGCCCTGATCTTTTCGACAATTCATTCTACCAAACACTGCTGAAAGGGGAAGGATTGTTGAACTCAGACCAGGAACTGTACTCCAGTCTTTTGGGTGTCCAAACGAGGGACTTAGTTCGAAAGTATGCAGAAGACCCCATTGCTTTCTTCCAACAGTTCTCAGATTCAATGGTGAAGATGGGAAACATAACAAATGGTGAGAGCTTTACCAATGGGGAAGTGAGAAAGAATTGCAGATTTGTCAACACATGAACTTTGATTTATATGCATTGAAAATGTGATTCCATGTCAAAAATAAATGTATACAAGGGTATCTTAAAGAGACCCTTGTGATGTTATTTCAAATAATTATTTTTAAAGTACACTTCTTGTAAGTTAGTTGTAACTCTGTAATGTCAGTCAATTTACATCCATTTGTTTCTACACAGACTTCTTCTACATCCAATCTTTTAAAAATTGTCGTGTGAATCAAAAGTTTCGGTGGAAGATCGGGTTAAATGAGATTAAATTGGGTTCAACTATTATCAAACTCAGTCAAATCTATTCCATGAAAATTATATTATAAATAACATTAAATTATTGACTAAAATTTAATTAATAAGTATCTGTGATTTAAAATAAATATCTGTGATTTAAAATTTCAAAATTCATTGATAGAATATTTGTGGCTATGAGATATGAAAGATATAACTAAGGTTGATCTAATGGACGTGGCTTCAACACTCTCTCTATCTTGTTCTTGTCTTGATGAAAAAACTGAAGAGGACCATAATGCAAATTGAATGTCAGTATTATTGATACAAACTCATGATACAAAGCACAACACTAATCCTATTCAATCCTTTTCCTCACTTCCAAACAAAGACATGAAGCACTTTCTCTGGAGTCAGTTCTTCACATCAGCTTCTGTACAGTCAAAATTTGCAAACACAACACTTTGAATCTATAATATGCTATACAAGTTCTTGCAATGGAACTTGGGTTCTTTCAGAGTGACAGGAAATATTAGGATTATACTATTTTCAAGGCATTATTTTCTTTCCTGCCTTACTTCTTCTTCTTCTTCTTTTTTGTCAAAACTTTGGAACGCACCTAGTAGTCACCTTGGTCCTGAAAGCTCCATTGCTTGGACAAGTAAAGAAGAGTCATCGGTGAGATCGGAGTACCGCTCGGATGAAGAGAATTCATGGGCCCTGCCAGTATGGTGTCTGTCTGTTCTCTGAGAAGCTTCCCATCTCTCTGCAAGTCCATCGCCTTCGAGCATTCGTACTACTTCTGACATCTTTGGTCTGTGTCCAGGGAGGTACTGAGTGCAGAGGAGTGCCACCTGAACCATTTCTTCAAGCTCGATCCGGTCATAGTCGTTTTTCAAGTCCTTGTCGACGAGCATATCAAGCTTCTTTTCCTGATGGATTTTCTTCACCTGTGGGGTGAACCAGCATCAGGCTAATGAGGAAAGAAGACTGCAATAGTGTTGTACACAAGTAGATTTTGAATTTTTACAGAGAGAATGAGAAAGAAATATACACTAATGGATCCATTTGTAGGACATGGTTTCAACATGGTGGGTCCCATCAGATCAATGATATAGGTATCTCAATTATCAGACTTCAAATCTTTCTTTTAACAGTGGGGTAGGAAGTAGAAAATAAGCTGAAAAGAGAAAGGCAAACAAATAGAAATATATGTTGACACAATTTCTTACACGCAGTTAAAGAGAAAAGTGTAAGCCCAATCACCCTTCTACAGCTCACACCAAGCACACCAATATGGTAATTTTTGTGAGAATGGAGGAAAGTTTCTATCATCACTGGTTCTGATTGGTAACAGATATAAAAACATGATGTGCATGATATTATTTTTATACACTTTCTGAAGCTCTCCAAGTTTGGAGAGCAACTCAACATGTTTTTTTTATTTTTTGGTAACATGGGTATCCCCACCCTGTATTGGAGGTGAGACTAATCCCATGAGCATATGTAAACCTCCTAATCCACACATACAGGTAAGTAAATGAGGAGTGACCCTCATGCGAAGTGGCCTAGAGGGGTTTGAGCATGAATCGAATCCAAGACCTCCCGTCATGAGGGAAGCAACTCAACATGTTGACTGAAGAATCACTTCAATGAGGGAGTTCGGGGTAGAGTGAATCTTGTTAATACTCAAAAAAAAAAAAAAAAGTGAATCTTGTGAAATTCTAGAGCTAGTGTTTGTGGTGACTTTTGTCCTAAAATGATGCATCTGCTAGTAGATGTAGTAGTAGAATGTAGAAGTAATATGACATTCTTTATTTAGCAATAAAATGTGATGTAATTATATTATATAGATGACAATGATATCTAATTTACATACAAAAGATTCAACTATGATGAGTTTCCTTTCTTCATAAGGATTTATTGACTCTACTCAGTCAATGTGCAAAAGGAGGTATAGAAGTACAGTAATATGTGTGTGTATGTTATGAATATTAGTTGGATAAGGTTGAGAGAATTGAACTAAAGAAGAAAGAGTTATGGTTACCCAATCAAGCATTGCTCCTTTCTGATTTGCTGCCTTGCCAAATTCTAGAGCTCTCTGACCGGTTATCAGTTCAAGTAGAAGAATTCCAAAACCAAACACATCTGTTTTCTCTGAAGACTGGCCTGTTGAGAGATATTCAGGAGCTATATGTCCAACAGTACCACGTACTGCAGTTGTCACATGTGAATCTCTGTGATCCAAGAGCTTTGCTAACCCAAAATCTCCTACCACAGCTTCACAGTAGTCGTCAAGCAATATGTTTGCAGCCTTTACATCCCTGTGAATAATCTTGGGATCACACTGCTCATGAAGATACAATAGACCCCTTGCTGCTCCCAGTGCTATTCTCTTCCTAGTGCCCCAATCCAATGCTGGTTTTCCTGTAAGAAGATTAAAAAAAAGACGGTTTAGCACATAAATTTACGCTTTAGCACAAACAAACCAGGACCATCACATGCCCCTTCTTTGACAATCGTGGATTGAGTTTTCGGTGACAATTTAACTAAATGAGGGAAAAGTCCACTAATATTCCATTTAAAAGAAATTAAAATAAAATACAGCAATATGTTTGTAAGCCTGTTAGCTTGGTCCCAAGTAATGCCTAACCAGATCACTACACATGACAAAGGTTTCCTCCTTTAAGTGATTCAGACATTTTTCTAGTGACCCAATGTGCTTGATCAATGCTGCTATTAATTACTCTGTTATAACAATATGGGTCATCTGGTTACTCACCTTGGAATGAATTGTTAGGAAGAAACCGTTCGAACAGAAATCTGTTCGAGTTCCTCTTTTGGTTATTTAATCGGTGAGATTTTTCATCTACCAACCTATGTGCATGATATGGATTGGCTGAAGATGGAACTTACTAACCAAATGCCATCATTAAAACAATACCAAGACTTCACCCTTCGACATGTATAGTAAGTAATAACTATTTTTACAGAGTAACGATGCATTTATGCTTTATTCAATCCCTTCAATAAAGCTTCCTGTTTCACATTACAAATTTTTTAGTGCATCTTACCTTTGAGACGAGAAGCTACGCTTCCATTAGACATATATGGGTAAACCAGAAGCCTCTCTGTGGCTGTCATACAAAACCCATACAGCCTGAGAAGATTCCTGTGCACTGCTAAGCTGATCATCTCTACTTCAGTCTGGAATTGAATCTCGCCACCAACAGCATTTCCATCTTTTAGCCTCTTTACTGCAACTACTGTTCCATCCTGAAGATACCCTTTATAGACAATTCCAAAACCACCTGCTCCAAGTATGTTCTTGTTACTGAAGTTATCAGTTGCAATCTGAAGTTCCCGGAAATGGAATCTCCTCAAGTTTCCAAGGCAAACCTCCTCATGGTGTTGGTCTGTAAGATAAAAAACATGATCATATCAAGTAAAATAATTAAAATAAATAAAATAAAATTTGGTAATTGATAAGAAACTTTTGAAAGTTGAAGCAGTAAGTCTAAGTACCAATTATGGGCAACTAAAGTATTATGTAGGGCCTGTTCAAGAGAACTGCAGTTCTTACTAAAAAAATAAAAAAACAGCATTGCTAAAGCTTAAAGGTGAGGCTCCTTATTGATAATATGTCCTGACCATGTCTAACATCTGCAATCTCAGACAGTGACAGATATCAGACTGGTGGCTTATTAATGGAAATGGAGCCACTAGTTAACTTTTAATGAGAAGAAAATGGATGTTTAGGATTTTATAAACAGGGAATATCTCAGTCTAAAGATCCACCACTTTGATGGCTAAGATTACCAATGATATTCCACACTTATATAGTTGTTCTTTTGTGCTGTTAGGATAGGAGTCAAGATTAGGTCCCAATCTTTTATTAAGAGATAAGGTCTATTTAGGGTTTCAGTTTATCCATGATTCATCTATTTCTATATATATGAGTGGTTTTCTAATGCATGAAAATGGATTGTGCAAAAGTGAGATGGGAGTGGGCTGAGGAGCTCAAAGCAGGTGTTGGATACTGCCAGAGCAATGCGGTGGGTGGGGTGAGGGTGGGTGATGGACTTGTCAGGGATTAGATTTACAGGTGGGCTGATGGAATGGTTTCCGAAATGAGGATGGAACTTGCTATTATCAGAGGAAAACGAGGTGAATGGGTCAGTGAAGACACTCATCCACAGGTTGAGGATCCATTGCCTGATCAAGAGTGAGGGTGTTCTTGATCATCATCAGCAGAAGCAGCAGCAGTCGCCAATATCCCATCTAGGTGTTCTTGATCATCCGGTGACTGATACCATGATAAGATTGAGGATGCTAATAAGCCTTATCTCTTAATCCCAGAGTGACATAATTTAGACTCCTATCCTAATTTGACTTCTCTCGAGAAATGCTATCACCTGCAACCTTGTGGTTGTCACACTGAGCACCTCAACAGATCATGGGCTTTGTCACATTAACATTCTTTGGGGCATGCCTTCTTCTCTAGCTTAGGGCATGACTGAGGATGTCTAGTGTTCCAAAATCTAAAAATTATTGGTCAAGAAGCTGTTTATGTGTTCTCCTGTGTGCAAGAGATGGCACAGAATTAGGAAATCACAATTAGATAGGGTGTTAATTCTCCACTGATGCTGAACCAGATCATTATCAGAGCCATTAACAATAATCATTTAGAGCCATATCGAACTAACAGCGATTTCTATTGCATTTATACAAACTTAAGAAATATCTGTACTCACCATTGACATCAAAGAATATCTGTTGGTTATGTCTTTGCCTCCACCAAAGAAGCAGCCCAAATCCAAGAATAAGTAGACATATGCATCCAAGGCTTGTGCCCAAAGCAAATGCAACTTTGTGACTTCTGGGTCGTCCGACGGGTTGAACGCCTATAATCGTAGCAAATTAAGGTCAGGATTAAGGCAGTGAAGGTTGTCGATGTAAGTAACTATAGAATCATGAATTTGAAGAATGGAGTGGACAATTGAAATTTCAGTGTAAAAATAATTCAAAAAAAAAAATCAGTTTAAAACTAGATCAATTAGTGATGTTGATAGCAGGGCAGATGAATGAAGAACAATGGCTAAACAGTAATTTCACACAGAAAACAACATCATGGAGAAATTTACCCCTGAAGAAGGAAAGTTGAAAGCTACATAACACATGATAGCTGACAGAGTTTCATTACTGATGCTAAATTTGTGTTTTCATGAAAAAGAGTCAATATGCTGATCCAAGATAGATGGGATAGAGAGGAATGGTGATGATAATGAATTGCAAAAACACACTACAATTTCTCAATGAGAAAACAGAGGTGGAATATCAGGCTTCAAAATTTGAAATTAGTACCCTGTGAATTATTCAAGTTGAAAGAAAGCGGCATCAGTTCCGTTCCATTACATTCTTCCTCCGATCCAGTGGCACAAATCATAGGATTTCCTATAATGCTGCAGTTGGAAGGAAAATAAGAAGGGGGAAAAGCAGTAATTGCCACTTGTCTTTCCACTGAAGAAATCATTAAAAGAGGTAAAAATACTGTTAAAAGTCTTTACTTGAATGTTCTAGCAGGAAACCTGGGGACTGGACCACTAATGTTGTTATAAGACAAATCCCTGGAGCATGAAAATCAGAAAAAATCAGCAGAAAATCTTCACAGCCTCCATACTTAAGGTAACATAAGAAGGCAAAGAGATTTACAGAAGTGCAAGCTGAGTCATGTTAGCCAAAGACAAGGGGAATGCTCCCGAAAGGTTGTTATTGTTGAGCCGCCTGATTGCAATTAAAATCCATGATTAGATTCACCATCAAGTTAATTACTAAACCATAATTAAGAGGTTGAGAAATAAATATGGTAATCTTGAAGTTTCAATGTCAAATTCATGGCTATATTTGAACAGCTGCATAGATCATAATAATCATCTGTACTAAAATATTTAATGTCCAACAAAAGGGTGTTGATTGAACCATCTATTTTCCACCGAAATCATGATTTCTATAACACTTGGAGAAATAAAAAGTTTTAAGCACAATCTAAATTACTAACAACTCTTCTAATAGGTATGGTTCTTTTCTTCACTAGAATTTTCTACTTACAGGTATTCAAGGCTTTTGAGGTGACCAAGAGAAGATGGAATTTCACCGGTGAAGAAGTTATTAGAAAGATCGAGTGTTTGAAGCTTAGCAAGCTTTCCAATCTCTTGAGGGATTGGTCCTGAAATCTTATTATTCTGTAACAACCTGCAATGCAAATATCCCTTGCATTAATCCAAGAGTAGAAAACCATGCTAAACAGAAATATCAAAAGTTCTCATATTCTTTTCGATACTTACACGATCTGTAGATTTGTCAAGTTTCCTATACTCTGGGAAAGAGTCCCAGATAAATTTTGGCTTGGAGTTCCTCTGCAACAAACCACTAAAACAATTTCAGAACTCTTTCTAGTCACCTGAGTAAAGAAGCATGAAAGTTATTCAAGAATTTCAATAACCATTTACTGTTTGAGTAAAACTTCATCTAACTTCATTCATCCTCTGGAAATCAAGTTATAATGAGTTCTATTCTTTGGTTTGTATTTTGTAGCACACAATATTTTACCATTTGGAGTTTCAATGTTTAATCAATCTAAACACATGAAGAGCCATTTTTTTCTTTTAAAACAAACCAATATAAGTAATTTCCTAACATGAACAGATCAATGACTGTATATTCATCAACCTTTTTTTATGACCAAGGTGTCCAGGTCTCTTAGAGAACCAGACTAATCCTCAGGACATGTGCAAGCCTCCATACCCACACACACGGGGTAACTCTATGGGGAGTGACCCTTTGGGGTGGAGTGGGAATCAAACTCATGACTCCTACTTCTTGAGGCGGGTTCCTGGCCATGACTTCAACCCCTTTGGGTTGTATATTCATCAACCCTCACTCGTCACTTCTCAGAAAAGAAAACAAAGCAAAATAAAAATAAAAATAAATAAATGTCAAGTTGGGTTAATGCTACAACAGCCTATATCTCGATTAGAAGATTTTGAATTGAAATCAACCGGTGAACACAAAATGTGAACTCATTTATTTTGATATAATAAATGACGAAAAGAATATCTATTTTGCACTGGAACTCACAGTCCAATCACAAGATTTTCAGGTGAACAGGTCACCATAGTCCAACTGCATGGATCAACAGAGTCCTTATCCCAATTTTCAAGAATACCGTGAGGATCCTCCAAAGATGACTTGATACTTATTAGAGCTAGCACTGAAACAAAACAGGACGCATATCAGAAATCTTTCCTCTTTTTAGTAATTTGTAAGAATTTGAACAGCACCCGTATGAAGAAATTGAAGAAGACACAACTTACCTTCAAAATTCACACCTTTTGGAGAAAGCAAACCACTTGCAGAAGCCCAAAACCAAAACAAGACTACAAAACAGAGAAAAGCTTTCTTTGCTTCCATTGATCCAAAGGTCTAAGAACCCAGATACCCAGGTGCTAAAGCAAACAGCTTATGGGCGTTTTTGAAGCCTGTAGGAACAGTAAGGTCGAATCGACTGATCAGATCCTTGAGTGGTTTCAGAGTTTCTTTTTTTGAAGTTGATTAGCAACAAGTGAAAGAGCTCATCATGCTCACCGTTGCAGAACTCCAGTCACTCATATCTACTGTCAGAGTACAAAAGAAAGAGCAGAGGTTTTGGTATTAAAGATCAAAGAACAGTAACATGCCAGCCACTGATTCATGCAATAGGAAACAGAAAAGAATATAAATTACAAAAGCTGATCATTTCTTTAAAAAGAAAAGAAAACTCAAATGAGAATGATAGTGAATTTAAAAAATGGGTTATTATACTAATATGGAATATTTAAAGCACAGAGATTAGAACTTAGTGGTGGGTCATTCTCTGGGTCAATCATGTAATTTCATGATATGTGGTTTTTCTCACCTAATCTTGGATTCTCATTCAAAATTAGAAAAAAAGAATCTAATTCATGTTTACAGTCTACAACGATCAACTTTGAAAAAAATAAAAGGACAAATAAAATAGAGAGAGATTGATTTAAATGTAGGTCCATAAATTTGCAGTCCACAACATTAGTTAAAATGTCTTGTACTCTACAGTGGATTATGCAAGTATTAATATAATAATCTAATACAAAACCCACCTCAAATCTAGAGTTGAAAAATGGATACTCCATCTACTTTGAACAATCTATCAAAGAAATTCCATATATTTTAACACATTATACTTTGTTTCTTTTTCTTTTCCATCAGTGGAGAATCTATCTTCTGTAAAAGTCACAGAGAATTTAGATTTACCTTGGTAACTTTGCACTTGGGTTAGGTGTAACAAACCAAAGGTAAATATGGAAGGTTGGGCATGGATTTATGGTTCTTTGTTTGGAATCTTAACATTCCCTGAGCACAACAATCCATTCATTGAAGTGCCAAAATTCCTTCTCTTTTGAGTAAAGATTTTAAAAATAAAGGAGAGGTTGGGCATCTCAATCTTCAAAAGGGAGAATCGAGATTCGTGACTGATGTGTGTAATTGCATTTGAATAGATGCCACATAAGGAGAGGACATCAAATCTTTGTTGGGTTTTTCTTTATTATATTCTATGTTCCTCAGAGAGAGAGAGAGAGAGAGAGAGAGAGAATTGCTGCTTTATTGATGGATGGATTCCACAAGCCACGAGCAGCAGTCAGCAGAGTCACACGGTCTTTTTACAGTCTTTGCAGACAGTCAATTCTAATCACAGATCGAAAGCAAGAGCTTTTAAAAGCAAAAGCTGACACTCACTCTCTCTCCTTTCTGTAATCACATTCGAATTTTTTTACATTAATGACTGAAACTTACAGAGAATAAGTTACTTCTATTTTTATTTTTAATTTTTTTAAATAATTAGAAATCTACAAAATATTACCAAATGTCTATAAAAATACAAAATATCATCTTATTATTTTTTGACAAGATTTCGTATATCTCTTTGGCCTTCAGAGTAGGAGTGTCCATTTGTTCGAATTTAATTTAAGTTGAGTTTGAATCTAATTTATATAAATAGACAGATAAAATTTTTGTACGACGATATGGGCTCTAGTTTTCATTAAACGTCCGTTGAGGCCCATAGGGTTTTTTAGGTTCATTTATTTTTTATCTTTCATTTTTTATTTTAAAATTAAAATTGATAAATTAAAAGAAAACTTAAATATGAACAAGTTAAAATTTTATCTCAAAAATTAATTTCTAGCACTTGATTTTAATCATCAAAATCACCACCATCATATTTTCAAGAACGCTTGTCAACTTTAACTATCAAGATCTAGTGGCAAAAAAATTATTTTTAGATTAAAATTTTAACTATTGGTAGGTATTTAAGTATAATTCCAATTTGTAAAGTTACAAATAAAATATTTTAAAAAAATAAAAAATTGTGTCAAATGCAAAATAAAGGAGCTTTAAATGGTGGGCTTGAACTTTGATTTTAAAAGCCCGATAACCTTCGGAAAGACTCGGCTTTTGCATATATAAACGGGTTCAATCTCTTTTTACAAAGTCCGACTCAAACCCAATCCGTGAATAGACTTACTACATACTAAGTAGAAGCTATTGTCTCCATATCTTATTTTTATAATGATCCAAATTATAATGGACAAGAGACCCCAATTGGAGGTTTTAGGAGTGATTAACCTTTGAGTAGGGATTAAAAGGGTTTAGCACTCTCCTTTTCGGGAGTTTAGAATGAAGTTGCCAATTCAAAATTTTTTTTTTTTCATTTGGGTGAGGAGATGGAGAAAGATTTTATGAGATTCTTTTAAGTAAAGGACTCTTTGAGTAGAGAATTCTCTTGTTGAGGGATCTATTGATATTTTTTTTAATAATTTTAAAGAAAAATATGAGAAGGAAATAAGAAAATAAAAGAGCGAAGAAAGAAGAAAGAAAACCATAATTTCTCATCTCTCTCTAGAAAAAATCATATTTAGATGTAAAAGGGAAATCTTCTTATTAGTAAATAAAAGTAGGAGAAAGAAAAGAATTCCTTGAGTTCCTCTATTTTCCCTTATCCAAAAATAGCCTCTATATTATAAAGGTATTTTCATAATTTTATACTTAATATGTATTAATAGAGACATGAGATAGAGAGTATTATAACTCTATTCTTAAAAATTGTGAAGTTACCTTATCGTAAATATATACACATTATTGAATTATATAAATCTCATGTTTACCCCTGTCTTTATTTGTTTATTTATTTTCAATATAAGCCTTTTTTAATAAAAGAAATATGTTAATTAAGGCATAAAATCTAAGCTCTTTGAAAAATAGAATATCTTATAATTTATCTGTAAAATAAGTTAAATTTAAGAGAATAGATATTTTTAAGACAACATTTTTAAATAATTTTAATGGATCACAGAACTGCAATGTAATAAGTAAGGATATTTTGAAAATACACAACGTACACTTTACTAAGATTGTACCTTTCTATGGCCTTAAAATTTTAAAATTCTGTGTGCTTATTCATATGTCCACTAGTTGTACTTCAACAACATTCCAAGTGAATAATCCAATAAATAAATTTATTTCAAATTTCGAATTCAATTAAGGAGATAAAATTTTAATTATTACCATACTTTAGTATTTTTTTACTTAGTACAGTAATTAGTTAATTATAAACTTCTGCCTTATAAGTTGAAATTATAACTTCATAATTTGTGTTGCTTGCCTAAGCACCTTTTAAATGGTAAAAGTGACTTGTTTTGTGTTTTTTATTTTTTATTTTGTATTAAGTTATTGCGAAAAATAACTATGTAAATTTTACTTTCAAAAGTTTAATAAGATTTGTTTTATTAAAATTATTCATTAAATATATGTTAAGTTTAACATACTATAAAATAATATAGTTATTAGACCATTCCATCCATTCTTTTTTGTGTTTTTATTATTATTTTGTATTAAGTTATTGATAAACTTTATACATTTTATATCAACTGTCCACAATTATGACATTTAAGCCCTATAATCCATTTGATAAAAAGTCTCGTTAAAGAATTTTAATAAAAAATCTCGATTAAAAAAGTAATTTTTATCTGTCATAGTTTTCAAATGCATAATTATAGTTTATGTGTGCATATACAATTACTTAATAGGTGGATAAAAATGACTAATAATGATCATTATAAGAGAAATAGGTGTTTAATTTATGTCATGATTTGTATCAAAATATAATTAGTCGCAAGGTTTTGACCAAGGAGAAGGATGTCTTTTGGGGTGGTAACGGGTCGAGTGGAGTTGGGTTCAAATAAGCGATCCATTTTTCTAATTCTCAACCTGAATCTACCCGAATTAGTTAATGGGTTTGGGTAAGGACAACCTGCAAATCAAGATACTCAATTGGATGCTTAGTTTTTTATTGGGTTGAGTTTGGTTCAGAACAGATTTAATGTGTCAGATTTTGTAGAACTTTAAATCAAATTTAATTCATTTCTTAAGTAGGTTTAATTAATTAAATCCAACCCAATTATACAAGTTAAGGAGCTCAATACGAACTCTGTTTTACCATCTTAGACTCAGGTCAAGTCTTCAGACCAGTGCCACTTCTATTAGAAAAAAATACACTTTTATTTATTATTGATTTTGAACTCTTTAAAATCATGAAATATATTACCCATTCAAACTGATTTCTTTTATATATATTGGATAACCGAGGAGAACCTCAAGCAACACCAGAAACTGATTTTTTTTTTTTTTAATTTACGTATAGAAATCGAGGGATACCCAACGTAAAACCTCCACCGGAGAGAGCACTACCCCTAGGACACACTAAGGTAAGGCCATGGGGACTCAAACCCTCAACCTCCCAACTTCCTAAGGCGGGAGGCTACTAATTGAGCTACATCTATGTGGGTAACACCAAAAACTGATTTCTTATAGATCTTAATTTAAAACATAAATAAAAAAGACCAACTATCATGGTCTTAGGACGAACTTTAATCATATAAAATATTGATGCCTATAGTATATTTTAAATATATAATACCATTATAATAAACCCACGGGGTGGGGGTAATAGTCAGATATTTAGAGTTTGATTTCCATTCCACCCAAAAGGTTACTTCTTATAAAATTACACCGTGTGTGTTGTTAGTCACGTATTTCGAGAACTAGTCAAATTCTCTAAAAATTGGGACACCTCGATCACAAAAAAAAGTAATAGATTTATAATTTTATGAACGAATGGATCTTTAGGTTTTGGCCTCACGGTATACCCAACCAAATGCTGGTCCATCATATGAACGGTCTGGATTGAATGATTGATTAAGTCATGATCCAATAAAAGTGGTAACATGATTAGGTCACGTGGTGAGTGTTGTCGGCATGGATCATTTGTAGGTGTGAAGGATTAGGAGAAGTGAAAAAAGGAGTCAATGAAGAGGACATGCACTAATGGATATTTACCAAATGAGTGGCAAATTATTATTCAAGTTGGTGGGTTTGGACTTTGAATGGAAGAGCTGCTTCACCATTTTTGGTGGGCTCCACACATTATGTACTTTTGTCATGGACCATAAATCACATCTGTTGCAAAGCATCCAAAATAATTTGATTGCTTTGGGCCCACTTTGTTTCCAAATCTTACAAATCCACTCTCCACTTTGGGATTCTTGGTTTCTTCTGATTTAGGGATTCATCCCTTGTCTTCTACTCTGTATTTCTGGATTAATATATATGCCAACATTTACTCTTCATATAAAGGCTTTATTATTATTATTATTATTATTATTATTATTATTTTTCCCTCCTTCTTAGAGAGAAGTGAAAAAAAAACAAAAATCGAACTTGTTTCTTCATGTTCATTCACAAAATTTCTCTCATATTTGGGATACACCCCACACCCAAACAGGATGTCTCCGATTTACGCTGTTAGGACTCAAACTAGTGACCTTCTTACTTTCTGAGTCAAATAGTAACCAGTTGAGCTACCTAACGTTGGATATATTTGACATACATCTAGTATAATAGTTTGTTAAAAAAATTAATGAAATGTTGATACAATGTTTTTTGGGGACATAATTACCAATACAACTAAATTAGAGGGTGTTTTATTGTATTGAGAATCATCAATAATTTGTGATGGGTCTCATGAATTTCAGGTTACTATAGTTTAAAATAAAGAGTCTGATTTTTCATGTTTCATCAGCTTTATAGCTTTTGTTAGTGGTAGTTTATTATGTGATAGCTATTATAGAAAGAAAAGTGATAAAAATTATTTATGACTCTCACGTATCACAAAACTCGGCCTAGTATAAGATTAGATAAGGAGTCCAATTTTTCATATTTCATTAGCTCTAGAGCTGTTAATATATTTATCAAATACTAACAAATTGACCGGATTAATAGCGGATAAATATGAGAATTTTTTATATACATCTAAAAGTATATACTCTCTCTGTCCCAATTTAGTTGTCTTATTTGGATTTTGAAATTGTCCCAAAATAGTTGTCTCATTTATATTAGAGTAGTATAAAATGTGTTGAAAATGGATAAAATCACATTGATTGCTAGTCTTATATAGAGAGTTCCTTAAAAAATACAAGTATTTCAAATGAGACAACTAAAATGAGACGAAGGGAATATATAACATGTGCTTAATGGTATTTAGATATCAAAATGAGTCCTCTAATTAATTCTATTTTTAATAATGAATAGAAAAACCCTTATATCTTCTATTTTTAAAATATTATAAAAATACATTTATCATACATACCACATATTATCTTTGCTTGTAGAGGGAAATTCTAAGAAACTTCATGTACATTTATTTATTTATGTGATAAAGTAATATTTTTAGATTTATTTAGGGAGAAAGGTCTTGAAAGCTTGTATAGTATTGGGCTTTTGTTGAGTTTGTATAACACTAACACTATAATTTTTTTGAAAAAAAAAATATATACTACAAAGAACATATCAATTTTCGTACTAAATATTAATTTTCTTTTATTATAGCAGTATTAAATACTAACAATTTTGGCCACTATCATAAAACTATATATTCATAGCTGGAGCATAATCATAATAAATACTAACCAAGTTTATCTCTTTATGGAGCTATACTTATATTTATATTTTTATATATTTATACATGGATTCACATATTTATATGAAATTCTCTTTTTAAAGGTATTGTATATAGTATGTTATTTGAGTCAAACTTCAATCAAATTCAAGTTCATATACATTATTAAAAAAAAAAAAACTAAAAGGTAGACTATATTTAACTTGATTTCTAAGTAATATAAAAAAATAATCTAGATAATTCAGATAGGTAGAAGAGGGAGACAATGAAGATGAAGAACTAATGAACTAAGTTGACTTAGCAAATTCAAACAATACTTATTTTACCATGCCTATTATTTATTAGGGCGAGTTTCATGTTTAAATTGGTTAATGCATGCTGAGGCCTAACTGAGAAGAAGGTAGGATAGGTGACAGCCAAGAACCCGTCTTATGAAGCAGGAGGTTTTGAGTTTGATTTCCATGTTACTTTAATAGACTACTCTTCGTAGATTTAATGGTATGTTTACACATACCTATAAAGATTAGTCAGAATGAACACATTTGATGTGGACCTCTAGTTCTTATTGTTTACAACCCAGACATTCAGCTGTATCAGAACTTCCGCTAAACGATTGAGTGAGATATTTTATCCTACGCGGCCTACATTAATATTTCTTTAAGACAGGATTATGAAAGAGGCAAGGGCTATATTCGTAGTACCAAAGCAATAAGGGATAAAGGCTCGTCTATGGAGACAACTTGTGATGGATGTTGAACACTGAAAAGGACCTTCAACATCTTTGCGCCTTTTCACAAGAATAATAATGCAATTCTTTTGCTTTTATTTTTCCATGTAAACTTTTAACAATGTTTAAAATATTATTATTCGATGCTTTGAGTAGCATTGAAGTGTTTGATATGTTTACAAATTACAAATGTTTCTAAATCATGTTTGAGTTACTCTTATATTTAATGAATGAGAGATCTTATCTATTTTTTAGCATTTGAAAATTTTCAATTATCAATTATAAAAAAAAAAAAAGACAAAAATAGTTATGCATGAAATCATCATATCAAAAGACTTTGTTTATTTCAATTAGAGAAATTATATATTATGAACTAACTTACTTTGAATTACCAACTAACTTTTGGTGGAGCTTATATTTATACATTTTATTGTTATTATTATTATTATTATAATTTATCACTTTTCTTTCTATAATAGCTATCACATAGCAAACTTCTTCTCAATCTCCATCAAATCTCTCGTATATATACATGATTTTCTTTTTTGTTCTTTACTGTTGTAATTGTGCATTTCTATTTTTAATAGAATTAAATATTTTATTTATTTTTTAGCATTTAAACTTTTTTTAATGGAAAGAGTGTTGAAGAAAACTAGAGTGCTTTATCCCATAAAATAAGAGAGAAAATTAGAGCTGTTCTTCATTTAGCATTATTTATATATTTTAATCACACAATATCATAGGCTTGACCCAGCCATGTCCAAATTATAAAACCCACGAGAGAATTTAATCTCAAGGTTAAAAACTGGTTGAATTGTAATAGGTTTCCTAATTTCTATAAAGTCTTTAAAATATTACTTTCACATATGAGGATTTGAATATTAATTTATATAAAAACTTCTTGATATAATTATATATAAACTCCACATAAATTATTTTATGCACACATAAACAAAAGGATTAAAAGATAGGCTCCAACTCATGATTCATTTAAATAGGCCAGCTTTTCACTCAAAACACTTATATATTATCTATCAAGAATTGATAAGAATATTGATGTTCTTTATAACAAGAGCTTCAGTGTATTTTTTTTTCTCACCTAAATGATGACATGTAGACAAAAGGATAAACTCGGTGTTCATTATTATAAAAAATACCTTTGTTGCGGTCAATTTCTTTATCTATAAAGATATATCTTTAACCAAAAGGATTAACAAATGAGTGTCAACTTTCCACAGCATGGTCATATTCTATAAGAGTTATGGAAATTGAATTCTTAGGAGATGGTCACAAAGCAATTTCCACGATTTATGGATTTCAAGATATATGATCCAACTCATAGAAAAACCATTGTCCAACCCGATCTATGACCCAAGATGCAACCCAAACCGACATATGATCATATCCATGATCTGTGACTAGATCCATGACCCATGATGGCATGACCCATTCCATGATCCAAATGACTCTATCCATTAACCAATTCATGAGCCCATCAATCTAACCCTTATCTCATCGTCAACGTAACCAAAACTTATGAATCAATCCACAACTTAAAACCAAGTTGATGATCCAACCTAACCAAACATAATATTCATATTCTTTCCTTGACTCATAATCAAACCCAACCTATATCACATCCTCACCCACTACTCGACAAATGAACTAACCTAATCTGACAACTTATGAATTTATAAATTAAGTTGAGGTAGATCAAGCTAAGATCTAAACCAATTTTAGTTCTTATTACATAATATTATCATTTTAAGTATAATATAGGTTGAATCAACTATTTAATGCAGGGGTTCAAAATTCAGTATCAGCCGATATTTTTCTCTCTCCTCTTTTTTTTTTAACAAAAACGGCCGATACCGGCCAATATTTGGACCCCTAATTTAATATATATATATATAGTTATTGTTGTTATTATTTGATTGGTATGATCATTACCATCATCACCATCATCTCCTAGAATAAGCTATAATTGAGTTATAACATTTCCATCTCCCATCTAACAATAGAAAAAAAATCATTTATAAAATATTCAAGAAACATTTTATCTCACCAAACTAAAAAATTAATATCTGTGGAAAATAAAATCAGTGAATTTCAGTTTCTATAAAAATAGAAATCGTCGAAGAAATCAATTTTCATGAAAAATTATTGCAGAAAAATAAATAATTATTAGAATATTTTTTGAAAAAATCAAACTGTCTTGAAAACTAGACATCTTATGATGGTCCAACTAAATCAAACCACACAATTTAATTCAGTTTTCATATCACTGACAGTCACATATTTGATCAAGCTCTAATTTTCAATCAAGTTTTATTGATCTTGGCAATAATTTAAAAACCACAACTTTAAGTTAAATCAAATAATTTAATAACTTCTTTTAAGTCTTTTTCACAAACAATGCACAACTTGGGTGGATCCACATAATTTTTTTTTAATTTTTCTAAAGACTAAACAATAACATATACTATTGAATTGAACTAGCTTAAATTAAACGTTTATGTCTTGGATTTGACCCCATTATTGATAATTATCCCAAGTGACCCATGGATATGTCTCAAGCAACTAAGTGAAGAAACCACAACCTTCACTATTAGAAGACTTTGATCAACAAATAATTTACTAAACACAGTTTAAATGTTAAAGAGACGTTTAAGCTTTCATAATCATCTTTTTAATTTGTCTCATGCAACACTAATAATGTTGATTAGCTTTTGCTTTCCTTCAAATGAAAGGTATACTGTGCCAAGTCAAACAATGGAGGCCATAGTTTTTTTTCTTCTTCTTCTTTAACTAAATGAAATGAAAACGATTTAGACAAGACAGTAACAACCTACTTTCCTTCAACCAATGGATTTTAAAAGTCGAATGTTAATCAAATTTAATTTGATCATAATTTAATTTAATTATATTAAATTGTCAAATCAAACAGTTTCAAACTATTTTGAACCCTAATATTAGTATAACATCAAAATAATATAATATATCATTATATTTAAATATAAATTACTAAAAATATGATTATTGAAAATTATATTACAGTGTAATTTTTTTTTAGATGATATAGTATTAATTAGTAATACGAAATAATAAATCAATGCAAGACTAGATTTGTGGAGGAAAATGTTGAGTCAAATGGTTGAAAATTAGTATAACTAAAATAGATTATATGGAATATAACTTTAATGAGTCACCTGGTAAAAATAGAAAACAACTTAGTTGCAAATTGTAATAAGTTTAGATACTTGAGTTCTATGGTAGAATCTTAATAAGGTTTCAAGTTTCAACTTAAATATAACGAATAAGATTGGAAGCAATGAAAAAAAAGAAGATAAATAAACAAAGTTAGCACTGCAAAGATGTGTATGCTACATTGGATGAGTAGTTTAGCCCTAAATGATAGAGAAAAATTAAAGGCATTAGAGATAGTTTAAAAATAACTTCCGTAGATTACAAATTGAAAGAAACTCCTCAATTAAGGTGATTTTGCCATGTTACTAGAAGACTAAACACAACGCAACGCGTAGAATTGAGAGATTCAGGATGAAAGGGACTAGAATGAGAGAACGACCTATGAAAAGAGGGAAAGAGATAACAAATAATATATTAGACTATAAAGTGGTTGATGGTATGATTTATAATATTGTCAATTCGAAAAGAAGAACTCATAAAATCAAACTCAGATAAATGAGATATTGATTGATGATGATGATAATGATATTTTCTTTTAATCAGCCTTTTCCTTTGTTTTAATGTCTATTTTTAGAAAAATATAGTTACATCAAACAGATGAATAATGTGTTATTAAAAGCAGTTATTTTAGAGTGTTATTTTCCTGTAATTAATCTAAATTGATTTTAACATCTAAGTAGTTCATGTATTAATTTGTTGTAAAAATATATTATATTTTACAATGCTCTAAGTTATATCAAGCATAGAAGTTTTTAGGTAACATGACTACTTTTATAATTTTTATTTGTCTATCTATATGGTTCTTCCAACTTTACAGGTTTTTTTTTTTTTTATTTGCATGATAATTTTTAGGTAAATATGTCTGATAATTTATTTGCATGATGGAAGTGGCAATGTTCTTCTTATAGTGGATATCTATGTAAACTTGTCGTGTTGATCTGACTTATGTCTGTAGTTGCTTTTTTAGCCAATAATCAAAAGAGATCCAACATTAGCCAGTAAAAGCAGTTCTCTCTTCCATTGTGCCTACAAAAGCAAACTAGATATAACATCATAATTACAATAAAGATGAAGAACAAGAGTTTTCCATGCATTATTAGTGGGGGCCTTCCATGCAATGAAAGAGAATTGATCCAAAGTCTTACCAAGTGGAGAAATGATAGAAAATTGGAATGTGGAGCCAAGAGGATGGAAAACTAAATGAATGAGAAATGCATCATAAAAAGAGGAGATTGATTTTTTGGGTTCAAATTGTGCTTTAGCTAGAGTGTAGGAAAAAACCATTTTACTCATTTGAGGTGAAGCCCTTTTATCTAATGTTTTTTTTAATGATTGAAGGTGTTCAAATGTTTCACCCGACTAATCCTTCAGCACATACAAAAACCTCACAATCTGCACACACCCAGTAAAGTTACGGGGAGTGATCATTTGGAGTTAAGCGTGAATTACAAGACCTCCATTTTCTTAGGCAGGTTCTAGAGCGCCAGGCCAACCCCTTGGGGTTAACCCATTGTCTTATGTTACAGGACTTTGATAGTGAGAATTTTCACAAAACTTTTTGCTAGGGAGAATTTGTACAAAACTTCACATCAAATGAATTATGGGACCTAGATAGTTAGATGTAGTGGATGTATATGTGTAAAGTTTCATTACTATTAATCATTTAAGTCATATAATCATGGGTTTTAAGTTTCAGTAATAGCAAAAAAAAAAAAAAAAATTATTTGAGTTCAAAATCAAGGAATAGGAAGATTCCATAGGGATAAACCCAAACTCATAGTCTTCTTTACCTCACACTGAATCATATGATGTCTAAGACCCACTTAAGAGAAGTCTTAATATTAAATCTTACTGAAGAGTCTTGTTAGAACGGGTCAAATCCTGAGTTGGTGTGATTATTTTTTCACTACATCCAAAGACCACCACCTTTAGATGAGAAATCTGATTCCACGAATCTAACCTTTTGGCTGCCACTAAGAGCAGCTCCGACAGGTGCTTGGGAATTTTTTTTCCTATAGTGCCTTTATTTAATAATAATTTTTTTTTTTAGATTAACGTGTGAAAAACTAAGATACAGTTTTACTAAAATCTCTATGGATGAACCCACTACTCCTAAGGTACACCAAGATTAGGCCATAGGGACTCGAACCCACAACCTCCCACTTTTTTAGGCGGGAGACAACCAGTTGAACTACACCCATGTGGGTTAATGTACTATTTTCAATCTAGATTAAAAGAAATTTTTAACTAACTCATCTCTGTACTTAGATGGAATTCTTTTTGTATAAATATTTATTGAATAGTTTAAGTTTCATTTTCAAAAATTAAAAGTAAAGATGATCTAGTGAATTCTATTTTAGACAGTCTTATAGTTGAGGAAAATTCCATCTGTGGCTCCATGACAGAGAGTGGGCCTAACCCTCTAACATGGGCTGTCAAGACACTCCAACTGAAATGATGGGCTCCCTAATAGGCCCATGAGCGGCAATGGAATTGAAATGATCAGGTGGCCTAGGAAATTTTCCTTTTACAAGCAAAACATGAAAGGCAACTACTAAACAAAGAAAGATTCTTCATCTATCCATGTATAGCAGCACATAAAGGAGGAAAGAGCTTTAGCTTCTGGCCCACAGAGCACATGGGTCTATTCATGCACCTGGATAGCCCATTCAGTTATTGGGCCCATTTTTGTCCTGGATCAAGCACACAGGGCTGATGTTGTAACAAGCCGGGCCTACCATCCATTTCCAATAAATAAAGTTGGATGTCTTGGTAATCAAGAAAGCAAACGCATTTCCCATTTAATTTCCAAGTTGTGACACGATCGACAATGAAAGAAGCAAAACTCTCTCTCTAACCATAGTTCAAAGTTGATACGACTTTAACCCGCACAGGTAACTCAGTTGGTCTAAGCTTATAAAATTAGACTGGAGGTCTTGAATTCGACTCTCCTAAACTTATTCGATATACGAAGCTTAGAGGTGGTTTCATGTATATGTAAGATTTATCTCACCTCCAATGTGGGCTGGAGTAACACCTTAAAGAAATTTGATATTTTTTTCATATGTTTACTAGTGACTTGAAGAGACTCCGACTTCATTTTAAATCATATTTGTGGAGTAAATACATATTATAAAGCATACTAATAAGGCACACCTGCTCTATATTT
The DNA here is from genome assembly GCA_013350335.1 of Chimonanthus salicifolius. Classification (NCBI taxonomy): domain Eukaryota; kingdom Viridiplantae; phylum Streptophyta; class Magnoliopsida; order Laurales; family Calycanthaceae; genus Chimonanthus; species Chimonanthus salicifolius. The sequence goes on along the minus strand of CM023538.1, from coordinate 62,166,265 downwards.
TGATAAAGAAATAAATTGAAAGAATGTAATTGCTTTCCTTCTATTTTTTAGTGATTTCTCATCAAGTGTAAGCAAACACAAAATATCATATTTGTTAGAAAAGTTTCTCACAACCGTTTTTGAAAAAAAAAAAAAATACATTCTCCGATGAAATTTATGAATTCTTTTCTCATGAGAAAGTAAAAGAATGTGTACTATTCGATTAGTCCTAGTATCTAATCTGAAACAAAAGGGGTGAACTCCGAACTACTCATCTCTTTGATTTTCCGACCTGGATTTGGTTTCAAATTTATAATTGATTTTGACTTTCAAGCTTGCCCAAATCTTAATCAAATCTTAATACTAATAGGCATCAAAAACCACCATCTCCTGCATCAGATGAACAAGAGCAGAGTAAGATAATTACCCTACTATAGTGGCTGGGGCCTTAAGTCACTCGTCGATTCTTAAAGAAGCCCACTGAAAGAATGATTCGAAACAGCAGATGGTCGGGCCGAGCAATCTTCCCATGAAAATTTATGGGTTAACATTTTCAGCAACTGAAGATTGATTGATGACTACTTCGATCAACATTGAACATAAAATATTTGGTCGTTCACATAGAATTATCAACTTTCAAGTGAAAATAGAATCACATCAAAGAAAAGAAAAGGAAATGCCAAAGTCAATAAAAAAATCGACAAATACCTTAAAAAACAACTACATCCACAGAAAATATTACCCACTGGGGTCCTCTTACAAATGGAGAATTTGATTTCATTCGCATCTGATACATTTTGGGAATATATCCTAACCCAGGAATGAACATCACACATTCTCAACTCAGAAAGAAACACTAACGTATAAAACCCAACCACCAGCTGCAACCATAACACATGCTGGCTGGCAAGTGAATTGGGTTTTGTTTCAGAAAAGTGACCCTGAAAGTTCATTCAGGTCCGATACAACTTGGGTATAATCCCTCATATAGGACTACAGTTTTAGGGATGTAATAACATTGAATGAAGTCCCAATATATGTAGGCAGAATGTATCTCACACACGTAGCAACAAATCAACAAGATGGGATGTTGTAACACACACAGATACAAGGAACTCCCTTTCTTGAGAAATACATTTAGTAAATTTGTACTGTGCTACTAAAAAAATAAAAAAATGAGTCAACTGTTTCCCCTTTCCCCACATGTAGACCACTGATTTCATCAACATATCCGAGTTTGATAATTGACATTTGTAAATAGCAGCTTGATCAATTCCAACAAACCTGACCAAATGGGTCTAGTCATCTGAATTCTCTGCAAGGTGATGAACATTCATGACTGATGAAATATGAACTAATTGGGGAAAAAAGGAGAGAAGAATCAAACCAATTGAAAGACAGTAGAGAGCACCAGAATTCAGACACAACTGAGTTCATTTAACTCAATTGAAAAGGTTTGAGCAAAGGTCGAACACTTAATGAATAATGAAATGACCCAAGCACACAGGGCCGAAGTTGCAACAGACCGGGCCTACTCTCTCTCTGACCATAGTTCAAACTCGACATGACTTTAACCCGCACGGGTAACTCAGTTGGTCAAAGGTTCTAGGATTAGACTAGAGGTCTTAGGTTCGACTCCTCCTAGACTTAGTTGATACACGAAGCTTACAAGTGGTTTCATGTACTCGTAGGATTAGTCTCACCTCCAATATGGGTGGAGATACCCATGTTATCAAAAAAAATCAAGAATGTTTGAGGAACCTCCTACCTCTATATCTGATAACAAGAATGAGTTACACCTTCATGAATTTTGATATTTGTTTCATATGTTTTCAAGTGACTTGAAGAGATTCCGACTTCATTTTAAATCATATTTGTGGAGTAAATACACTTGTTACAGGTATCAGTAAGGCACACCTGCTCTATATTTTGATAAAGAAATAAATTGAAAGAATGCAATTGCTTTCCTTCTATTTTTTAGTGATTTCTCATCAAGTGTAAGCAAATTCAAAATATCATATTTGTTAGAAAAGTTTCTCACAACCGTTTTTGAAAGAACATTTTCCAATGAAATTTATGATTTCTTTTCTCAGAATCTGTACTATTCGATTAGCTCTAGTATCTAATCTGAAACAAATGGGGTGAACTCCAAACTACTCTCTCTTTGATTTTCAGACCTGGATTTGGTTTCAAATGTATAATTGATTTTGACTTCAAGCTTGCCCCAAATCTTAACCCTAGATCCATAGTTAAAAGTTGTGGATTCAAGTCCTGTGAGTCTAATCAGCAATCAGCCCATAGAAAAGAAACTTGCCAAATCCAAAAACAAATGCTAACCTTAGAATGATGGGATAAATGACTCTAATGAGAATGATGACCCATGGTATATCAATTAGATGGTCTGCAAACCTCCCATATGATTCTCATTTTCACGTTCCAAGTTTCATATTTGGTAGATTAGCTACCAAGCAATTAACTTGTGAATGTTTATAATAAATAACAATCCAAAGTACATGTCATGCAAATGTAACCTGCATTTCCATATTGATTAGAATGAGAGTAAGACAACATAATCAAGTTCATAACAGCCTTGGATCTTAGAGAGAGACAGCATACACATCGACTTGAAAATTACCATTCCCTGATGCAGGATCTTCTTCTTCTTTATTTAGTTTTTTGGCTCTTTTCCAGGTTTTGAGATTTAAAAATGTCTTCATATGATTAAGTAGGAACATAGGATCAACATATGGGCTTTCAGGCCTACAAATATGCCAAATGGTACTGACATTTTCAAAACATGGAATGATCCATCTTCTTCAGTTGACTTGTAAGACAAAAAAAGACCATGACAAAAATAACACGGGATGATTGGTGATTGTACTGCCTTATCTCTCTATCATGTTGGGAACAATTTGACCAGCATATCTTCTCCATTATAGAAACATCATCCATATAAGTGAGAGAACCAATCAAGGCTATGTTCATCAGCAAACAAACATTGCAAGGTTTGCAGTTCACGTTTAATATTAAACTATCTAGAAAAGGTGGAATACTTGGGTAAACTGTAGCTTACAATACAGATTAAAAGAACTTTCAGTATATGTACAAATGAAACTAAGGACATTAAGGAACTTTAACATTTTTTTGTTTTAAAGTGAGAAATACTGTTAAATTGAAACAAGGGCATATTAGATTTTGACCTAAAGCACCTACAATTTCATAACAGCTCATTGCTGCTCAGGTGTAGCAAGATTCAGTACCTACTTTTCCAATCATCTTCAATATCAAATGTTAAAAGCTCTCAAGAAACAAAATTAGTAGCTGTTTCCATAATAAAGACAGTCAATGTTAAACATCAAGTAGCCCAATATATCCCAAGGCATAAAAAAAAAAAAAGTTCTAAAGACTAATCACAATTAAACACCCCAACATAGAAATTGAATATTCACTCACCATGTCCAAAATTAATTTATAAATTCAACTAATAAGTTTGACTCGGCATTTAGACACCCCCATTTTCTGTCAGCAGACACACCATTTTGAATTTTTAATGGAAATTACGTTTCTGTCCTTCCGTGTGAAATCGTGCTATTGAAGAGACAGTTCGTTTTTGCTTCGATCGATCTTAAGCGTATACAAACGTGCGATTGATTCTAGGGATCGTGTGATCGATTCCAAGGATCGTGCGATTGATTCTAGGAATCGTGCTATTGATTCTCCAAATGGAGTGGAGAGGGATTTTCAAAAGAGGTCATTTCTCGACCGATTTTTACAAACAAGATATCAAAATTCATCTACTCTGAATTTTATGAACTCCGGAACTGATTTTAAATAAAAAGGGTATAATTTTAGACTTAAAAAATCGTACCTAAAGAATTAAGGAAAAATTATCTTCCCTCTTAATTCTTTGGATATAAATTTTTAAGTCCAAAACTATACCATTTTCACTTAAAATTAATCCCAGAGTTCATAAAATTTAGAGTAAATGAATTTTGATACCTTGTTTATAAAAATCGGTCGAGAAGGAGTATCCCTGCCAACGGTAACCTTTGCACGATTGGCTCGAAGTTCATAATTTTTCCTTAATTCTTTGGATACGATTTTTGAAGACCAAAACTATACCCTTTTCACTTAAAATCAGTCCTGGAGTTCATAAAATTTAGAGTAAATGAATTTTAATACCTTGTTTGTAAAAATCGGTTGAGAAATGACCTATTTTGAAAATCGATCTCCACTCCATTTGGAGAATCAATCGCACGAATCCTAAAATCAATCGCACGATCCCTGGAATCAATCGCACGATTGTATACGCCTAAGATCGATCGATCGAAACGAAAATGAATTGCCTGTTCAATCGCACAATTTCACACGGAAGGACAGAAACATAATTTCCACTAAAAATTCAAAATGCGGTGTCTGCTGAAAGAAAAATGGGGGTGTCTAAATGCCAAGCCATAAGTTTACGCAGCATTCATGTACAAATCAAAATGAAGACAATGGGGAGTTGTGATTTTTGTTTTTATACTGTATATAAGAGATTACAATTCTCGAAACAACGAAGAGAATTAAATTCAGTTCTCAGAGGTAGAAGGAATACAATACTCAATCAGCTTCCAGCATTGGGCAAAGCGGACATGAACAAATTATAGGACGACTCCAGATCAAAGTGTAGCTGTCTTGCCTGCTGCTCCGTGAGCTCATCAGCTGCCCCCATCTTCGATAGCCTCGCAATCCACTCTTTCATCTTGACCCTTCCCTCAAAATCAGGCGGGAGAATGCTTAGCTTGTTGAGTGAGGCCGAGAGATCAGCAAGCAACGGATGGACCTGATCAACAGCAACCATATTGAGCTTGAGGGAGTCCATCGCGGTGATGAAGTGCTGGACACACTCGGCAACGGTGGCGGCAGAGCCAGATGAGGAGGCGGAAGCAGAAGCACGGTGCTCAACGGTGGCGGGCACGCCGGAGACGAGGAGGCGGTTGAGGGCGGCGGGGCAGTCCATCTTGTAGGTGTCGGCGAAGCGCTCGACGGAGGGGACGGTGTCTTTGAGGGAGGATGCTATGGTTTTGAATTGGGCAATGAGCTTGAAGCATTCGTGCTCGTAATCGGAAGGGCGGATGATATCACGTACGTAGGCCTTTTCGAGCTTTTCGGTGGCTTTGATGATGGCGTAGAGGTCTGCGAAGTTGTCGTACATCTCGCGCTCGCGCTTGTCGTTCCAGAGCTTCACTTCCATGGCCAAAGATTGCTCCTTTAGGGCTTTTATGCGGTTGATTTAGAATTTCAGATGGATGGAGAGATGGAAGGAGGAGGGGAGTCGATTTTCTTCTGGATTGCGATCTGTTCAGATCGCGATGGAGAGGGACTCTGATTACGGAGGATCTTCTAAGATGAGAAAAACGGAATTACAACGGTGAGCGGATGGCCGGCAGGGTAATCAGGAATTACAACGGTGAGCGGATGGCCGGCAGGGTAATCGGGGTAAGATTGGAAAAGGAACCCTCTTGGAATAGGAAGGGGAGAGAATGCAAAGGTCAAGGTCGTGGGCGCTGAGAATGGGCGCATTTCTTTCCATCGATCGTGTGGAGTTTCCCGTTGTTTCGTGTAAATTGACAGGGACACCGGTGATTTTGAGAATGAAAACTCTTACCCTACCTTAGAGTCGAGATTCAATTTGATTTTCTTAATATAATTATTCTTTTTATATATTAATCTTATCAAATTAAAATATAGATAGTTAAGATGTTAATTATAAAAAATTATTTGATTTAAAAAATAAAATTGATAGTTGCTGGAAAACTGATGTAGATATTTTTTGGTTTTTTTGTGTTTTTAAAAGATAAATTTTATAAACAAATTTTTTAAATCGAATCAATCATTTCAAGGAATGAAATTTCGAGAACCTCCTCTCAAATCTCTCGATCTCTCTCAGAACAGAAATATGACACTTAATTTCAACATGATAATTTGACAAAATCAAATTTATCGAAGAGATTAGACATTCTAGAAAACTAATTCGAATGAGAAATTGGGAATTTGAGTGTAGAATTTTAATGCGCTTAATTAATTGAATTAAATACAATAAAATTTAAAATATGTGCAAACTCAAATTTAACTACAGTGGAGGGAGAAAACCATTTTACCCATTCGAGGTGAAACCCCTTTGTTTTATCTTACCAAGACTTTGCTAGTGAGAATTTTTTACAAAACTTCCCATCCAATGAATTATAGGACCCATGTAGTCAGATACAGTGGACTGTAGATATATAATGTGTAAAGTTTCATTACTATTAATCATTTAAGTCGTATAATCATGATTTTTTAAGTTTCGATGAATATGAATTATTAATTTTTAAAAATTCAAAATCAAGAGATAAAAATCTGATAGCGATACAACTTCATGAGCCCAAATTCATAGTCATTTTATCTCACATCCAATCATTTTTAGTCTAAGATCCATTTAAAAGAGAAGTCTTGATATTAAATCTTACTAAAGAGTCTTGGTAGTGTTTATTGAAACCCTCTGGTGCACACCCACTTGAGGTGTAACTGCTAAGTGCGATGTGGAATGGGTCAAATCCTGACTTGGTGTGAATATATTTTCACTACATCCAAACGCCACAAATTTGGTTCCCCCAGTCAACTTTTTTGGCAGGGCAGCTGGCGAAGGTGCTTGGGCAAAAAATTTCCTCTAGTGGGTCTATTTAATATTAAATTTAAACCGCTAGATATACTGTTTTAAATCTAGATTAAAAGAAATTTTAATTAAATTATATCTGCTGTTAGATAGAATTCTTTTTGTATAAATACTAATCTAATAATTTAAGTCGGTCATGGGTAAAAAATGATGTTGATATGTTGTGTATCAGTCGCAATGTTTCAGAAAAGTCACAAACTGGCAATGCATTGTACATTGCGCCCAATGTCCAGACGGATGTATTGATTTGTAATGGTCAATACACTGTGTTGTGCCGATATGGGTATCGACATCCTATATCAATGCAACCTATTTTTTACTATTTCTAGTGAAAATTTTCAGCCATCCATCTGTAGCTCCATCCGAGACCGTGGGTCTAATCCTCTAACATGGACTGTCAAGACCAAGGGTCGAAAATTCTGCTCCACTGAATTATCAGCCGAGATCTCGGTTTAATTTTTTTTTCTCTTCAAAATTCTCTTTTTTGGAAATCTCAGTGACTTTTTTTTGAAAAAAAAATCATTTAAAAAATAAAAAAGGCTGTTTTTTAAAAAAAAAAATATATATATATATATATATATATATATATATATATATATATATATATATATATATATATATATATATATATCGGCTGAGATATCGACCGAGCCCGTGACCGATATTTGTTAACCCGACTCAAGACACTCCAACTGAAACGATGGGCTCCCTACTGGACCCAGTGGCGGCAACGGAATTGAAATGATCAGATGGCTAAAAATGCATAAAGGCAACTACTAAACAAAGAAAGATTCTTCATTGATCCATGCATAGCACAGAAATGAGGAAAGAGCTTTAGCTTCTGGTCCCTAAAGCACATGGAACTATTCATGTACCTGGATAGCCATTTCCTTAGCTTTTAAAAATTGAGCCCATTCAGTTATTGGGCCCATTTTTGTCCTAGATCAAGCACACAGGACCGAAGTTGCAACAGGCCAGGCCTATCATCCATTTCTAATATCTAAAGTTGGATGTCTTGGTAATCAAGAAAACAAAAGCATTTCCCATTCGATTTCCCAAGTTGTGACAATGATCGACAATGAAAGCAGCAAAAATCTCTCTAACCATAGTTCAAGCTTGATAAGACCATAGAAGTTAATTTGACATGTAGCCCAGTTAGTGTAAGTTTTTAGAATTAAATTAAAAGTGTTGGATTTGACTCCTCCTAAATTTACTTCATACACAAAGCTTAGAAGTTTAAACTTGATAAGACCATGCATGTTAATCCGGACATGTAGCTCAGTTGGTTTAAACGTTTAGGATTAGACTGAAGGTGTTGGATTCGACTCCTCCTATACTTACTTAATACACAGAGCGTAGGAGTGGTTTCATACATCTGTGGATTAATCTCGCTTCCAATGCGAGGTGGGAATACCCATATTATAAAAAAAAAATCATGAATGTTTGAGGAACTTCTACCTCTAAATCTGATAAAAAGAATAAGTTACAACTTAATGAATTTTGATATTTCTTTCCTATGTTCTCTAGTGGCTTGAAGAGATTCCCACTTCATTTTAAATCACATTTGTGGAGTAAATACACTTTTACAGGTATTAATAAGGGACAACTGCTCTATATTTTGATAAAGAAATAAATTGAATGAATGTATTTGACTGACTTCTATTTTTTAGTGATTTCTCACCAAGTGTAAGCAAAAACAAAATATCATATTTTATAGAAAACATTTTCCAATGAAAATTTATGAGTTATTTTCTCATGAAAAGAATGTGTTATTCGATTAATCCTAGTGTCTAATCTGAAACAAAAGGGTTGAACTCCGAAGTTCGAACTACTCATCTCTTTGATTTTCAGACCTGGATTTGGTTTCAAATATATAACTGATTTTGACTTCCAAACTTGCCCAAAATCTTAATACTAATAGGAAAAAAAACCCATCATCTCCTGCATCAGATGAACAAGAGCAGAGTCTATAGTGGCTGGGGTTATGGCACTTTTCGACTCTTACAGAAGCCCACTGTAAGAATGATTTGAAGCAGATGGCCAGGCCGGGCCAAGCATTCTTCCCATGAAAATTTATAGGTAACATTTTCAGCAGCAGAAGATTGATTGATGAATTCTTCGATCAACATTCAAACATAAAATATTTGGTCGTTCACATAGAATTATCAACTTCAAGTGAAAATAGAATCACATCACAGCTTGCTTTGCTTTAAAAGAAAGAAAGAAAAAAGGTAATGCCAAAGTCAATCCAAAAATCAACAAATACCTTTCAACAAAAACAACTCAACCATAGAAAATATTACCCACTAGTGGCTGGGGCGTTAAGTCACTCGTCGATTCTTAAAGAAGCCCACTGAAAGAATGATTCGAAACAGCAGATGGTCGGGCCGAGCAATCTTCCCATGAAAATTTATGGGTTAACATTTTCAGCAACTGAAGATTGATTGATGACTACTTCGATCAACATTGAACATAAAATATTTGGTCGTTCACATAGAATTATCAAGTGAAAATAGAATCACATCACAGAAAAGAAAAGGAAATGCCAAAGTCAATAAAAAAAAATCGACAAATACCTTAAAAAACAACTACATCCACAGAAAATATTACCCACTGCGGTCCTCTTACAAATGGAAAATTTGATTTCATTCGCATCTGATACATTTTGGGAATAATATCCAAACCCATGAATGAATATCACACATTCTCAACTCGGAAAGAAACACTAACGTATAAAACCCAACCACCAGCTGCAACCATAACACATGCTGGCTAGCAAGTGAATTGGGTTTTGTTTCAGAAAAGTGACACTGAAAGTTCATTCACATCTGATACAACTTGGGTATAATCTGCCACCAATTTTTCCTGTTCCTCTTGGCCCAACTCCCCCTTGGTAGGTTTTGTTAGCACCAAAACACAGCATGTTGGCCTTTTAGTGGCTCCTGCAGTTGCAAGATCCTGAAAAACAAGCCAGCAAAAACAAAGAAAGGGTTTCAAAAAGTCTTCCAACGAGACGTTTGAAAAATAATAGTACCACCTTGAAATATGTCCATACTATTGCAAATCTTAATTAAAGTATTGCAGTTTTCATAAATACAGATAATATCATATATGTGTTTCTGAAAAAAGTAGGGCAAATTTATGCAATAGAGGGAACGAGACATCAATCAGGATGTCTCCCAATTGTATATCTTGGTTAAAAAATAGCATAACCGCTCATATAGGACTACGGTTTTAGGGATGTAATAACTTTGAATTAAGTCCCAATATATGTAGGTTGCACGTCTAATTGATGCACCAGCTCCATCTTGGGCGACAACCTCATGGGCAGCATGTATCTCACACGTAGCAACAAATCAACAAGATGGGATATTGTAATACACACAGATCACAAGGAACTCCACTTCTTGAGAAATACATTTAGTAAATTTGTACTATGCTCCTAAAAAAAAAAATTAAAAAAAAAAAAAAAAAACTAGGGGTCAATGACTGCACAAAATATGCGCAAGGAAAAGAAAGAAAAAAGAAAAATAGTCAACTTTTTCCCCTTTCCTCACATGGGAATGGACTCTTGATTTCCAAGCTGGAAGTCAGTATGTAGACCACTGATTTCATCAATAACTGAGTTTTATAATTGACATATGTAAATTGGATCAATGCCAACAAACCTGACCAAATAGATATCATCTGAATTCTCACACATCTGTAACGTGATGAACATTCATGACTGATGAAATATGAACTAATTGGGGAAAAACGGAGAGAAGAATCAAACCAATTGAAAGACAGTAAAGAGGAACAGAATTCTAACACTGAGTTCATTTAACTCAATTGAAAAGGTTTGAGTAGAAGGTCTGAACACTTCATAAATAATGAAATGACCTAACAAAGCTTTATGATAAGTAGAATCTAAGAAAAGGGAAGGATCAAATTGAGAATATAAAACAGCAGAAAAAATAGATGTGAAAGAAGCCACTACATTCTGAATATGACAAGCAAAACATATTCTGATTTCTGAATAAAATAACAGGAGGTTGATAAACGATAGCACAAAGATTGGTTACAACACGAGGGAAAGCACATGAATGCACCTGTGAATTCGCATGCACACAGAATCAATATATCTGTAGGATATCAGAATTGCACTGCCTCAGGAATGGGCCTCCCCACAAACATAAACATAGGATGTCAGAAATAAGACAAGCCATGCTGGTTAAGGTCCTAAGTGTCAAAGCGGAAAACAACCAAAAAATTCCATTAGGCCCAGACACTTGTATATGCTCACTGTATCATGTCAGACACCTATAGCTGCGAATACTTCGTAAAATATGCCTTAATGACTTCATTATGCTGTTGTTATACAGAAAGAAAAGGACACAAAAGATATTAACATAAAAACCTTTCCAAAATAGACAGTTACGTGACATTTAGCATGACTTAGAGATAAATTCATCAAAAAATATATAAAGAAGAGGACTTCTCCCATACACTGACTTATAACATTTTTAAGCTTTTTCAGGCAATTGTCAGGGTAGAGAGCCAATCAGATAGCTCCTTCTGATATTTAATCAGTAAAAGTACACTTTAATGTGATACATTTGGATTACAATTCCCTATAAAGAACAGATTCAGAGAATCAATGTCAGTTTAACAAGAAAAAATCTCTTAGTTTACCAAATATATATACAAATGTATTTCCCAAATCATATTAAATGTAAGGAGTAGTTACTGAGCAAGAGAGTTGCTTCTATTTTTTATTTTATTTTTGAGTCTTCTGTATCTCTAGAGCTTGTAAGGATGTTCAGAATGAAAATAAAAAAAAAAAATGAAGACTAGAAGCCTCCAAATATAACTATTAAAAAGAAATAAAGACAATTGAATTAGCCTGTCCTATAATAACATTAAAAGCATGGACGCTGCCATGTAAATCAGGGAGAAACAGGGAGGCACATTAACACGTGGGAATGGGGAAAACCTTGATTGATATTTGTATTTGCAAACTACAAAATATGCATTTTACATGGCACTGATGCAATTGGTTCTTACATAAACTATTCTGTTCTTACATACATTTTTTCAAAGAATTTATATTGTCAATTTTGCACATGGGTCCACTCAAGATCACCACCGATCAACCACTCATTGATTTTGGGATGGAAACAATGGACCAAAGATGGTGTCAATAAAAAGCCACTTGGAATATCATAGCCACTCATTTAGGGGCCCAATAGTAATAACAATTTAAGGTACATACCAATTCAAGGCAGACATTCTGCACAAAGGATTTGGATTATTATTAAATTAACGGAAAAAAGAAGAAGAAAAAAGGTTGGACTGTGAAAAGAAATAACTATTGTTGATATGTGGAGAGCCAGTAGGAACTCACAATGGGACCAACCATCTAAAATAAATCAATAAATCCTAAGGGTCAACCTGTGATCAATTCAAATCCTTCATACACATCTAATCCCTAGTTGTATATCCTACATCCCAACTTGACCCCAATCTAATTGATATTTCCACTAGATTCAATCAAAAGGATTGCAACTAACTAGCATTACCCTGGATACCAAAGAAAGGAATATCCTGTTGTCCTATTGTTGGTAATCAAGACCATCCAAAACGACCCGGTCAAGTTTATATTCAAAGATGTATTAAATATAACATTTTTCTGTAGCATTGCATGTACACAGCAAGCAGAATTTTGAGGCTCCAAAACAGAAACAGCACAAATCATTTCCCTACATACAAATGAAGACCTTGAAAATCTATGAAAAGAAACCAATATACCTCCTTTGACGGAACATACACATATGGTATTCCAGCTTCTTCACACAAGATGGGAACGTGAGTGATCACATCAATTGGAGAAATGTTGCCTGCTATTACGCATAACCTGCAATCACCAAATCCATATCAAATCACAAAAAAAGTTACACATGACAAGGTTGTTAAGTCTGAAAAAAATGGGAAGTACCAAAACACATTGTTGATACATTTTTGGATATGCTTTGGGAACACATTTGACAAATAAATTAAATTGTTTAAAAACTTTAAAAACCTGGTCAAGTCAACAAGGTTCAATTCAACTTAGTTATTCATGCTTTAGACCAAATTACTGCCCTATGGATGTCAATGTGCCAGGCTCAGTCAAGCCTAGCTTGCAGAAGCACTATTAGAACATTTACATACAACCTTTCTCATAACTTGCATTGCATATTATACTTCTACATAATGTTTCATGATAACTTGATAAAGAATACTCAAAACACAATGTAGGACACTCTTTTGTCAGAAAAAGCAAGTAGATCCTCAGAAAAGAGAGATGGCTAATGACCTTAAACAACAAATCTTTCCAAAAATGGACTTCACTAAAATCAAACATTATTTTTATAACATACATTGTACTACAGATCCATACATCCAATTTGAGGCCATCCCAATGAGCTAGAGCTACATGGCAATGGTTGGAAGGGCATAACTATCCAGTATGCCAACAATGCTTAGAGTGTGAAGCACAGGATGGACAGAATTACAGAACCCATATGGGAAATGCTCCATTGATAGGGGTCTCTGGTATAAGAATAGTGTCCATGCGTGTGCAATATGGATGTTAAAATACTCAAAACTATAACAGAACTTTGAGCGATTCAAATTAGAAAGAACAAAACAGAGCTACTTTTTTGGGGAAGGATGTTTTCCTACATTGTTTTCATTGGTGACAGAAAAATCTACATAGCAAGGTAGGAAAATAAACAACACATTGTGCAGTATGAGTTCTTTTTGAAATGGTTCATATATATTAATAGATAGAGAGCACCAGCGGTGCAAATACAGATTACAGGAAAGAAAATGAAATAAATACACATTGTGCAGCATGAGTTAAATACTGTGATCCCCAGAAATCAATGAGTGCACCCCATGAAAATACCCAATAGCTCATCCTAAAGTCAAAACAAGTTATCATGATACATCCAACAAAAAAGCCACCCTCTCCACACCATGTTTTGCTGAAAAGGCTATGATACTATTCTCACTTCTACCGACATGGTAATACTATTCTCACTTCTACCAACATGGAAATTCAAACCAATGACGTGGGAAGCTATGGAATAAAATTTGGTCACTAGCAAAGATTCCCTTTTAGTTGAAGTGATATGTTGATAACTTGACATATTATTATTAGTTGTAAAACATTTAGCTTTTCCTAATCTGCAAGTCCTATTTTTTTCAGGATCTGATCAGGCTCTGTACAAACAGAGGATTCCAACAGACATACTAGTAGTAATACAACTACAACATCTACAATCCTAACTACACAAAAAATGGGCACTCATTCAATTCACTTGTAGATCAAAACTTCTCAACATTTCAGATAGCATGAGTTGCCATATGAATAAATATAAAAAGAAAATGGATGAATACTGTTAGAGAAGGAGAAAAAACTCACCCTTTGTTACCCCGGCGTATGCTCTTAACCACTTCCTTAACACCCCTCTTCAGACATTTTGATTCAGAAGCTGAAAATAGGACACAACCAGAATTCAATACAACAATAAACTCAGAAACATAAAGTCAAAACATAATTAATAAAAACAATGAAAGTAAAAATAAAATTGATAATGGAAAAAAAAAAAAAAAAAGGAACATATGCAAACATCACCTAGTTACAAAAGTAGGAATTATATCCAACAATCTTTTTCCATCACATACAAACGCGGCCTTGTTCCATCTTTCAAGGATCAACTTTCTGTGTTATACTTTACCACTGAACATATCAAAAATTCTATTCCACATCACTCCACAATCTATCAAGTCTTTTCTTTAGCACTTCAATCAAAGACTTTAATGCCCTCCCTTCTCCTAATGCCTACTTGGAAACCTTCGGTTCTTTGCGCTTAAGCTGCATTTGGATATCTATAAATATGCCTGCTTGGCATTCCCTCATCATTTTCACTTATTCAGGCAACCTTTAGATTTTACCTAATGCCCTAATTTCTACGTTTATCATTTAAAACGCCTCTCAATTTCAAATCTTTCCACAGCTTGGGCTCTATGTCTACCCCCTCCCCATAGCTTTTCCATTGAGAATATAAAGGAAAATCTATGCATGTACAGAGAGTCTACGGAAATCAGCTTGAATAGATCATTCCAAGAATAAGAGTGATTTTGAAGGACACATCTTAAAGTGATATAGGACTTGGGTTTAACCTATTGATTCAGAATGCAGTCAACATGAGTAAATAGGACTAGTCGAATGGAAGAAAAAGAAAAGAAGGGTCATTGATGTTGGAGGAGTAAATTTGATTCAACAGGAGAAGTGTTTGCCGAGTTCTCAATGGATAATTTTCCCCTTGCCTCCCAACTAAGTCACACCTCCTATTACTATCTCCACGTTTTGAGGCATCAAATTTTTGCCAGAGAGCAGGTCTTCCGTTTCAATCCCAAAGCTCCACCACCGTTTTGATATGAACACTTTTTTTGCAATTATTTTGCCCTTTCCCCTTTTCATATCAATAAAACAGAAAGGTTACCATCTCTTAAAAAATAACATTTTCACTTAAAAATGTTAACTTTACGAGAAAGAAATTTCCTGTAGGTACACCGAAGCAGAACATAAACAGCCATATGACGAGAAGAACCTAACAGTGTTTTCAAGATAAAACTTAAAATAAGCAGGAACCCAACTCTACTATCTGAGGAAAAGAGCAGAAAGAGAGAGAGACTCAATAGAAGCGAGCTTATTTTGATCGAAGAAGAGCACAGTAAGAGAGAAGAGAAGGAAGTATACCTTTCCTGACAAGTTTAAGAGTCTTTTTGCAGAGCTTCTTGCCCGTAAGAGGCTTGGCTATTGGGGCTAATGCCTGCATCTTCTTCCGCTCCTTCTCCTTCATCGCTGATTTCTCATTCTCGCTGTCGCTGCCCATCTCTCTCTCTCTCCGGAACGTAGGAACCAATGAAGAAGGAAACAGGAAGAAGGTTTGAGGGTTTTAAGGCTTTTAAAGAAGAATACCAACTGGAGAGAGGGTTTTAGCCTCTTAGGGCTGAAAGAAGCCCGGTAAATATTTCTTATTTCCATATAAACCCTAAAGGGGCCTACTATTTTTTATTGTCTCACGTGGAGGGGTTGAAAATTCGGCCGAACTGACATTTTTTCTCTCTTCAAAATTTCTTTTTTAGAAATCCCATGGACTTTTTTTTTGGAAAGATTATTTTAAAAAATATAAAATACTATTTTTTAAAATATATATAAATATTAGCCGATATTCGACATATATTTGTTCGAAATATGCAAATATCGGTCGAGATATAAACCCTAAAAATGCCTACTATTTTCCATTGTCACGTGGGTAGCCGCATAGGCCCTAGAAATTAAGAATTTAAGGGTGCAATTTGGTCAACATTCAACTCCATCTTGGTTAATTTGGCTTAAAATATGAATAAGTTAATTTCATCATTTTTAAAATAGATATTTACTTTAGGTTAGAAAGGAATACTTGATTTATTTTAAAGAGCATGGTGTACTATTTGTCTATGGGATTATATGTTCAAATCCTATAGACGTTAGATAGAGTAATTGGTTGATAAAAAGAATTTGTCAAATTTCAATATGAAAAATCTACTCAAGATCGATGAGATAAATGGCTAAATGATAATGGTGATGATGAGTTGATCTATTGGATAAATTGAGATAAAAAAAATTCATTATTTGACCCATCTGATCTATAGATACACACTTCCTTTCATAACTTTTGAGAGTAACTCTTTAAGTTAATTATATTTTGAATAATTATTTCTATAAATGTCCTTTTGTTTAAAATAGACTAACACAACGTACATTACATATGTGTTCGATTGTCTAATCACTTATATGAGTTAAACTATGACCTAATTTAATTTCTTGGCCAGAATTAAAAATAGATTGGAGGTCCAAAAAATGGAATGGGTTATGAGTGAGTAAAAGGAGTGTTGAAGTATAGGTTGACCCATAAAACCACTAGAAAAATTAAACACATCTAAACTTTTTATTTACATGTATTTCATTTTTAATCATTGGGTGATTTAAAATTTCCACTATGTTTGGGTTTAGGTACTAAAGTTAATGTAAAAATCCCTTTAATTTTATATGGTTAGATGGGCGTTACAACAACTTTTTAGAATGCAATATAGAAATACACCATTTTGTTGTTGGTTAAAATGATTCTTTGGTAAATCCGAATTAGATTCTTTCAACCAAAATATGAGCATGCTAACTCGACTCATCTAAAATATAGCTTCAATCTCAACTAAAAAAAAATGACTCATTTTTTAATTTAAGACGGGGAAGACGGGTTAGAGTCATGCTTTGCATAAACCAACCCGCCGAAATTATCTTAATTTTATAAAATTCATAGAGATCTCATTTTCTAATATTTAAGTGATCATTCTTTGACACTTAGTCCTTTATCATATTTTATTAATAGAAACTTATTTTTATGCATACCTATTTGTTTAAAATAGACTAACACAATGTATATAGATTCAATAATATATTTAATTACACACGTAGATCTATGACCTAATTTAACCTGACCGAAATTGGTTGGCCCGATTTAAAAATGAGTTAGGGTTTTAAAATTGTTTGAGTTATAATTGGGTCGAAAGAGGGTCGTTGGGTTGAAAAGAGTAAAACGAAATTAAAAAAGATAGAATGAATTTTTTGGGTCTAGTCATGCAGGTCGAGTTAAAACCCAAGCTAAGTTTCATCCCGAATCACTTTCACTTTCTTAAAAAATTATTCTTTTCCATGTAAATTACGGCATCACTGCCAACATACACACAGAAACTGCGTTGAAGCAACATATAGAAGTTGCATAATACAGAAAATGAGATTACAACATTGTCAATTGATTATTGTCTGAGAAGTGAAACACTGATGAAAAGCTATCACTGCTATAATGATGTGTGAATGGACCTTGAACTGGGAAAGAAGTCACTGATTTAATCCATCAGTATTGGAATTTTTAGGAAATAGATGCAGTCGGGGGTGTTGGTGTAATCACCATCCCTTCCAACATCAAAATCACCTTCTTCATCGTCGGGCGAGAAGCCGGTTGTTCTTGAGTACACCATAGCCCTACACTTATTACCCTCTCCAGTTCCGTCTTTTCCACCTCTTTGTCATCTATCAATCTTTCCAGTTCTCCATGTTCAAAGCAATTACAGACCCAATCCAAGAGAATAATCTCATTCTCCGGGACATTTAACTCGAGATGCCTTCTGCAACAAGCAATCTCCAGCAGTACAATCCCATAGCTGTAAACATCTACCTTCGTTGTTATCGGCGAGCTCTTGTGCCACTCAGGAGCGACATAGCCTCTAGTCCCACGGAGGCCAGTGTAAGTTTTTGTTTGATCCGGCATCAACAGTTTTGCCAATCCGAAGTCGGAGATCTTTGGTGTCCAATACTCATCAATGAGTATGTTTTGAGGCTTTATGTCGCAATGGATGATTTGGGTCTCACACTCTTCATGTAGATATTGGATCCCTTTAGCCACATCCACTGCAATTCTCACTCTTTCATTCCAATCAGGCCCTGTTTTGGCCTTGAACAGGAAGTCAGCGAGTGAGCCGTTGCTCATGTATTCATAAACAAGTATCCTGTTAGAGCCCTCATTGCAGAAGCCCATCAATCGAACCAAGTTCCTGTGATGGGTTTTCCCTATCGTCTTCATCTCCGCTTCAAACTCCTTTTCTCCATCTTCTGCTAGCCTCTCTATTTTCTTCACTGCAACTTGTACACCGTTAGACAAGGCGCCTTTATAAACCTTCCCGAAAGAGCCCCTTCCGAGCTCTTCCTCGAAATCGTTTGTCACTCTCACGAGTTCATCATAGGTGAATGATCTCAAATTCATATCTTCAATGAAAGCCAAGGAGATTGAATTGTCGACAATCGGTCTTTGGACCCATGTGCAACGTTTGTATATCAAGCAGCCAGATACTGTGAAGATGACAACAGAACAGCTAATAAGAATTATACCGACGATCAGAATGCCGTTGCTGAGCTTAATCTGAGTCTTGTATAAGGTGGGATTCTTCTCTAATGTACTAATTCCTTTCACCTTAATGAATGTCGTCGTAGAATCGTTTGTGTTCCCGTATCTCAATGGAAGATTCTGTTTTGCACACCTTCCATTTGCAAACAAGGCCACACTGCAATTGCAATCATTCAAACAATCCTTTTTACAACCTTCTGCATCTGTCATCCATGAAAGTCCATATGGATTATCTAGCCAACTGAGCTCTGTGAGTGCATCAATTTCAAAAGTCATGTTCGATGCGCCTCCGCAATCTTCTTCGACCGTCAAATTGCATCCCAAAAACGACTGTGAGGGTTCAACATGATTGAATCCTGGAGAGCAGCTACATGTGGGTACCAAATTAAGCATGGTACAAAAGCTATTAAACCCACAGAGTCCTTTTATCTGGCAACGATCACCAAGACTGATAGTCTCCCATACGGTGGATGCATCTGATATACTGCCATTACTCTGAATCCGATGAGAGTACAACCGGAAAACTCCATCAGTGTCCACTGTAGCACGATAGACGAACCTTCCCGACCGGCTTTCAGTCAGGTTTTTTATATTAAGACCTGTGGTATTGACCAAGTAGAGGCGGCCATCATCATTGAGATTCAAGGACACATTCGATCCTCCCCACCACGTATCCGAATGCCAATACGCATCTACACTGGTATTTGTAGTCCCAGTGGGATATGACACCAGATTTCCATCACTATGCATTACAATTCGGAATCTTCCGATTGAATGGTTGGCATCGGAAGCATGTGAGAAGAGAGTCGTCTGCATCGGTAGCCGTTGTTCTGCTACAATAGTGTCAGTGGGGAATTTGAAACTCTTCCATATAACTCTTGAACGACCATTGTACAGAATGAAGTTACCGTTGTCTTGCATCGACGCGTAAGAGGCTGGTTGGGATGCATCAAGGAGCGGTACGGAGCCGTTGCTTCCATTACTTCTAAGTAACAATCTACCATTTTCAGATAAGATGACTGTGCCAGATGAAATTGGTGGATCATCTCTTCTCGCAGTCCATACAACGGTGTTTTTGGAAGCTCCCATGATCCATATACCAACCTTGAAGCCATTACTGATCGGGTAGAACCCGAATGCGAAATGTCGAGAAGGAGATGACCAGTAATTAGGAGTTGTATTGGTAGATAGAGAAGAGCCTAAGGAGATATTGGAGACCTGGGTTTGAGCTGTGACAGCATAGATTGCAGAGAAAGATAACAGAGAAAACAGAGAGAGAAGCATAGAAGCCATTGGAGAGAGATGTTTTGGATACTTGTGTAGAATGAGAACCATTCAGCGCAGGCACACTGATTTTCCACACTAAATCTTTTAAGAATATCCAAAATATTCAGAAATTTCCACTGAACATTCAAAACAAATAATACAAATACTGTGAATGACAGAAGTCTCAACCACTTGGTCTCCAATTAGTGTGGTCCACCAGATGTACGGGTCAAGGTCTCTACCACATGGGTTTAGCGTCAGGATTGGGGTATTGTACATGGAGCAATTAATTTTCATTCTTATTTTTCCATTCTTCCCCTAAAAGACAACAGAGTCCAGTAACTTTGTGGAATGCTCGAGTATTTTGACAAAATGTGGTAAAGGTAGAATCTATTTTTATGATGAAAGAAATTATATTGGCCAAAATTAATTATTGTGAGAGCATTCAATATTTTGGTCTTTTGTTTTTTAAAATAAAAATAAATAATTAAATACTTTTTTATATATTATGAACAATCCAACTGTAGAAATGCATGAAACTGAATATGACAAAAACACAAATATAAGTTTAAAAGAAAAATAATACGTACTTCATCTCATTATACTACCATATGCACGAAAGAATAACAACCCATAATATAATTGTAAAGGGAGATCCCAACGAGTTGATGGTCACTTTCCATAATTTTAATCCGTATGTAAAAAGAGGCTTGCATACATCCCAAAGACTAGTCGAGTACTCTAAGAGCCCTGAACACATTGGTCAAAAAAAAACTTCAAAAAGAAACCGAAGTATAAATTAAGATTTCGAGACCATGTAAATTTTAATTATTGAAAAACTAATATGTAACTTTACTTCTTAAAAGGGGCATAGGTAAAAAAAATTGGAGATTTTTTAAAATATTGATGTACCATTGCCAACCCTGCCCCATAGATCCCACTTAAAATTATCATCAAGTTCTTCACCATGGAAAATTCCTCTTAAAAGAGTATAATTTGAAGAAAAGTTGTAATATAACAATATTACTTTAATAGAAATCCAAGATTCCAAGTTTTCAAAAAAACCCCCAACATATCTACATTTTAAAATGTGCCCACAAAGATATGTTTGAGCTTAATGACAGTGATAGCATGGAAATAAACATATACATCCAAGCCATATGGTCCAATTTGGAGGCCTACTCTGTGTGGACATGTTGAACCAGTAAACTTACATTGAACAGACTGATTACCATTCAAATGGTCAATATGAAAGTAAAAAAAAAAATGAAAATCAATGTTCAAAATGGTTCAGAATTAACAAATGCAATCAGGTTGAACCAGTAAACTTACATTGAACAGACTGATTACCATTTGCATGGTCAATATGAAAGTAAACAATAAAAAATTAATGTTCAAAATCATTCAGATTCAGCAAATGCAATCAGATTACGTTCCCAACCGTGATTTCTACGGTGTTGATTGCATTATTTGTGACATGTAGAGTGAATGATTAGTCAACAAAATCATCATCTGAAACATAAATTTGATTCATCTTTCATGCTTAGTTCACTGATTCTAATGGCTACCATCATCTCTCTGCTTCTGTTATTCCTTTACAAATTCTGTACAGTAATGGCTCAACCAGTTCAATCCAATTCTGGTTTAGGTTCTCTTCACTTCCCAACCAAAGATCCCAGTTATGGCAAATTGGTTGACAATCAGACTGATTGTTGTTGGGCTTTGTGGAGTTTGATCATTAGAGTTGTTGTATAGGCTTTATAGAACTTGATCATCAAAGGTGTATTGTTAATCGGAGATATGCTATCGATCTGGCATAGACTATCGCAGGTTTTGGAGGATAATTTCTTAATTTCACATGACATTCTATACACAACTCTAATTAGAGTAGTGTATATATAGTCAGTTTATATGAGAGATGAACAAGTATATTGAGAGACGCCTCTTCTTTGTTTATTTTGTCTTTGAGGATAGTGGATTGGTGTGAACCTGTGTATGTACTGAAAGAAAACTATATAAATCTCAGTATTTTGATTGATTTGCTTCTCTTTTCTTGTTTTCTCTTTTGCTTCTTTTTTTTTCGATATTGCTCCCAACAATTGTGTCTGCCTGCCTGGTTTTGATCATATCCATCCCAATCAGAGATTTCAAGGATGTGAGAGAAACTTCACTGGACAATCTTGCAGAGACAGAACCAACATAACATACTCCATGACAATTATGGACAATATGGAATTGGAAGACTGCCCTTCTTCTATTTTTATTTTTTTTTGAATGGTTAATATATTAGAAAAAGAAAGACCAGAGGTGCAAGAACAGAAAGCAAAATAAGAAAAAAGAAAAAGACGGTACAACCCGCAAGCTCAACTATAAGCAAAGCAGGAATAAAGCTAAGCTGAATCGACACTTTCTTTTCAGATCACACAAAATATCATTCATGTAAGAGTAGAGGCCGAAGTAGCACACTTGCCCTTCTTCTATTGTATCACCTTCGACTAGAGACAATTGTAGCAATGCTTGTTTGTATGATTGCAAGTGTGATGCTTCTCTGCTTCTAAAGGGGAGTGCTTGAAATTGACACTTCCATTTAGGTATTGAAGAAGAGGCACCGACAGAAAAATGACAATTTTTGTCAAGGTTGGTAATGGAACTGCTGGAATCCCAAACAGTACTCGGAAAAGACCCACACATAAGCATAATAGTGGTGAGTGTAGCTCTTTTTACATGCTCTACTATTTCTCTTGTGATCTCTAGTTTTCATTTATAGATATCTATGGTATACAAAAATTATAGAGAGAGAGAATTTTGGTTTGCCAGAGGAGACTGCTCTGAGATTCTTTACTTATCTTGAGCAGAAGAACAACAGGAGGTTTCAAGGAAGAGTTGGGTAATGGTGCTTCTGGATGTGTACAAAGGAGCCTTATCCAAATCAATGTCACAAATATCAATGATATTTTCAAAATATTATTACTGTATTAATAACGAGTATTTATCAGTATTACGGTAAATTCTAATAAAATTACATTAAAAATTCGATAAATAGAATATCGCGATAAATTACCATTTAATTCCCTATTAAGATTTTTATTTTAGTATTATTTTTTAGATATTATATTTTTACAGGATTTTCTCATTAATTTCTCGATAAAAATGTGAGAATTTGAAAATATCTCGATATTACAATCATCATTAATGACCCAATAATGGTATTCGTGATGATAATCCAAATAAGCAATTTTACCCATGGATTGAAATCAGTAATATTCGAACAAAACCAGTAGCACGGAAGTTATTAACACTCAGGGTCCAACCAGCCAACAACCACTAAACTCAGCCCAAAGTGTAGAATTCACTCTCAAAAGCTATCTATTGATAGAAGAGTGCCTCAAGTGTTATACGGAGTCATTGATTACTCGAATAATTGGATCATCATATTAGATGAATTCTGTAAAATGTGTGACCCGTCCATGTCAAACGCTTCACATATTCTTCATGCATTATATTAGTACTTGTTAATATTATTTTTTAAGAAAATTGATGATATTTTTCTTTTCTTTTTTAATCTAATATTGATATGTTTGTCACTTGATTGGAGTAGGACTAGTATATGTTTTATCATCAGTGTTATTTTCACATTTTATTTTAATTAAAAACAATTTTAAATTTAAATTCAAGTACATAAGTATATAGGAAATTACTCGTACACCCTTTGATTCCACCAACTAAATCTACTTGTATTCTAGTAGAGATCAATCACATGGTATCTAGAGTAGAAAATGTGTTGCATTGAAATGGAGAGCCGATACACCAGTATCAGCGCAACAAATGTATCTGCCGTTATAGGACAATACACCTCTGCCTGTCACCCATCCATCACCCACCTGTTGCGCACCAATACGTTGCAGCCGAGATGTTCTCACAACACTCAATGTATCAGCCACATTTTTCACCCGTGCAAAATACAAAAATTATTTGAGAGTTCTTATTCACCACGTGACACTCTTCTCGAGCCCTAATTAATCTCCTACCTCCAACCCCACTCTCTTTCTCTCTGTGTGCTTTTTGCCGTTAACAAATGAGATTCAGATGGGTAAAATTGAGGACAGAAGGTCCGAAGAATGACTTCAGACCTCCGCATATCAATTAATCTGAACCGTCTAATTGATGAGTATGAATTTAGATCATATGTATGATGATTGTAACTTTTCAAAATTTATCTATTTTTATCCATTGATTAGAATCATATACTTAAGGAGTTTAAGTATACAAAAAACAAATCGATTTTTCTTCCTTTATTGGACTAAATGGCTCGAAATCTCCAACTAATAGGCCTAATTTATATATCAAATCTCACAACAATTACAATATTTATATTAAAGCTTGCTATTAAAATGAAAATAAGTTTCCTCTCACCTCTATTTTTTAGAGTTTTAAAATCTAAGAACTCTAGTTAAATGATCAAGTTAATTTTGGTGCACCACTAATTATGAAAAACACTTTTTAACTCTTAAACGCCCCCATTTCAATCTATATCCCATACCCGATCCAATCATTCCGTACCATACCCTTACATAGCCTTAGGAGACCCGATCTCTCAAGACCCAAATTTAATGATAGTCAATACATCCATGCATATTCAACCCATTATCTGAATTTCAATCATTAAAATTAAATCGCTAAATAATGAATTTTAAGAAGAAATTCGGTGCACCAAATAACCCTTCAAGTTTATTTTAACCTACGTAGCTGGATTATGGATAATTTGATAAAAACTAACTTATGTAAAATCGACTCTGAGACATGATATTGAGCGACATGAAATCCATCAAGTTGGGCACACGTCTTTGTTTTTCTACACATAAAAACACATTATGCCAATGAGGAAGGAACTCTATCTTTTTAGTCCAGACTCTGGACACTTACTCTTTTAATACATGACTAATGTCCAACTCAAAATCCACCAAGGTGACAAGTGAAACTAATCACCACCAGAGCGACTTGGAATCCACTAAGCCCCGCATCATTAACAGACTAGTTTTACCCATTTCACTATGAACAGGGATGTTTTAGTTGAAACAAGAAGAAAAGATATACTCCCTCCGTCCCATTTTAGTTGTCTCATTTGAAATATATATATTTTTTTAAGGAACTCTCTATATAAGGCTATCACTCATATGATTTCATTCATTTTCAACACATTTTATACTACTCAAATACAAATGAGACAACTATTTTGGGACAATTCCAAAATCCATATAGGACAACTAATTTGGGACAGAGGAAGTATATTTTATTTATTTGTGTATTAATTCCGAAAAGAAAACTTTATTTGGAACTAGACCAAGTTATGAAGCAAGTTGTTCAAACTTCAAACAGCAGCCTGTTTGCCGAGCCTAAGCTTGCGTTCTTTGGAAAGAAGCCTCGCAAATTCGATCAATTCCTCTTCATTGGTGTGTGCATCTTTCACTGCCTCAAATTTACCCGTTTCCAAGTTCACTCTTGACATCGTCTTCTTCAATAAATTACTCCCAATTTCAACCAACCTCTCTAAGTTCTCTTTTGTTGATACGTCCACTGATGCTTCGTTCCCTTCCAATGAGTCATCCTGAGAATTAATTACACAAAAAATTTAGTATACATCGTTAATATCTTAGCATACCACACATAAATAGCAATATCTGAAAGAAAAACCAAAAGAAAGAAAATGAATTAAACCACAACACAATAATTTATGTGGTTCAACACCGAACTACTATGATGAAAGGCAAAAATCGAAGGAGAGACGGATCTTGCCTTCGTTACAATTCCCGTTATCCTTTCTTTCACCTAAAACAACATTATATACTAGCTTCATTAGGGTTTATAAAGGTGCAATGTGAAAATTACAAAATTACCTCCCAAACAAGAGGATGCTGCCCTACTACTGGATCGACAGTAAAGAAATCTCGTATGGAAGGATAATCACAAGAAAAATCTAGATTTCTACCAATTTAAATGTAATATATGCACCCAGAAAATTTTCGTTCTCTTATCGTTGTTTGTATGCTACTATGTTATGGAATGATTACTTGCTTATGAAGCCTTAGATATAATCCAAGAGAAGATGAAGTTGTGAACATCAATATAAGAATCAGTAGTGATCAAAGTGGTAAGGAACCTGGATTCGAAGATATTGTTCCTTGGAATTGAGAGCTTGGAAGAGAACAGAGTTATGAATGTCGACCATGTCGGAGCTTGCTTGGGAGAATGAATCAATCAGGGGAGTAGTACCAGTAGAAGACTCATAGATCCAATTAAACACACCCCATTTTGAGACCTTATCAGCTTCGTGCTGCTTGTTTTGCTTAGGTGCCCCTGTGCCCAAAGAGAGAACTAGGAACTTCCCACACTCCATGGGTTTGATGTTCAAGAAATCGTGATTTTCCTTGTGAATCTCCTTTGTAATCTGGCTTATTGCTGCTAATGTCTGTAGATAAACAAGATTAATTCACATTAGTAGTCCTTTGTTATTCATGTCGACCTGATTTATTCCTCTTGTAGCTAAACAGAATGTAACTCTTGTACAGAACTCCATATCCTTCGAATGAGCTACAAATTTGTTTCCTTACCGGGTTATTCGCGGCGACTCCTCCATCAATAAGGTTGAAATGTTTGACACTTCCTTTGGCATCTTCAGTCTTGAAGTAGTGAGCTGGAAGAAAGGTTGGAGCTGCTGATGTACTGATGCACACATCCGAGAGAAGCGGATCTTTGGAAACATCATTGTTCGCCTGTATATACATTTCAAAGACAGATTCAACATCTTGGGTGATTAGTATTTGTTATAATGAAGCAATTGTCACTTAACACAGTTGATTTCTTGATAATCAAACAGAGTACCTCGTAGGTGGAGAAGAGGCAAGGCTGAAGATGCTTGATGTCGAAACATGGAATGACCACATTTGTTAAGGTTTGATGCAATCTTGTCTCACCAAGAAGCCCCTGTACGAGGGAATGCAGATACTTCCCATCATATTTAGGTCCAAACGCCATTCGGAGGTTCCATGCCGCCGCGAGAATGCCGCTGCTCAAACCATTTTCAATCACAAACATCATCAACATCGGCAATTTTTTACGCAGAGGCACATACAATTCCAACTCTAACAGTACTATTTACCTCCTTTGTGGAAATATCTTGGGACAATGCTCTAGGTAGAAGTTCACAATATCCTTAGCAGCATATAGAGGACGATTGTTTTTGTCCGGGGCAGTAAGCATCGCGGTCACGAGGCCGCCAGTACTTGTTCCGGCAATGACATCAAAGTAATCTGTAAGCCTCACATTCTTGTCTTCATCAATGTCCTGCAACAAAAAAATTCAACAAAATTTGGTCATGGCTTCTTCAATATATGTTAGAATTGCACAACCATGGACTTCTTGGAAAGATAATTTAATATCATATCAAATAGATCTAATTTCATGTCAATGGAACATTATGTTAAACTTAAAACATAGCTATTATTGAAGACTATGAAAATAAACCTAAATCTAATCTAAATTTAAAAATAAAACTAATAATATGCACAACAGTATGGTTAGCATAGTAGCAGACCTGATAAGTGAGAATAGTTATTTAAGACAGAGACTTGAATCCAATTCAAAATTCAGAGGTAGAGATACTCAGCATACTGGCTTGTTGTTGGGTTTACCTGCAGCTTTAATTCAAGGAAAGCTAAGATGACTGCAGGGATGATGCCTCTAACACCTCCTCCATCAATGCTCAGTACTGTGACTTTGTTGCCAGTGGTAGGAGGGGGATGACTTGCACTGCTACTCTCCATTTGATCTGTCTCTCTCTGTCTCCCTCTGTATCTCTCTGTCTCTCTCTCTCTCACAATTTTTGATGTTTAAGGAGCCTACGTCTATCTTTATATACATAAATGAAGATCAGTAATAGAGACTCTATTTCGTGACTCTTTCCTCTTTATCATTTAAGAACAAGATAGGAAGATGAGATATCTGTCATGGTTCTTTTAACGAGTCATTGTCACCAACCAATAATGTTAAATGTTTCCCTGTTAGTGTATTGAATATTCAATATGGTCTTTCTTTATATTTAAAGTTTGATGGGTATTGACTTTTAAATTAAATAAACAATGATAATACTGAAAAAAAATATAGATAGACAATAGAAAGACTTTAGTTTTCACACATGGGAGAATATTCATTAATTTAAGGTCAATACTTACCAGTAAAGAACAAAGAACGGGATACTTAACAATCAGCCTGCATTGTGGGAGTGTCGGCTGGGTGGGTGGCGTGGTGGCGGGGTATGGGGGACCAAATTTCGACTGATATGCATAGTATCGATCAGAGATAAAAAAGTTCGGTTAATACACTTGATATTTATATTTTTAAATTTTTTTTAAAAAAAGTCTTTTATTTTTTTAAATGATTTTTTCAAAAAGAAAAAACCACTGAGATTTATAAAAAAAAAAAAAAAAGAGGAGAGAGAAATATCTGACTTCGGCAAAGCTGAATTTTTAACCCCTGGAAATGGGGAAGATAGAGAAAGGATCAAGGCTGGTCCTGACTTCATAGAGAAAAGGTCATTTGGGTACTTGAATTTACACAATTTTTTTTATAATACATGTATCTTCATTTTATAACTTAATTTATGTTGCGTTGAACGTAAATTGAATTTAAGACTCTGATTCATGAGACGGGTTTCTTGACTAACCCCTTGGAGTAAAAACATTATATTTCAATGAGATAGAACACAGAAGAAATCATTGGTATATAATCTTAAAATCTTTTACAACGTAAATGGTTTGTTAGAATAGTTTAAATAGTGTAAAACTTCATGTATTCTCCTTGCATGTATGTTTCGTAAAAATATGTCCAATAAAGCCTAAGATGCTAGTAAAAGAGAATCTTTTGGTAATACTATTGAGATTTGAAGAGAACTTGAAACATATTAAATAGTAACTTATGAAGATTCTCTAAAAGTAAAAGTTACAAGAATTGAGTTACATACCGTTAAAAAAAAAATAATTGAGTTATCATTTTTTTAATGATTAATGCATTAATAGAAAGATGCAACAGATGTCCAAACATAGAAACAAACGGAGGCAACAACAGAGAAACAAAAATCAAATCTCAAATACACCCACATGACACACAAAAATAGAAAGATGCACCAAGGGTGCAAATACAAAAACAAGCGGAGGCAACAACAGAAAAACAAAAATTCAATCCCAAATACACTCGCAGGACACATAAAACCAACCAACAAACTCTACAAAAAAGACCTAAGCAGTGTCGATAAAATCTTTTCAGGCTCATAAAATATCATTGGTAGAGATATTTCTAAAGTTTGAAAGAGCACTTAAATTCAAAGCTTTGGTGAATGGAGATGTAGCATGGCAACCAAAATTGGAATCTCATCTGGATTTAAAAAAACTCGGTTAAAAATTGAAGAAATTTGGCAAAATTTTATTTTCTTATATATAAATTTGAGTTTATTTAGATTATTTTTCCATTTTCATTTTTAATTTTAGGCTTTCTATAAAAAAACCCTTAAGCATTATAAAAAAAACATATTATTAAAAAACAGTGAAAGCGTTCCTACTGACCCTTTCCACCGACGTTCCTCCGGCCTGCAACCCTCTCACCTCCTGTTTTCTTTCATATTTTTTTTTTTTCCATAGCCCACGTGAGCCTATTACTCTTACTGTCTTCCCTACTCATTTTCTTTTATTTCCCCCACCAACCTCAGGGTCAAAAATTCAACCCACAATGTACATATCGGCCGAACTGTATCGAATTTTGGAAGGTCGATACACTTTCGTCGATACGTATAGTATCGGTCAGAGAGAGAAAAATTCGACTGAGATCTAAACTGTATCAGCCGATTTTTATTTTTTATTTAAAAAATAAATAAATATCGACATGGCCCAATCAACATCTCGGCCGATATTCATCCGACACAGGCGAATATCGGTCTAGATTTTGGCCAATATTCGATATTTGAAATATCGGCCGATATTTATATTTTTTAATTTTTTTTTAAAACAGCCTTTTTTATTTTTTTAAACATTTTTTTTTTTAAAAAACCACCAAGATTTTCTTAAAAAAAATAAGGAGAGAGAAAAATCTCGGTCGAACTTAGATATCGGCCTAGATCAAAATCCGGCTGGGCCAAGTTTTCAACCCTGAACTTCAGTGCCTTTGGATCCTTGACCCTTGAACCTTAAGTTGACCGTCTTGACCAACTCCCATTAAACATCAACTTCCTTCATTAATTAACTCCATTAATTCTTATTTAATACTCATTATTTATATTTTAATCGATTTGCCCATCTCATCCCTTAAATCGATCATACCCGTTACATCATTTGGTGTATTATTACAGTCTAAGAGTTCTAGGAGATATTTCTTTCTGAACACTAACTAATTCTTAGATATATAAGTCTCTTTACTCAAACACACCTAATGAGTTTATGCCTTTCATGGAGAGTGACCCTTTAAGGTAGAATGAGAATTGAAGTCAGAATTCCTGCTACATAAAGCGAGTTTTTAATCATCACTTCAATCTTTTTGAATTATACATATTCGTGTTTGCCTTCCAAGTATCATGTAAAAATAGAAAGTAAGTAATTTTGTATATGATTTTGTCTACAAATGTATCAAGTACTATCGTTAAGAAGGAATTTTTTTTAAATATTTTTAAATTCTAACACTTATAAAAATCAATTAATGTTTTTGAAAATATTATAAAGACGTTGAGATTTTATGAGAATCTCTTCAATTCACTATTTCTGATGATATAAAATGTTCAAAATGAGAAAATTATCCTTAATGAATAAAATTAACAGAGATGCCTTTGCAGTTCAAAAAATATTTCCTTTTTTATTTTTGTCAACACTTGATGTTGTTCTTCACTTTTTATTTTGAATCATAATTTTTTATTAGAAGTTTCAAAATTAAAAAAAAAAAAACTTATAAGATTTTACAATATTTTTCTCTCAAAAATAGGACAAGGATCATTTGGAGAAACAATTTTGGATGGTTCTTCTGTTTTGGCATTTGAGGCAGGTTTGTTCAATTAATCCATATTTTGTAATATTTCTATCTAAATTTAATTAATTTATTAGAAATTCAAATGACAATATCAAACAAATGAATAAAATTAATAATTTATTAAATAAGTCAAAGATAATGAGACGGTAACTTGTTTGGTAGATTTTAAAATTACTGTTCAAGTTACGAACTTATTAATAAGTATAGACGATAGAGTATACTGAATAAACCTTAAAAATGGGAAGTACATAATATATTAATATATTGTTTGTTCTAAATTGATTATTAGTTTTTCATGAATAGTATAAAAAAATTATTTCATTAGTATTTTTATTTATTATATCTTTATTATTTTTTAAATATTTATATTTTTTTGAGACTTATCCATTAAATTCTCATTAAAAATCCAATCATTTGAAAATATCCTGATATTTTCAGTCTCCTTTAATACCCGAAAATGATATTTGTGACATTGACTTTGACTTAGCATATTTGATAGTAAATGTATTGAACTTGTAAATGAAAGGTATTGAATTCATCTCAAGCAGAGGTGTAATTATCGGCCGATACGCTTATATCACAGCCGTATGGTATTGGCCGATATCAGCTATGAAAAAAAAAAAAGAGAATAATATCGACCGATATATTGGCTGATAACAATATATCGGTCGATATATCGTATCAACCGAAACCGAATTTTGTACCCCTGAAATTCTCAAGCTATCGCCTCCCATATATTGATGATACTTAGTAACAACTTGAGTCGGTATTACTTTCTTAGATTTTCTCACCAGTGGACAAATTTACTCCTAAAATCGGGTCTAATCCTTAAATTATTTATTCGTCTTATGGCTCATAATGTAAATTGTATTAAGACTACTGAAGTAAATTTGAATGAATTGAATCTCCTGATTTATATATTTATCCTTTCTTGATTTTTTTTTAAAGTTTTATCAAGCTTAAAAGTGTTTCTTGCAAGAAAAGTTTGAATATTTTTAGTCATCAAATTCCATTCTGATGATTATAAGCCCTTCCTCCATGTTTGATTTGTCTGGTTTGATTTTCTAGTACTACATCTTTTGTTTTTGTACTCTATATTTATTTTTTTTTACCGAAGGTATCCAAATGTGTCGTACAATTAGTCATTTGGGATATGTACATGCTTATCTACACATATATCGAGTTCAAACGGTGCAACCTTACTTCTTTGTATTTGTATTTATAAATCATCTAGAATTTCGAAAGATGCCAATGGAAAATAGTGTTTAAAAGTAGTTTTGATGAAATATTGTCATTAAGTCGAAAGATGTTATTTCTTGTGATAGTAATATGAATCGATAATGTTTATAGAAATTTAACAAATAAATCTTCAACTAAATTCTATGAGTCTTTAAACTTATATTAAAGTGTATTTATTTTGGATTTGACTTTTATCATGCTTATCTGAAACATGAGATTTGTTGGTAGTTTATGCATCCATCAAATTAATGTTACCCGTGGGTACTAACTAAGCCTATTTGAAAAGGCACCTTATTTAGACACTCGAAAAATCTGTTATTAGACACTCAATTTCAAATTTTTGAGTGTAATTACTATTTTGTCCTCCTGTATTTTATCATTCGAATGATTTTTTCAGATCGTTCAAATGATCCTTCGAAGGAATGGCGGCAAGCACTGCTTATTTCCAAAAAATTTCAAATTGAATAACCGGACTAATTAGGATAGCCTCATAAAAATACTTTAAGAATTCAAAGTCTTTTGACACTCGTAAATGCTTAAAACAAAGTGTTTTACAAATAAGGGTATCCTTCGACTATGTCGAAAATATATTTGAGAGTGTCAAAAGACCTTAAAGTCTTAAAGTATTTTTATCAAGTTATCATAATTAGTCCGCATATTCAATTTGAAAAATTTTAGAAATACACAATACTTCAAAAATAACTTTAAAGTTTTAAAGTATATTTTATTATTTAACTAATGCACTGTGCATTACTTTTACTGTAGCATTGGTGTATTTTCAATTTCTCAAATTAAATATCTGGACTAATTACGATAACCTAATAAAAATATTTTAAGACTTTAAGGTCTTTTAACACTCCCAAATATGTTTTCGACAGAACCGAGGGATACCCTTATTTATAAAACACTGTGTTTTAAATATTTGAGATTGTCAAAAGACTTTTAATTCTTAAAGTATTTTTATCAGGCTATCATAATCAGTTTGGATATTCAATTTGAGAAATTTTGAAAATACACCCTACTTAAAAAATAACTTTAAAATTTTGAAAGAAATTTTATTATTTAAATAATACAATATTACTGTAGCATCAACAACTATTTATTCGAAATCCTAGAAACAAATTTTTTAGAATAATCTGAAAAATAAATTGAAAAATCATTTGAATCATAAAATGGTAAGAGTATAAAATGGTAATTTTATCTTAAAAATTTAGAAAGTCCAACACCGATTTTCCGAATATCTGAATGGAGGCGCCTTCCAAAATATCCAAAAGGAGGTCACTCTTAACATGTCCAAGGGACCACTGAATGCTTAGACTTGCAATTTGCAACCCATTAAAGCTTGAACTGTAGAGAGGCAAGACACATGTGGAGCTAATATTCAACGCGTTACGAACGCGTTACGAATAAAGTTAGAAACTTAGAATCACTTTCTCCTGTCAATATCATTCATGACAAATATTGTACTGTACACTCTCCAAAACCTAGACATGTGGATCATTTATTTTCTATTCACAAAGAAACATCTACCTAGTTTTAAGATTTTATAAAATTATTCAACTTCTAATTTGATAAATCAAATGAAAATTTTTAATTAGAAAATCATAAAATTTATCACAACCTTCGCATTTAATTCATCTAACAGTGGAGTCAACAATTTCACATATATATATACATACATACAT
This sequence comes from Chimonanthus salicifolius, assembly GCA_013350335.1. NCBI lineage: Eukaryota > Viridiplantae > Streptophyta > Magnoliopsida > Laurales > Calycanthaceae > Chimonanthus > Chimonanthus salicifolius. The sequence goes on along the minus strand of CM023538.1, from coordinate 62,132,303 downwards.
ACATACATACATACACATACATACATACATATATATATACATACATATACATACATACATATATATATATGTACATACATATATATATATGTACATACATATATATATATATATATATATATATTTATTGTAATACCTCATCTTAATTTAAGAATTAATTATGATTAATTATGATTAATTAAATAATTTTTTTTATCTGTTAATTATGAATTATTTTCCTCTAATCGTAAATAGTATCAAATAAGTTCTTCAACGAATCTGAGTTTGACTCGATCCGAATCCGATAACTCTTTTAATTAAATTCCAAAGATATATGGACAAGTTATGAATATAATAATATTATTTCAGGCTTAAACCTTAGGTGCTTTATAAACTCAGTCATTTGACTTAGTTTGAACTTCAAATTTTATATTATGCATTATTTTTAAATTCCGGACCTAATGACATGCCAATCTCGCTATAATTTCGCTAATTTATTTTACCCCTAAGTTTTAAAGTGGTAAAACCCTAAATTGATAGGGTAGAAGAAGTCCTAAAAATATACAGAGAGAGTCAATACTCAACCTGTATTATAACTAAGCTGTTTATTTCTTTACACTAAAAAATAGTTAGTTTTTTATATTTATTTTAAGCCATGAAATATGGGCCGTTGAATATTCTTTCATTTAGAAAATGTGGTTTTTGACTTCAAAACACTTTGAAACTTTAGAATGTTTTTATCAGACAAATTTACTCTATCAAACTATAAGGTTGGATACTTTCAAAAAGAATCTTGAAGATTAGGATATTTGTTAAAACGGTGATTTTTAACAAAAACACTGGGTTTTTGAGATAGATTTCACTCCAAATTTTAATACCATACTCAGTTTTTAATACCTGACCTACTGAACCAATTGTATCAATTTAGTGAGACCCTGAAATACCCCGATAAAAGAAAGGACATAGATGTAAATAGTAAAAAGAATAAATTAATATTATATTATAAAATAATATCAGAAACCAGATGAAAGATAGGTTTAAAAGCTACGGATGTAGCTTTTAGTTGTGCTGGAAGAATACAACACCGTCAATTGCCTATGTCACTGTGCGGTAGTTGTAATAATAATTATAAAATATATAATAATAAATGCATAGTTATTAAAAACCTACAAAGCTAATGAATAGCTTAGGCAACTTGTATGATTAAAAAATTCATACGGTTGTCTATAAATAGGTGTAATCGGCGAGGAAGTCAGAACATGAAAAGAAAAAAAAAAAAAACTCTTCAAAATTTTCTGCCGTTTTGCTGTCTTTCCCTCTTTCAAAAACAGCAAGCCCTCTCTCTCTTATTTTTTCTTTTCTTTCTTCTTCTTTCTCTTACTTTGGCCATACCAGCAGCAGCCGAACGTTCGGGTTTCTTGAATTGGTTTAAGGGTTTTCAAATTTAGTCAATCTTACACAGAATTTTGCACCCAAGGTATCGAAATAATTCTATTTTTATTTTTATTAACTCCATAGCAAATTAGGAGTAAAATAGCTTAGTATTGGGGTTCAAAAAAATTAGATTTTTTTTAAATGGAGGAAAAATATATTTCCTCTTAAAATTTAAATTTTACCCTCAAGATTCGTATTATTTTACGTTCAAAATATAATTTTTGACCATAAGTAAAATCGGGAAAAAGATTAACCCCAGGTGACTATTGTGTGTTTATTTTTCCGCCTTGTGTGTTTAAATTCCTGTACTGTACCCTCTGGGCCAAATTCTCAGTACGTCTCCATGGTCCTTCTTCCAGAAGACAATATGAGGATAGGGCACTGAGTACTTTTATTTACTTTACTGTCTCTGTACCCTCTGGGCCATATTCTCAATACGTCTCCATGGTCCTTCTTCCAGAAGACAATACGAGAATAGGGCACTGAGTACTTTTATTTACTTTACTGTCTCTGTACCCTCTGGGCCATATTCTTAATACGTCTCCATGGTCCTTCTTCCAGAAGACAATACGAGGATTGGGCACTGAGTACTTTTATTTACTTTACTGTCTCTGTACCGTCTGGGCCATATTCACAATACGTCTCCATGGTCCTTTCTCCAGAAGACAATACGAAAGAAGGCACTGAGTACTTTACATTTTTCATTTTATTGTAATGTTTTGAATAGCTGACAACTAATTTTCTAACATAATTTAAAGGAATAAAAAGAACCTAGGTGACTCATTACACATATCATGTTTTCTGAAAAAATATCACGGGGTTTGGGAAATTATTATGTGTATATACTGATAAATAGAAAATTTATACATTTTACTCTATCTTACAGATTTTCTATGAAAAACTCAACCGGAGAAGGTGAGGAGACTCGAACCAACACTTGTATTGTGTTATATGTTAAACCCACTAACACCAGACTGAAATGGGACCCATGGTCAATTAAAGATAGAAAAGGCTATATAGGTCCAGAATACGAGACCTGACACTGCATACATGTAAGGGATGTAAATGTTCTAACTGTTTAGAACGTAGGCGTTAAAATGGTGTCGGGGAGTCGAGGACTTGTAGTCTCTAACGCAGTATGGACCCGTGCAGTGTCTGAGAATTGTCGGGTAAAAACTAGGTGAAGGCATTCGTGTTATTAAATCCAGTTTTATATGTTGGTGTGATATTGATTATTTTATTGATTTCTTGTACTGGTATTTGATACACCAAATGATAAGCCTGCAGTATGGTGGTTCTCTCAGAATAAGTCCCTGTGTAAGGAGGGCACTGGAAATCATGCATTATCATGCATTTGACATTTGCATGTGATAATTATGTTCATAAGTTAAATCTGTGGAAGATAATAGCTTTGTAAAGTTTGATATTTGCCGTTAGGCTATAATTGCTGATATTAGCCGAATACCATTTGCGAACCGTTGGGTTGGACGTATTAGCAGGATGTGGTCGACCGCCATCAACTATTGGTGTTGGATGGGCTAATAGACCGGGTCGTGGAGACCGTATGCACTTGCAAATTGCTATATTATTTCCGTGGAGGAATTAATATTAGTTCTCGTTGGAACTTTAAATGGGGGCTGACCCCGGTGTTGTAACATGGCTGGGGACTGACCCCAGTGTTAACAATACAATCTGAGTAAAAACCTTATAAGATGATCCTAGGGTGAAAATGGGATATAACATGCTTTTCTATGACATGCATTGCTTATGCATTATTGCATTACAATCATTGGATTTTATGGTGAGTTCTCCCCACTGGGCTGTTGCTCACGTCCCTTACAATGCAGGATCTAAACCAGAGGAAGGATTGGAGCGACCAGTGGTGCCTCGTTGAAAGTCGGAACTTAGAAGTTCCTAAGGTATTCCGCATGTGGAAACCATTTGCTTGCTTAAAAATGTTTGAGTATTTGTAATACATATGCCTCATGTGGCATAAGAAACTTATGTCTGTAAGTTTTAATGTCGTATACATTATATCCACTATGCTTTCGTACGTAACACTGATGGATGAAAATATTCGTTGTGTAATATGGGTTGTATATGGGACATATGGTATATATTTGAGTCCATGTGTGAAAAGCACGTGTGACATTTTCTAGGATCGGGTTTTGGTAATCTTGAAGATCCAGCCCAGTTATGACGTTGGGTGATTAGAGTTTATTGTTTTTTAAAAAAAAAAAACTAGTCGCGTTTCGGGCCCACATCTGGGTACGGGGCGTGATATATATATATATATATATATATATATATATATATATATATATATATATATATTTACTTAAAGTCTTTAAATTTTAACAATAGATAAAGAAGTATTTTTTTTCGATAACATGGGTATCCTCCTCCTACATTAGATGTGAGAGTAATGTTAGGGAATAGACCCAATACCCACATACAGAAAATACAGATTCAATCACACATAAGCATAGAGAACACATGATATACGTGGTTCGGCCCAACCTTGGCTTACGTCCATGGGAAATTGTAGATTTCATTATAGATAAAAAGAATACAGATACAATATTTGGATCCCAAGATCTCTTTTGGTATCTTCCCTCTCTCTCTATCTCCCTCACTACACCTTTACTGCAAGAGGCCCCTTCTGGCCTCGGAAGACACTCGGCCGGACGGCAATTCTCTATGGAGAATACCCACCGTATATAAACTGAAAAACCTGCTGAGTATAAAAATCCCAGAGGATTTTTAGCCTCTTTAATTGGTACCTAGTTAATTGGTAGTTGCCTCATTGAAGAGGTATTCCCAATCTTGGACTCCTTCCTTATTTAGTGGAATTGAGCCACAAGTTCCAACAATCTCCACATTGGCGAACATCCACTGATCCTCCTCCAGAGATAACTGTGACATCGTCCTCCACTACAACTATGCACATCTGTGCACACTACCCTCTCCCGGCTATGCTCCACCTGCAGCTGTAATCCTCTACATCTCTGCATGAGATGCGCATCCTATACCTTAGGATGATCCACCAGTCTTGAGTAAGACTGTATAGCCCAATCGGGCTCCACCTCGATCTTGGCCGTCCAAGACCCTATGTTGCATTTGCAACTCCGCTTTCTACGTTCTACGAGCACATCCCGACATGCTTCACGAACGCGAGATTGCGTTTCCTTCATAGTGTGTTCCTGCACACACTAATGTGTTAGCTGCAATCACCTCGGCCTCTCTATGCATATGGTGAATGTGTCATCTCCACGCGTACCGTCAAAAAGTCCAAAGTCCTTCACTGTGCAGCAACCCTCTCACGGCCACATCTTGCAGTGTTTCCTTGATGTGATACCACGCACCGCCATCGACCACTCTCCGATTCTTCCTCCTTTTCAAAATCCACACCGGTCACCGCATAGATCTCTTCACTACGATCACATAGGCGAAGACGGATCTCAATTCCGAGTCCCGATGACTCCAGAAATTGTAAAACAATTCTGACCGTTGATTTTTTCCCTGTTGAAGGAGTATCTGAATCTGTGGTTCTGCGGGATCATCCGAAACTGTAAACCTGCGGATCACCCACCACACAGTACAATAGTCGAGCGGAACTGTCCCTGTAGTCCACCGGGTGCACCGAAAAACGGTGGTTCTTCACAACCGAGTGGACTCGCTTAGCCTCTCGGGTGCACCGAAAACGGTGGTTCTTCACAACCGAGTGGACTCGCGGGTGCACCAAAAACGGTGGTCTCGAGGATGCATCTGAAGTGGTGGTCCTCCATACCACCAATTTTTTTTTCTTCTTTCTCCACTCGGTTACCCCAACCGAGTGGACCCGATGCATGCTACCTCAGTCTCCTTCTAATCGCCAGCCTGTTCTGGCGCTCGCCGCCTCCGGCGTTGTTGCAGTCCTGTCGCTTCTTCTCAGATCTGGTCTCTACTCAGATCTATTATTGCACCGGCGTTGCTACCTCCCATAGCACCCTCAGATCTTAGTTTCAAGATCTGCAGTGATCTGATCTTGCCACTGCTGTCTACCTGCTGCCCTGCTTGTTGCAGCGTTTTTCCTTCTCCTGGTGCTGGCAGATCTGATTCCTCTTTGATCTCCAAGCCTCCTCATGCTTGCTGCTCTCCTTGCAGCAATGGAGATCCCTTGCACTGGTTGCACGAGGCCTCTCAGCCCGGCGAGCAACCCCTCTCATCCGCGCCTTTGCTCTGCAACGCAGCTCTCTTTTCGTGCGGTCTACGCCTCTGCTCGGCGCTGCAGTTCTCAGATCTGACCGAGAAGACCCCTTTCTGCCGCAGTGCTCTTCCTCTGAGATGTCGGCCGGCGATCTGATTTCAAGATCTTGCAACTCAGGCTAATGATTCAGTTGCCGCGCTGCTTTGCGTCTCTGCTGGCTGTCCTACAGATCTGTTCTCCGATCAGATCTTTGATCCGGCGTTGCCGGCTGTGCTCGCCTCTCCTTTTGTACCTCCTTCTGATTTGCTCTCGCCTGAAACCTGACCTGTGATTTTCAGATCTGGGTTTCTCGATCTCCGGCGATTAGCACCTCTGCATGCTGCCGAGTTCAACCTGATTTCGGTGCTGCGACTTCCATCTGGTGCTTTCAATGCTCACAGCAGCCTCAGATCTGCCGAGCCTCTTTCTCTTCCTATCAGAGAAGCCAATGTTGCTCGGCTTTCCTCTGGCTCTCGCCGCCGCACCCCTCTGCTCCGGCAGTGCAGTTCCAGATCTGCCCGGTGGGTCCCGTGCGGCTACTCCTTCTTGTGCCTGTAGCTCCACCTCAGATCTCAACCCAGATCTCAGCGCTGCTGCCGCCTCTGCTCGCCTCAGATCTCAGATCTGAACCGAGAAACCCCTTCTCAATTTCTCAGATCTGGCCGCCTTTTCTTGCAGTCTCCACCATCTGCAGATTCTCACCAATCTGCTGCTTTTTTTTTTTTTCCTCGAATTACAGATCTGATCTCTCAGATATGATTTCCGATCCGACGAACTTGTCTCTGGTTTTCTTAGAACCGACGTGGAACGGATCTGCCTGCGCACTGGTGATGGAGCTTTTCTTTCCAGCCGCATCTATATTGGCTGCCACTCACAGATCTGAAAAATTCAGATCTGCAGCGGTATTGCATTGTTGCTTCTGCCCCTCTCTTTTTGCAGACGATTCCGACGTATGATTTATCTGGCCCCGAATCGAACCTTTGCTCATGATACCACTGTTAGGGAATAGACCCAATACCCACATATAGAAAATACAGATTCAATCACACATAAACACAGAGAACACAGGATATACGTGGTTTGGCCCAACCTTGGCCTATGTCCACGGGAGAGTGTAGATTTCATTATAGATAAAAAGAATACAGATACAATATTTGGATCCCAAAATCTCTTTTAGTATCTTCCCTCTCTCTCTATCTCCCTCACTACACCTTTGCTGCAAGAGGCCCCTTCTGGCCTCAGAAGGCACTCGGCCGAACGGCAATTCTCTATGGAGAATACCCACCGTATATAAAGTGGAAAACTTGCTGAGTATAAAAATCCCAGAGGATTTTTAGCCTCTTTAATTGGTACCTAGTTAATTGGTAGTTACCTCATTGAAGAGGTCTTCCCAATCTAGGACTCCTTCCTTATTTAGTGGAATTGAGCCACAAGTTCCAACAAGTAATCCCACTCTTACACAAACCACCTACAAGCTTTATTTATCAAGTGAGCTAAGGAATTATTGAACTCAAGAACTCTAGTCCCAAAATAAAGATGTAATTTTATCAACTATCAATTAAGCAAGAAGTTTATATAAAAATATAAAATTTAATAAAAAATATTGTGTGTAAAGCAAGAGAATAAATACAAATAGTCCTTTTAAAATGATCCCCTTGTGCTTGACAAAATCATGTAAAACCTTTCGGGCCTCGAGGCATAGAGTAAGCTTGAAGTGTATATATTATGACATCGAAATGTATATATTATGACATCGAAATGAGGTAATAAATGAAGGGTAGCAATCCTCCTATGGGAGGTTTATAATTAGACACGAGTTGTAGTGTATTGCGAATTTTACCCTTCGCATGAACAGTAAATCGGCTCACCGACCCTTTGCGTGAACAGTATAATCGGCTCACCGACCCTTTGCATGAACAGTAAAATCAGTTCACTGACCGGATCACTTACTGGTTCACTTACTAGCATTGGAAAACAAAGCAAAACGAGCCAATTTATTCTGTTTTCCAATGCTGGCAAGTGAGTTGATTTACTGTTGATGGGAAGGGTCGGTGAGCCAATTTACTGTTCATATAAAAGATAAAATTGACAATACACTAAAACCCGTGTCTGATTATATAAACCTCTTGTGGAAAGATCGCTACCCTAAATGAAACCTAATTCAAAACATCAGACAATAAAATAAATTTAGAGGTAGTCTCATAACTATAGTAATTTATTTTTTATTTAAAATAAAGATAAACAAAATTTTCATATGCAATCAAAAATTGAATTTTAAATTAAGCCAAGGACCCTCTTTATTAATTATATTTAGATAAAGTTGAAAAAATAAAAGATTGAATTTTCTTATATAGAATTATTTCTATTTTTTTAGACTAAGATATCCAATTTTTCAAATGTCTCACTTGACTAATCTTTATAGCATGTGTACACTTCGGGCACCGAACTACAGAAAATGATTCTTTTTGTATTGAAAGATGCTTGATTTTAAGATCTTTCACAAATAAGAGTGTGAATTGACCATCAAACTAATTGAGTTAATTATTTTTATTTTTCTAATTACATAAAAAAGAGATTATCTTGTAGTGTTCTCTTAATATAAGGACCACTTTAATTTAGAAAAATATAAAAGCATGGCTTAGATTACACGCCACGTGTCTTTTGTTCGTGCAAACGTCGGGAAAAGAATGAAGTGCGTGTTTTTCTAAGGGGATCGAATTCCGAAATACCGAAAGTTGGGCGCGAACGAAGCAGTTGGGCCTTGTATTTCCCTTTCCTCTTTCTCTACATTTTCGCTCTCTTTCCCTCTTCTGCTTTGGAGACGGTGTTAAAAATAATACAGGGCGAATCTCTCTTCCTCTCGTTCTGCAAACTCAAGGGTTTGAACCCTAGATTATTTTTCCCCTTCTTCTAATTTATTTTCATTTCATTTCTGAAACTTTTTTCCTGAATCCTTGGATTCTGATATTTTTCTCTGGGAGTTCTCTGTTTGGATGGATGGAAAAGGAAGTCGTTTTTTTTTGGAAAATAACCATACCTTTTCTACTTAAAACCGCAAATGTTTTTTTTTTTTTTTAAATTTTTAAACGATGCTTGGTTAAAAAATGTTGTTTTCTGGAAAGAAACTGCTATTATTTCCACCTATGTTAACGGAGCCATAACTTTTTCCCTTGATTTTCAATCATTTCCTTTCCCTGTTAATTCTAGAATCTTCGGAGAAGTATCTGCTTAAGATGTATTGTTGATCACACGTAAATAGTTAGATTTTAGGGTTTTCTGAAGAATTCACACTGATTGGAGAACTATAGCTGTCTGATCAGAAGCATGTGTAGTGGATGTACAGGTTGTTTGTTGCAAGTTGTATCCAACCATTAATATGGACCATTCATTGGATAGGGCTTACATTGATTTGTGAATGGACCTGCAGAAGTACTTTGATCAGATGATGTATTCAATCTGCGGCATTGGGAACCATGGCTAGTTTTTGAATGTTGGTCTATCAATCTTGGATGGTTTGGTGGTCTATGCCACAATTTAAAAACTTTGGGGGGAAAACTCGTTTAGCTCAGTTTTATTCAGTTCTGTCAAAAAGCTTGAAAAAATTCATCAAGTCATTCAATTTGTTGGATTTTTAGTTGTCTTTCAGTTCATAAGTTTTAAAACCATGGTATATACTGCAGTTAGAGCTTTCTACATGTTCAAATGCATTGCAATGTAACTGTCTGTCAGAATAGTTGTATGTGGTCGATTTTTGCTTGTCATCTATGTTCTTTATGTTAAATAACTGGGTTGCATTTGTAGCATCTTAAGTAACTCTGTTAGAGGAAAATATACAATTTCATTTCATTTTGTCATTGAATCACAGGTTTTTGCATTGATATTTTGTCTGACTGAATATTGAAGAAATGGGCTACATTGGACAACATGGGGTCAAGGCTCTGCATAGATACAAATATAGTGGTGTTGATAGATCCTATTTTGCGAAGTATATCTTTCAACCTTTTTGGACACGATTTGTGCATATCTTTCCACTTTGGATGCCGTAAGTGCTTTTATTTTTTACTGGAGTAATTTTTTTCTTTTATTTCAATGACTGCACTGCCGTGATGAACTGAAATTTTATTGCGTTGGTTGTGTGGGTGTTTAGTTTTTTTATTATAGAATTATCTTCTATGCGGTTATAATGTTTATTCACCATTTTTTTTTGAATGGTTGATATATTAAGAAAAAGAGAAAGCACTAGAGGTGCAAAATCAGAGAACAAATAAAAACAAAAAAGAAAAGGAAAACAAAGAAGCCCGCTACCCGAATAATGTTTATTCACCATACCCTTGTCTTATTTTTTTTTTTTTTGATAACCGAGGGAACCACGAGGCAAGAGCCCCCATAAACCCCTCGGTGGAACGCCCCATGGTCCTTTTTTAAATTAACCTTGTTATCTTAACCAAATTCATGAAACATGTTCCATTGGATGAGGGTTCATATTGATTATTGATGCACCATGAATCTCTTTTTTTAATGATTGCTAATTATATTTGAGTGAGCACCACATATTTGGATATGAACTTTCATGTCAAAGGGACATTAAATCATTAAGGTGTCTGTTTGGGAAAGGTGATTTTCTAGTCATGTCCTGTCTCCTAAAAAACGCAAAAGAAAAAGATAATAAATAGGAATTGATGAAGGCCATGGAATGAATTTGCCAAATTCAAATATAAAAGCCTACATAAGATTGATGGGATAAATGACTAGATGATGATTAAGTCCCTTAGAAAAAGAAAATTTAGCTCAGATGCATAACTTGCAAGAGGATAACTTTTCTTACAATGACCACATTACATTCGATCATTCAAGAAAAATAAACATGCAACACACATGTGCAGTCATAAGAATTGTCTTTTTTTTCCTGTTATTGTAAAGCAACCCAAGGAGGTTTTGACAACGAGCACTTGACGCTGCACTAGTCACTTGTCTAACTTTTTTTTTTTCATTTTTGTGCAATGAGATCGATTGGAATAGTAGTAGTGTCCAAAGTACTAGGTACATTTAGGTGTACTGACCTAATCAATATTAGCAAATTACATGTTTACTGGAATATTCTACCCAATGTGCTACTATCTCTTTGGAGCATCTTTGCTACTCTATTGCTTCTATCCTGAACCTGCCTTGTTGTTCCTACTGTTTCCTTCCACCAAGTCATCATCAACTTGCTATCTTTCAAAGAAACATCTTTCCTTTGGTTGGTGTTATTGAAGTGCCTAGGTTGTGAGATCTTTGACTGTTATAGAGGTCAAGGAATGGCGAGGTGACCACGTAGAACCTTGGACTAAAGGCATGTCATAGATCACTCCTTGAGAATAGACAATTTAGGATCCAATGGGACCTCCATACCATGTTTTTATTTCATTCCTTACTCTCTATTTTTCTCCGCGTATGATATCGTCCAATCAAATTTCCATCTTCATAATTAGGGTTAACAAATGGAATAGAATTGATGCAAGTTCATTAGATTATTTGGTTCTTCTGTAACTTTGAAAACGAAATCCACCAGTGAGACGTGTGAAATCAAGTTAGGAAAGATATGATGAACCTCAATACCTAGGACCATTTAAGTGCATTAATATTCTGCTACAAAGATCTGTGGCTTCGCCATTGTAAACAAACCGAACCTACCAGTCAAAATAAAAAAAGATCTGTGGCTTCCCCATTGTAAACAATGTGGTAAGTCCGATCCAAAACTACTTACCTGGTGATGCTTGGACATTTTCTACAAGTGCATTATGAGATATTTGCCAAATTACTTTATCTTCAAATGAGAAAGATTCCTACCTTTGGTGTCAAACTACTACACTATAGAATAAAATCACAAGCGCAAATGGTGATGAATTACCAAAATGGGCCAACCAGTTATCCACTAGTAACATGTATCTGGTACACAATTCTGTGGTGGAGCATCTCCACGCTATATAAAGGACCTACTTGATAACATTACTTCGTATAGAGCTTACCTGACTGATTAGGGACAAAACCCTGTCAATCCCACCATCCAGGTTTTATAGAAACTTTCAGATACTAATAAGCTAGTGCCAGCTGTCCTAGCAGCGTAAACGGGGGGCGTGTGGGTGTGGGGCGCTCTACCGAGGGGTTTAGGGGGGCCGTTGCCTTGTGGTTCCCCTTGGTTATAAAAAAAAACTAGTGCCTGCTCTCATTCTTAGTATTGGAAATTGCTAGTGCTAGCACAACTTATCGCTACTGCACAAACTCTTTGCAGGGGCATTTCTGTTTCTGAAGGCTAGTATGGACAAAATCCTATTCTCCATCTTATAATTAATGCTTAATAAAGATAAGAATTTAAGCTCTCTCTCTCTCTCTCTCTGAACTTTGTCATAGAGAAGCATGATTTATTTCATTTATTACTAGTAAGGTCATTCATATCCAAAAATGGTCAAATTGGCTTTTAACAGAGAGAATACTAGCATAAAATTAGGGTCAAGGCTGGCGTGCAAATCCTTGTGTTGAGGGTCATGAAAATTCCCTAGTATAGTGCGTGACAAGACCTAGTTCTGTTCCTCCATTAGGCCACATTATGCATCCATCTCATTTTTTGGAAGTGGTAACTGATTTTTTTTAAAAGAAAAGGCACAAGAGGTGCAACATGGAAGAAAACCAAGTAAAACGAAGGAAAACTCTGTCACCAATACACTCAAAAGATCTCAAAGAAAAGAAGCATGGAAAAGCTAAACTGGGAAACCAAAAAGACCAAACAGTCTAGCCAATGTGAATACTTTCATCTCACGCAGAAAAAAAGTTTATCTTGGATATGCCACTTAATTCTTTCAAAGTGATCATCCAAGAAATGCATTGATAGTGTCTCTCATTTTATAATCAGCAATTTGCCAATGTTGATGATGCCCATTTGGCCAATGAATTTGATAGCTCCTGTTCCCATAAAAGTTCATCAGGACCTTTTAAGCTTGTATTTCTTCCAAAATGCATTTTAATATTTCCTGGTTGCTCATTGGCAGCAAGTAAATTGTATGCTATTATCATGTGGAAAGTTTGAAAGACCTCTTCAGAGATGATGCAATATGTTATGGTGGTGGTGATGTTGTTTTTATTTATTTATTTTTGCTTGTTGAGCAATTAATTCTGTGCTGATTACCTTTTTAATTTTTTCATTATATACCAAATGCTGCTGATTATATTTTCCTTGGTTTTGGGGTTATGTGTCTGGATGCATCACCAGGCCAAACATGGTAAGTCATTCTTTTGTATTTACCTTTTCTGTTCTGTAATTCAGAGTGTTTGACAGTTTGACTGGATACATTTTGTTGATGTTTGTAACTAAAACAATGGTCCTAAGATGCTCTCCTATTTTTAATTTGAACTCCAGATCACACTTACAGGTTTCATGTTCCTAGTACTATCGGCACTTCTTGGCTATGTAAGTGGGACCTTCTTATGTAATTATATTCTTTCATATAATTCAGTGGTACTCACTCTTCCATTATTCTATAACTTCTCTCTTTTTCTTGTTCTTGTTCATGCCACAAGATTGTTTGGCAAATTAGATTGATTTAATTGGATTCCTATATGGATATTTTGGCGGTTTCCGCCCTGCATGGGGTCGCTCAACTGGTAGACACTCTGGCTCAAGAATCAGAGGTTTCAGGCTTGAGTCCAGTAGTAAGCCGATGTCCATGGCTTACGGGGGTCTGCATGCATCCGGAGTTTTACCCAACGCCCTTGTACTCGGAGAGTGGTGGGGGTCTTGGGGTTCTCCGTTAAAAAAAATGGCAGTTTCCAATAAGAACATTTTTAGGATTGCTTTTCTAATTAGGTGATTTTGTTGGTAGCTTGATAACTTTTAATTAATAAACTTACTCAAGGGTATATATCTCTTTCTTTTATCTGAAATATTTTTAAATGAGAAGCTCATTAGGTTTTCATTAGATGGGTAGATAGAGTTTTAGTTAGGATTTCATAAGATGGGTAGATAGTGTTTCAGGAGAAATACAGTGAGTGGGATTCATTTTTTGGCACTGTTACCATTCAAAGTGCATAGTTTCTTATTTTTATGGACTAAAATTTACTGTTAATATTTTAAATTTTGGCATCTCATGGAGTTTTTCCATTGAAAACGAGAGACCTTTTTTTATTTGTTTTCCTTTGAGGAGAGTCATCTTTTTCTTGTGTGATTTTGTTGCATTCACTTGTTGGTTTTTTTGTCTCACAGCACTCAACCTGAAGCTAATTTAGCTGATAGAGTTGGTTGTCATTGGAATTCAGTTATTATCTCAATTCTTGGAGAATTTAGTGACATCTGAACGAGAAAACATTCCATTTTCTGAAAACTGTCTCCTCTAACACTTTCCAGTATGTCTGTCAGCCATGTCCTGCATATTTGTCTGGGAAAATTTGGGACTTGTCACTCATCTTTATCTTTTTGTTTATCCATGTCCAAAGGTTTGCAAACTGCACAAGTGATGCATATTTCCATTATTTTGTTCTTTGATGTAATGCCTTTATATTCTTATGTATTTCTTTCAACTGCAAAGAAGATCAAGCGGATAGTCTGCCTTTTATAAAAACCTCTTTTCTCATTTTTGGGTCTCTTAATATCTTGATGTAGTGTCTCAAGGAGATCTTGAACATTGTTATTACTATTGTCCATTTTCATTTTAAATTAACTTTTTATTATGTTATGAGATTACTCTCTGAAATTTTCCTGCTAGTCAATTCTCTGAACACTTGTCTTTCTATCCATTAATTTTGTTGTTGCTTCTGTAGATATATTCACCTCAACTGGATTCAGCTCCCCCAAGATGGGTGCATTTTGCACATGGATTGCTTCTCTTCTTATATCAGGTCTTTTTTTCTTTAAACTTATTTTTCTCTGAATAACATAGGCTTAGATGTCTCTTACTATGCATATATCTACCTACATGTCATTGCTTTCTCTGTTTATTTTATTTGCATGAATTTTTTTTTTATTACATGCTCATTTTTCTAATATGTTATATATCTTGGTTGAATGTTTCTTCTATATGTATCGTTTGCTTTCTTCAAACCCCTTTCCATAAAGTTATTTTCCCAATTTATTGATTTTAAACTGAGCTACACTATTTTAAAACTGTACCTGTTTAATATCTGCTTTCTTTCTTGAATGGTAATAAAACAATGCCAACTTAAATATCTGCCTTGTTTCTGAATTGCACAGTATATACGTACAATGATCTATTCGGCCAGCAACTCCTCAGTGGGGGGTGCCAAAGACCAAAAATAAATGGAAGTAATAGAAGCAAAAAGACAGAGCACCTTTAAAAAAGAAAAAAAAAAGAAAAAAGGCAAAGCAACACTGAGGTAGCTAGAAAATCCAGTTAATTACAGAAAGGGAGCTTGTTGCACATATACTTGAACTAAAACAGAAAATCACATACCTTAAGGCCTGTGGTTATTTCAATGTTCTGTAAGATGGCACTTTGTTTCTCTGAAGAATCTGCCTTCCAGTTGCAGGAAATTGAAACAAAGAACGTGAATTATGTAGAAGTGACCCTTGGATATTAGGTACTTGATTTAACCTCAAGGGTTGGCGTAGTGGTTGAGACACAAGACTTCAGGATTGAGGTCTTGGTTTCAATCCCTAATGACTCCAATGAAGGGTCACTCCCCGCAGACTTATCCGGTGTGTGCGGATTAGGGGTTTCACACACCCCGGGGAACTAGTCGGGTGCGATGCCTGGATACCTCCGGACTTCAAAAAAATAAATAAATTAGGTACTTGATTTCCATAACCAATTCAGCCAATTACTCGGGAAAAGAGCAGTTGCCGGTAGGCTTTGAATGACAGACATGGAGTTGTGCTCCTCTAGATCACTGCAGTTTTTGGCATGTTTTAAAACTTGGTGACTGGCATGGTTTTCGAACTTGTTTTTGACTTAGTCAACTCGACTTGTTGAGAAAATGAATTACTCTGGAAACTTAATGGTCATCAAGTTTTTGTCTGACCCATGAGTTGGACAGGAAAAGTTGGATTAGTTAACTTGCAGTTTTCTAATGGTGCAAGGGTAAAACTTGGAAAAGTGGAAGAGTATAAACTCAACTTTTGATCAAAATGAACTGATGAAGGAATAAGTTTCGGCTAGAGAGGAGGAGCAGCTGCCATGGTTTCTTTCGTTTAGTTTCAATTACATTAAGGCACTTTACACATCCATGTTGGAAGAAAGTAAGATTGTGTAGTCAATCTTCTAGTGAATCAGTCATTGTGAGGGTTAGTAAAATTTGCTGTTTTTTTTTTAACTTTCATTATCAAAGACATTTCTATCTATTTGGTTGGCACTCTTAATTGGATTTTAAAATTGTTTTCCAAGGGTTGACTATTGTTCGACACCAATATGACTTGAACTTGTAACATTTATATTTGCAAGAATGAGTGCTTATAAACCATGCTAAAGGAATTAACAGGATATCGAGATAGAAAGGAATTATCGGTAGTGAGATATCTTTACATTAATAGAAGCTTACATGTTATCCATTGCAAAAATGAAGTTTTTATACTTCAACCAATAAATGAGTAAATCAAATTTTACATTTTCTAGTAAAAATAAAAAATAATACCGATTTGTCATTCATACATAGTAGTCAAGACACCAGGTGCAGTCAAGGCACTAAAGGATCCTAGACCTTAAGGTGCAGGAAACATGCCTAGATGCAAGCCTATTTCTTTTTTTTTTTTAAATATTACATGGGTATCCCCAGCCCACGTGGAGGTGAGACTAATCACATGGATACCTGAAAACGCCTGCAGGCCTTGTGTATTGGGTTAGTTCGGGGCGGTGGGGCGGGTGTCAAACTTAAGACCTCAAGAATATTCCTAGAAGCTTAAGCCAACTTAACTACCCGTTTGCGCTGTATGAGCTTAATTTTTTTAAAATGCACTTGTTTAGATATTTTCTGTATTCTTTTTTTGTGCCATGGCTAGTATTAAAAAATTTAATGTTTTTATACTTGGAGAGAGGTGGGGGTCTTGGGGTTCTCCATCATTAAAAAAAAATTCACGTTTTCATCCAAAGCAGTGTCATTTTAATGTACAAGGGGACTTCCAACTGCATTAAATAGAAATACATTATATATGAGCACAACTATGTTATGTGTCAATAGAAGTTTCTAATTAAGAATTACTAGCTAATGATGCATATAAGCTAGAATACCTGATGGTTATCATGGCAAAGCTAAAAATGACTAAGAATAGAAAATTTTCCCAGAAGAGCTACTCCTAACTAAGGTGAGCCAGCTTCAGAGTTAGAGAGATGCAAACTAGTTTTAGAGCCTAGCCCAATGGGCCTGCATGCGTCTGAGTGAGTCTTTGACTTCTGTGAATTTATATTATTATATTTTTACCAAAGGGATCATTTTTATTATATAGTCCCTGCTCTTTTAGAGTATCTTTGAACAGCTAAACCATATATATAAAAACTATAGTTGTAGGAACCCATCTTTCATAAAAGAGGTGATTGTTATAGCCCGTTGGGCCTCCTACTTGTAATGTGATCCTTTGTTATCCTTTCTTTCTACTTCTTTTTAGTGTTCTACATTAGTAGAAATGTATGAGAATCTATCTGACATCTAAGACTGCTTCTTGTGTGGTACATGTTCGACATTTTGTCAGGTATCTGAGAATAAATATATTGGACCTCATGGCTGCAACCCAGTTTTATGATTGAGCTACCAAGCACTTGCAATGTCTTTCATTCCACATTCCTATACTGCTTGGCATAATTGTCATTTTTTCTAGAGGACCATTTACAACTTGAGAAATTAAATTAGTATCTCTATGCTTATTATCTTGTGTTGGGAGTTATATTTCCTTTCTTATTGTATGACCCTTTTTATATATCTCAGTACCAAGTTTTTCTGTTAGCATTTTAGTGTAATGCACTATGCTTTTCTTTTACAATGTTACCATCTTTCTCAAAAAAAAGAAAGAAAGAAAGGGCATTAAAGAGCTTTAGAAAGTGGGTACCGTTGTGATGAGATAGAGGGGGATTCATTTGCAGTTATTCAGTGGTGAAGGGGTTGTTTGTGTCCCCCAGTTGCTGGAGATGGTGGAGGAAGTTAGGCAAATTATTCAAAGGAAAGGATTTATTATTTTACATGTATTGAAGATCTAACAACGAGAAAGATGACTTAGCTAAAGAGGATGTGTGCATCATCATCATCATCACCGTCATCATCATCATCATTTAAGTCATTTATCCCATCAATCTGAGGTTGACCTTTAATTTTGATTTGGCAAATTATTTTCATGGACTGACTGACCTATCTGAATGTGTTCTTAGACAACAAGGTAATGGCATGTGATTTTAGTGTTTTCTGGGTGGGTTTATAGGGTTTTGACCCTACTCCTTATGCTTATTGGGATGTATTCTTTAATAAATCAATATCATTTTCATCATTCAAAAAAAGGGAAAAGAAAAAGAAGCATGGCCATGTTTTGACATGCATATATGTGCTTTGGCAGACGTTTGATGCTGTTGATGGAAAGCAAGCTAGACGGACTAGTTCATCCAGTCCACTGGGGGAACTTTTTGATCATGGTGATTCCCACATTTCATGGAGTATTTCCCTAAATGAGTTTGTAATATTGGTTAAATATACTTGAACATTTCAAACTTGTCTAATTGCAGGATGTGATGCACTTGCCTGTGCGGTATGCTCATCCTTCTAAACTTCAGTTGCCATCTTGCATCACTAAGTTGCAACTTCCACTAAACCATGCCATTTGTTTGTTTAGTTTGAATCTTTGGCTTTTGGAAGCACTGCTATGTGTGGAAAGGACACTTTCTGGTTCTGGCTTATTTCAGCAGTCCCATTTTATAGCGCAACTTGGGAACAGTAAGTCATTACAATATTGCCAATTTGGCCTTTTGGTTTCATTTGGGGATTTAAATTTGATTGATGCAAGTTTTTTTTTTGGAAATGGTTCATATATTAATATAAAAAGAGGCACTAGGGGTGCGAATACATATAAAAATACATAAAGAACTACAAGGGAGACTAGTAACTAGAAGAGAAACTAAACAAAGAAGTCTCAAACAAGGTCAACACATTCTTTCCAGGCACGCAAAATGTCAGACATCGAAATATTCTGGAATTCCTGAAGTAAAGTGGCCCGAGAAGTACACTTAGCATGGACATGTCTTCCAACCATGGCATTGGACTCACTCTTATCTCTAAACAACCTATTATTTCGTTCCCACCAAAGGCTCCAAAGTGTGGCAAAAAAGGATAACTGCCACAATGAAGAGCATTTGAGCGAAACGGAAGAAATGTCCCAAGAAAAGGACAACTCAGCAAGCGGCGATGGCATAACCCAAGCCACCCCAAACTTATCAAATATAGAGTACCACACTTCAGAAGAAAATGAACAATGGAGGAGAAGATTATTTGACTCTTTAGATGCTTCTCCTTCTCTGAAGATTGTCCTGAGTCAAGATTTTCCCCAAAAGCGGCAGTCCAAACGAAGCTAATTGCCCTTGGGGGAGCTTTAGAAGACCAAATTTTAAGGTTGACAGTAGCTGTACTTGAAGCAGTTGACGATCAAGTGTAGAAAGACTTAACCGAAAAAGTTCCATTATTGTCAGGCCACCAAACGATGCTGTCCTCTAGATTGGTGTTGATTCTGCAGGGTGATATCGACTGGAGGAGATCTGAGAAGGCATTCGTTTCTGTGTCAGACAAGTTACGGCGCAGGGGAATGTCCCATACATCTTGGTTACCAGTCATGTAGTAGAAATGTGAAATGGTCCCAAGAGGATTAAGGGAGAGGCAGTGAATAGAGGGAAATCGAGACACCAAAGAAGAGCCGTCACACCACGAATTAGTCCAAAACTTTATTCTGTCACTACGGCCTGCCTTAAACTTAGTCCCCTCTTTGAATTTATCAACACATGCTGCAATGGCACGCCACATGCCTGAGGTCTGCGTGGGGCAGGGTTGAGGTTCCGCCCATAGTTCCCCAGCCAATACTTGCATAAAAGAATAGCCTTCCACGGGGAATTCCCATCTGAGCCTATTGCCTTGATTGGATGCACCCCCAATCCCCCAGTAGCAGTAATAGGAAGACAAACCTGATCCCAATTTATAAGATGATATTTCTTCATGCCCTCATGATTACCCCACAAAAAGTTCCTCATCATCTTTTCTATCGACTGAGTTACTTTTTTGGGACAACGAAACACTGATAGAAAGTAGACGGGAAGAGCATTTAGAACAGACTTAAGAAGGGTGATTCGTCCTCCAAGGGATAAATACTTTCCACGCCATGATGCCAGGCTTTTGCTGAAATTGTGTATAATCGGTTCCCATTGTGAGTATCCTGGAGATCCAATGCAAAGAGGTAAACCCAAATAGGTCGATGGAAGAACAGACGATGCACATCCCAAAAGCCCTTGCATGGGGCTGTTAAATTTTGAACTTTATGGTATGTTTCTTTTGAGATTGGCTCTTGTAGAAAACATTGTTTCCTATTGATTTGATTAGAGAGAACATTCCATATTGGTGGAATTATGAAGAATCCCTCTTTGAGATTGAGAATATAGATCATGATAATGTATTTTCATTCTTCAGAATCAGAGGTGTGTGGCAATGGTTAATTCGTATTAAATATGTGGATCAGGCATTGAAAGACTATTTGGAAAATGGGGAACCCTATTCCTTGGGTGAAGAGAGTTTGGAAGAGCATTAGGTTTTGACGTTTTGTGCCTCAAGGTCTTCTAGGTTATTTCTTGTGTCAACTTCAAAATTGCGTATGGTGAAGGTGCATAACAACTTTTTGAGGAGTTGGTTAGGTCTTGTTTAGTTGAAATCTTGGTGCTCTCTTATCCATAATAAGATGTTCAACCAACTGTATGGTGAAGACCGGAGGTTGTGGAAATATTACTTCCCCAAGGAGTTTTGGATAGCTTCTTTTAGCTGTTTTCTTCCACTTATGGATTAATGGTCCTTTTTTCAACATTTTAGTAGTTGTCTCCATCAATAGGTGGGGCTTCAGTGGGCAGAATTCTCACCCTCCACCATCCTTCACTGCATAGTAGTCAAAATGTACTTTAGTTGCACCCCCTAGGCTCCAAACCTATTTTACACCTTGCTTAGCTCAGAGTCAGGCTCATCCTACGTAAGCCTAGTTTATTCAGAAACATATATATATTTTTTATAATATGTTGATTTCTTTTGTTTTTTAATAAATATTATAGTTAGCCAAAAGTAATTGTTAGTAGTACTTTATTAGATTTTTTTTTTTTCAGCTGGATGACACAGCCCATGAGTGACGTCCCCACATGGGCTCCCATGTGGGGCTCACTGGAGTCCAAAATCACACTCTCCTTCTCACACCCAGCTACCCCCATGAAGTGTATCCATATCCAATTTAAACACATTTCCAGTTGATCTCACTATTGGATTAAAAATCCATCCAAAACTAACCCCATCTTGATTGTTGATCTTTTGACCCTTGAAAATCACGGCTTTTTCAATTACAGTGAACCTGATTTTTTATGAGAAAGGTCATCTTGAAAATACCTTTCAAACACACCCATTCCCATGCATTGGGCCCCACAAGGCCCAGGCTAGAATGTCGCTCATGGGTGATGCCACTCAGTTGAAAGTGATTCCTTTTTTTTTTTTTTTGAGCGCTAACAAATAAGATTTCATTAATTAAGAGAAAAAACAAGTACAAAAGCATTATATCCCAATAGAGAGGTCTAAGAGAGATAGACCAATCGCCACAAGAAACCAGTTGAAAGTGATTCCTTGATTATAAACTCTAATTACTAAATAATATACTTATGCATTATATATATATAATGTGCTTGAAAACTCAGTTTCCAATTTATTTTGGTGCTTCGAGTTAGTATATTATTTTGTCAAGATGGATGCAATACGGACACGAATCCTTGAATCTACACATATCTGAAGTATCTAAATAAATGATCCTAGCAAAATTAGGCTCGTGCCCAGATGTGTGCTTTTGTCTTTGGTTCTAGGACCCCTTGCCTCTTGATTGCACCCTGTGCCTTGACTACTAGTGCCAAAATTGCACCTTGCACCTTGCTCCAGTGGCAGTTATTATGTCTTAGAATTACAGCATTTGGTCCTTGTTTTGGAGCGTTTTCATAACCTTGCTACAAGTTGCCAGGAAAGTAAGTGTCCACTTAACCTGTACAGCTGTATCATTTTCACTTCACCTGCAAACTTTTTTCTTTTCTGACAGATGGTGTTGGAAATATTTCTTATCTGCTATTCCATCAAAAACAATGTTTCTATCCATCTTCTTTCTGTATGATGATTTGAAACTTTCTGAGAATTAATTACTTAAAATGATGCTTATGGAATGTCATGTCATCTTAATTTATTGAAGGTTGTTGGCTCTCCACTATGTTACCACTATTCATACAATTGGCATGTTGCCTCCATGGAGTCGAGAACCTAGATGTCCGTTAAACAATATACAAAGAAAAGGAAAGAGTAGGCTTCGTGGTGATTCCCTATTAGCAAGTTTGAACACTGTTTAGCAGCCTTCATCAAGCCATTTATACTGAAATGGGATGATGAATGAACTTCACCATTTCATTTAACAATGAAGCTAATATCAGCTCCTTGTGTTTTTGTACCAAAATCAGTTTTCACCCTGAAGACATGTTTTTTGAGTACTTAAACAAATTACTGTATCGTGTGCAACAGTATACATGTGCACAATTTAAGTTCTCATATTGTCATGCTTTGATGGAAGCTGTGGAGCAGTAACCTTTCAATTCTCCATACTGAGGCCTTTTCTGGTCACCTATCTATCTGCTCGAACCATCATAAAGAGCATTCCCTCTCCTCATCTATAGGGGCTGCCTTTTAAGGTTCCTTCAATGAAACCATTGCTACATGTCTACATCTCCTCTCTCTCCCCATCTCTGAGAGATTATATTGTTCACATCTCTGTCATGTTCACATTATCTACTTCTCTGTTTTTATCATCCAACATTGGAAGAAGCATACACCCACACACCTCTCACCCCCTACAACAACAACAACAACAATAAGTATTAGTATTATAAATAAACAAAGCATATGCACTATTTTGGTCTACAGCAGGAATGGTTCTCCTCTTTTCTGAGATGCGAACAATGGTATTCAGCAAAGAAGTTTCATTTCATCTATGTCTTGATGGTCGTGCACTGGCCAATGTGAACAAAATGCAAAATATAAAATTGAGAACTCTAGTGGGAGGTCTAATGACAAAAAAAGCAAAGTTCATTACTGTAACAATTTTTTCCATCTCATTTAAAATTTCAATGTAGACAAGTATATTTATCATATAGATGGTCCTATATTGATTTGAATTATTAAATGTTTCTACATCACATTTATTTTGACAATAATTTCAAGATTTTGGAATCATTGCTCTGTTATTTAATCAGCTACCAATTTCATGAGATATGCTGCATTTGACCTGGTAATCATTTTCAAAATTTACCATACCTTTGTGAAATAATTTTCATGGTATCTTCTTTTGCTTACAGTATTTCATTATTATTTAAATTTTATTATCATATTATGTCGATCTAAGAACAACCAACTTTTTTTCAACTGCTAACTCTGGGGATAGACCACCCTCATGGGTCTTGAGCTGAAGTTAAATGAATTCTACATGCTACTAATTTTTGTTTGGATGAGCTTTCAGCATTTTCACTGATTTCCTATTTGTCATTGATCCAGCTTTTTCACAAATACTCTTATTCTACCAGAAATCAATGGACCCACAGAAGGTCTTATGCTGGTTTACATGGCCCATTTCTTTACAGGTTTTGTTGGTATGTCACTGATCTTGAGCACTGTGAATTACATGGGTATGTTTTGGCACTGTCTTCTAGTTAGATAATTGGTTACTCACTTTTCATTCTATAATTTGAGGGTTCAATGGTGATCTGATAATGTTGTTATTATTATTAGTATCATGATTATCATCGTTATAGTCATCATTTTATCAGGTGCTGAATGGTGGGTACGTGATTTTAGGGTGTCCATTCCTTTCTTGAGTTGGATACCATGGCTTCCAGGTAATATTTCTACATTCTTGCAATGGGTTTTCTGTGCTTACAATGCTTACTTCTGTTGTGGATGTGAAAAGGATCCAACTTAATACTCCCCTAGAATGATGCTGATATGTTGTATCAAGGCTTCTAATTTTCTTTGCCAGATTTTCAGCTGCTTCTGCTCAAGATTCATTGTGTCCTACCTTTCCAACAACTTATATTCGTGAGTAGCACGTGATGATCCATTACGGGCTCTAGGTTTCCAACAGTGTAGTCAAAGGGGAAGCTAGGTTGCGCATGGGCCTTCGCCTAGGTTGTAGGCTTATTTCATACCACCCCTAACGTTAAGGCAAGCTCACCTTAGTGTGTATTTGCCAAGCCTAATTTCTCAATGATTAGTAATTTCAATCTCTAGAATATTAGAGATTTTAATCTGAGCATTTGATAGGCAGTAGATAAGAGCTGAATACGTAAAAAACTAGGAGTTCTAAGTGGGGGAGGCAAGATGATCTTGTTAAGGAGATACACTTCTTAGACTGAGTATTCCACTCAAGACCCCCTCTCATCTCCATGGACCCTCTCCTTCCAATGTTAACCAGTCTCTCCTCCCTCCAATCATAGCCAAATATCGGGAGTTCATTCCAAGTAGATTTTCTTTTGATGCCCAATCTGAAGATCTCCTAGTTGCAAAGCACACCCTACTTATGTTTTTTTTTTTTTGAGCAATCTATAATAAACCTATTTTTTAGTTTTCTATAATAATGATTAAGATTTCTGATAATAAGAATTGTACATATTTGTTTCGAAGTATCTAAATAAGATTGCTAGTGTGGCTACCAAAATTGTACTCACCTAAATCTGCACCTTGTGCCCTGACTTGAGTGTTATCCAATTTAATGAGTCTGAAAACATAGGATTTGTGGATTCACATATTATCTCATAGGCTATGTGAGTACTTTTTGAAATAAAATAATATGCAGTAAATGATACTAAAAAAATTAATGGTCAAATTTTACACAAAAAGAATCAAGTAAGAATCAAACACTGTTTTGTTAAGTACATGTCCAACATGGTTGTGTTACTTATTTCAAATAATCTGAGAAACATAGTTGATGCCATCACTTCCGTTTGATTCACTGCTTCAACCTTGCTTCCTTTAACTGTTGAAAACTTACTTTGTCTTAAACAACTTTAACTTATGAGTGGTCTACTGGATAGTGGAGAATTTTAAAACAAACACTTAAGGGACTTGTGTTGTTTTCACCCTGATAAATTCCTAAGAATGTATATGCATGCAGAAGATGTGGTAGTAATTAGTTCGACAAGAAATTTTTTTAGAAATGCTTGTGGACAATGTATGGAGCATTAATTAAGAGATTAAGAATAATCAGAGTGCTACTTTAAAAAAAAAAAAAGAATAATCACAATACTGATTTAATAGACTCAACAATAACAATAAATGAGTTGGTCAAAATTAAAACTAACTTCTTCAGAAAAGTGTGAAGAAATGTGGCAATTGCGAGACCTAGCAATGAAAGAGAAGGGGCATTCCATTGAGATGATAACTGGGGCATCCCATCTGAAAACCATGACCCAAGTTCAATAGAAGGATTTCATGGATGGCCAAGAAAATTATAGCGATCGCCTTAGTTGCAAGGGTATTGGTGCAAGTATTGGTGTCTGACACACAAACTCAGCATACCAAAAAAAAGGGTATCTGGCTCAGCATCATATTTTAATACATTGAAATTTAAATTTATTTTAAATGATATGAGGTGCAAGAATAACATTGATAGAAAATAATGTACTAGCTTTACTGATGTAGAACATGTTGCGGACCGATTTTTGAATAAGTATTCCTGCCGGGTCGATAAGATGCGTGACCCACGAGCTTAATCACGAGCTGGACCCTTTCCATTGTTTTACTTAGTCTTGTTTATTACTTATTTTGTCCATGTAAGAGTCCTACTTGAATAAGGACTGAAGTAAGAGTCTTAGGATAGAATTTAGAAGTTGTGTGTAACTTGGAAAGCTCCAAGAATAGCTTAGGATAAGAATCGAGTGAAGGGTATAGGAAAAAGGGGTCGGTAGATTCATGTAATAGTCGGCAGTTTTATTATAAATAATGTGTATGGTGGAGAATAGACACACCTTATTTTTCCGAAAAATCTTGATTTAGTCGAAGGGCTATTATCCCTGTCCGTCGCTGCTTTGCTGCCTTGTTGCAGGTCCTCCTTGTGGCTGGCCAGATCCAGCGTCTTCCTCTCCTCCTTGGGCTTAATCCCAAGAGGATACATTCACTGCAGTTTGGGCTTTATCCCAAACCTTCGCCGTTTCAAAACCCCATCTTGTTGTCATCTTCTCGCTGGATCGTCCTCTCCATACAGCCAGTTTCGCTGCTGCTGCCACTCCTTCCTTTTGCTGTCTTCTTCGCACATAACCAGGTACAAACAGCAGCCTTCTTCTCCATCTTCTTCTTCTTCTTCTTCCCTTCTTCCGTCTTTCTTTCCCTCAAGTTTCCACCGCCGATCCCTCACTTCCGCTGCCTCCCTCTTCGTTCTTTCCCTTTCTTCCTTTTCCCATTTGAAAATACCCTAATCCAGCCCTAAAACTTAAGTCTCCCACGTGCCAGCCACTTGCCCCTTTAAGTTGTTTTCACACGTGTGCACCAACTTACGTGTGTGAGTTCCGATCTTCGTCGGGAGTGACTTATTTCGATTTCTTCTCGCTTCCGCTACATTATTTACTCTAAACAATCAAGTGACAAATGCATCAATATTTTAGTTAGGCTTCAAGAGGAGAAAGGTGTGGTAGTGTTTATCTTAAAAAACAATGTTAACAAGTAGGAGAAAAGCCATGAAGAAAAGGTGTGAGTGTCCGACATGGGTGCAAATGTCTACCACAGGTGCATCATACATCTTTAAGAGCCATTGCAGCATTTTTTATGATGATGCTTTTTTTTTTTAATGACAGAGTTCTTGCAAATAGGTGATTACCTTATTTACTGGAGCATTAATGAGAGTTCAATTCTTTGTGCAAAATTACAAAATTTATACATCCATGTTGATCATAATGTGATATCCTTTCTGAACAATAGTATGCCTTATCTGAAACTCATCTCCCCACTACTAAGTCTAGAAGAGATGTTCATTGCAGCTCTCCCACCCTCTCTTTTGGTGTACAGGTGGGAGTGCCTACTGTAAGCACTTCAGTTCCCGCTTCTGTCAAGGAAGCACTCGGTTTCTGGATCCCTGAGCATGACTCTTCCTTCTCTTTAGGGGTTAAGGGACAGGGATTTTAACTCTTATCTCTTTAGGTACCCCTCACTTTTAGCTGGGCATGATAAGTTACAAACAATGCCTTTCAACATTGATCTGAATCTGAGTTTTTAGCATGGCCTAGTTTTTATTTATTATTGTTATTATGCATCTAGTGTTTATTCTTCTTAAATTCATCGTTTCATGTAATCTTCATAGCCATGGCTTCTACTAAAACCTGCATGGCTGCCATTTGTACATATATTTTGAATAAATTCATTTTTCACTCAGAAGGAAATAATCCTTTCAAAGATTGTTTCTTTTTCTGTTTATCTACGTTTTTCAGATGTATCCTTGTTCTTTCCATAATAATTAATTTGTAGTTTAAGTCACATGATCATGGCCAGATTATATTAACTTTTTTCTGTAAATGTGTTTGCGTTGGATTTTTAACTATATAAGTCTCCTCATGAAAGCTTCCTTCTTGTTCTGACTGTTTTCTATCAGAAACACCGGTCTACAAAGCTGTGCTATTTTTAATGATTATTGCTGGTGTTGTACCTACTGTTGGATACAAGTAAGTTTCTATTTTTTTACTATATCCCTTTTATATGTTATTTTTTCACTCTCTTGTACTTTTACCTTGTCACAATTATCATGCTGTGCAGGATATAACATTAAAAATTGTCCAAGTGCCTCCCCCTCTTCTCCATCCTTTTCTTCCTGTTTTAAGAATGAAGTTAGTTTTGTTCTTTTTTTTTTTTTATTGGGGGGTGATCTTGTGAAGATGTCACCCGACTGACCAAAAAACTGCAGATAATTGAATTTGTTTCCTTCAGGATGGAGAGGCCAATTGAGTTTTCCCGATGCCATTTCTACACAAAAATAATTGTAAATTAAATGAGAACATAAGATGATGTGACATTGTAAGCATTTGATCATGTTAACATATTAAACTTGCAATAATGAACTTATTATTCATTGCATATGCCATCAGCTGATTATACAGAGATGTTCTTTGGAAATGTATTTATTTCTCAAGATTCTCCAAATTAGTTTCTTGGTACTCTATCGTAGGCCTTTTCTAAGTAAAAAAAGTCATATAGAGATTCTTCCTCTTCTCCCTAAATTTCTCCATCAGTTGTCTTAAAAGTAAAAGTCACTTTTGTTGTTGATCTATCCGGCATAAACCCAATTTGGTTTTCTGATTCAAATATTAATGGGCATTCAAATATATCATCATTCTAGATGTTTGTGTGCAGCATTTACAATGTTTATAAGGTTGTCCGAGCAAGGCAAGGAAGCATGTTGATGGCATTAGCAATGGTAAGAAAATTGTGGAATGTCTACTTTTTAGTTTCTCAAATTTTCTCATAATTTATCACCCTTTGCCAGCTTTTTCCTGTTGGTGTGCTTCTGGGCGGTGTCCTCATCTGGTATGGATTACAATTCCTTGCTGGAAGTTAATTAAGTTTTTTTTTGGGAGTAGTAGTTAAATAAGTTTGTTTGTTAAACAGACAAAAACTGTCTATATGTAAAAACTGTTTCCTCATGTAGGTCTTTCTTGTCTCCATCTGATGTTATGCGGACTCATCCATATCTTCTTATTGTGGGAACTGGATTTGCATTCGGATTTTGTGTGGTGAGATACCTAACTATGCCTTTTTTAGAAGATCTAAGATCATATCTTTTACCCTTGTTCTGCCGACACTGGGTTGAAGTTCCTGACAGTACAGTTGCTGCATAGCATTTGTCAGTTCTTTGCTCAACATAAACAATGAAGCATGAAAATCTGTATTCCAGCACACTTATTCAACCCATCAAAGAACTTGGTGTTAAATTGAAAAACATTGACTTGCTAATCAATGATACCATGTGACTACTTCTTGCCAATAAGTTGGTTTAGACACGCAGTCACAAAGAAGCAGGTTGCAAGTCCCAGTAAGTCAACTGAGAAACTATGCATCCTACTTCTCTCGTTCAATTTACTAGCTAAACAAAAGTTACTAACACTAGTGAGTGTTGATTTCATTTTCCTCACTGGTGGCTTTCATACTTTGGATGGAATTCTCAATTTATTTGCAATATATATGCCAGTTTGGCTGCATCCTCAATGCTTATATGTCAAGTATGTTTTACATGCTGCTACCAAAATTAGTTATTGCCATGCTGCAATTAATGTGGTTGTTGACAGGTTCATTTCCTTGTTTATTTCATCGTTTACTTTCCAAGATATTCATTTTTTGGCAGGGAAGGTTGATTTTGGCTCACTTATGTGATGAACCCAAGGGCTTAAAAACTGGGATGTGTATGGTATGTACTTTCTTAAAACCTTAACCTGATAATTTTTGTTGCTTAAGGAAAAAGAAAAAGAAAACAACTGCTTATGTTTAGCAGAGTTAGGGGTATCAATTTCTAACCAGATCACCAACCTCCAGTGGTAATTTGTTTGGTTTGACCTAACCAACAGTTGACTTTAAGATTAGATCAATACATGTAAACCTAATAGAAATTCTTTACATAACCTGCAAACCAGACCTGGACCCAATTGGGATTTCCTACCTGATTAATAGTCGGGTTACATAATTAGGGTGAGTTAGGTTAATAGCTTTTATGCTTGATTTGAGCTGATCTGTTACCACTTTCCACTGTTAATTTTTTTTTGATGACGGAGGGGGGGAACCTCGAGCACAGTGCTACTAAACCCTCCCTTTGGATGACATTCCACGCCCCCACAGGATAGCCACCGGGTTACGCCACGGGGACTCGAACTCGCACCATCCCGCTTCCTGAGGCTGAATGTTACCAGTTGAGCTACCCCGTGTGGGGTTTGTTAATTCTTTCTATAGATCTTTTATCTTAGTCGCCAGAGGCTTTTTATTTTTCAATGTTTATTTGTTCTATCACTGATTTTTAAAATATTGTGATGTTTTCGAGTTTTAATTTTGAATAGTAGTGTGTGTGACACAAATGATCACCTGTGCCACCCTATGTAAGACCCACTTTGAGCCACGGAGATGGATTGTTGGAAGGATCTATGCTTGAGTATGGGGCCTATGAAAAATAAAATTGGATCATTCAAGCCATGATTTTAGAGGACAAGGTTAAAATAAAGTATTTGAAGCAATCCAAACTTTGTGAGTTTCAAAATTATGGCTTGATCTGTCCAATCAAATTTATTTTAGTACACCCTTAACCATTGACATTTCCATTAGACACATCTCTGTGGTTCAAAGTGGCTCCACAAGGAGGAGGTGGGATGGGTTCACTGTGTCTGTAATCATCTCTATATATGTAAAAGAGCAGTCCGATACACTCCAAAAAGAATGGCGTATAGACTACATCCTGGTATAGACCCCTACTTGAATGCATTCCAATAATTAGGAAGGATAAAGATAGAAAAGTATCCACTTGGATATTAAATATTACTCCCTCTGTCCTAATTTAGTTGTCTCATATGCATTTTGGAAGAGTTGAAGAATGTGGAGAAAAATTCATAAGCCTTTTGAGAGGCATTCCTTAAAAAATTCAAAATTTTAAAATGGGATAGAGGGAGTAGTAAGTTAGCTCCATCTAATGATGCTAAGCTATAATGTAAATGGTTCAAAATTAGGTATTTGAAGGGCCATATCTTTCTTAAATGGTGTGTTTTAATTTAATAGGTGTCAAATTGGGTCACATGACCGTTCTTAGAATGGTTGGCATGTGGGCCCATTGTTTGGTATAAACAATGGGGTGTTTTTTGGGATTTTCACTCCTATTTATGTAAACCCCTCACACATGTCAGTGCAAACCAACTGGTGCCCATTTGGGTGTGAAACACCTCTTGCATATTTAATCCAAATAAATAGATATGTCAAGGAAAAGTAGAACCTAACTTGGAAATTGGAAGAGGCTAAAACCAGCCTACAATCACACGCCTATTGGTGGACTGTTGCAAGTTGCCCCTTGTAGACTCTTCAAAAGATCCACAAGTAATAACAATAGAAGACAACAATGAACTTGAACTCTTACTAAAGCAAGGTTTAATTCAAGGGGATTATAACAACAATCCAGAAGAAGTGAACAGGCAACAATATGCATTGTATTTAATGATTTTCTTTGTATAATGCACAAAATAAAACGCAAAATCGCCAACCTTTTAAATAGATATGTCCAAGATCTTTTATTCTTTTGATCTTTCTATTTTTTTAGATTTACAAAGGTGTTTATATATTTTTAAATTGTTTTTATTCTCTTTGCTTCTTATCTGACTTTTCCAGTATATTATGAGAAAAAAGCCCAAAATATTTTTAACGTTTCCTTAGAAATTCCCTCCCAAGAAATTGCTTAAAATGAGTGACATTGAAAAACTGCATGAGAATGTATTTTGTTTCTAAATGTAGATTTATTTAGCATTCTTTTGTTGGTTCATCTCTAGTTGTACAGGCATCCATTTCACACTAATTTGTGTCTGTCTTTTTGAACTTTGAACAGTCATTACTGTTTCTTCCTCTAGCCATTGCAAATGGACTCAGTGCCAAGCTCAATTCTGGGTACCGAATCCTTTATTTTCCTGATGTTGCTATGTGCATTTTTCTTTGATATTACTTATATGTTCTCAATACTCTTCAACCTGCAAGCTCGTTGCGTTTTTATTTTGGTGCAGAGTCCCTTTATTTGATGAAGGCTTGATACTTCTAGGATACTGTGCTTTTACAGGTACTCAGAAACAGTCTATCACTAATCGTTCTTGTTGAATGTATTCTTTTGACATCATTACCATTGTAGACAGTTTCTGAAGTGTGTTGTACAGATATTCTAGTTGCTTGCTTTGAAAATGTGGAAAACACGTACTCTGTTAAAATGGATGCCCATAAGGGAAACTGTATTGCCTTCAGATGAGTGGCAAATCAGAGCAGATGTAGGGTGTCATCCTCACATTTCCTAAAGTTTGGCACTACTGAAGCCTATCACATTGAATCATCTTAGTTTCAAACTCAGGCTTGGTGTAGCTTGTAGTCACTCATCCAACTTTTCCACTTTATGATGAATAATCTGTTTAATATAAATCATTTTGCTTTTCATAGTTTACCTTCTTTGTTTGGTTGCAATTGCAGCATATGATTGCCACTTAATTCTCAAAATGTGATTTTGAAAAAAAAATATTAAGGAATAAAAGAAAGCATATGTTTGTCACTTTCCAGCAAACTGCACCTGTACTGCAGTACCCATTAATGTGTTTTCAAGAGCACAGGTGTAGCTTGCTATAGATTTCCATGTAATGGTGGATGAATGAAGGGCTAGATTGGAACTTCTATAAATTATCGAAATAAATGGTAAAGAGAGATGTAAATCATTAAAAGAAAAAGAAATATGTAAATTGCATGAATAAGAAATAATTGAAAAGTGTTGTGGCTTAATGATTTTTCCTTCTAATATCCATGTTACAAATTTTGTAATAGCTTTGAGGAGACAAAATGGTAAACATGCTTTTTGGCTCCTAAAGGTTCCTCTCAATGAAGAGATGGGGAAATATTGACCAATGCTTTAATGTACTGCAAATGGGAACTTCTTAGTATTTTATCACCCCTTTCTACTTAAAAACTAATTATGTATAGTTTGCAAATGATATAATACTAGTGGATGAGACATGGAATCCATGAATAAATTGGAATTGTTGGAGGGAAACTTTAGAGATGAAAGGTTTGATAATTTAAAGAACAAGATGGGAGAATCTAGAGTGTGACTTTAGACTTTAGTGCATGGAGAATAGAGAGGAAATGATTAATATTGGTATGGCATTATGATGAATTTAGACATGCAATTGCAAATGTTGATCTAAATGGAGGATCAGATTATGTATATAGTTAGTAGGATGGTGGCAGATGGACCAACTGGACAAGTTGATGGAGTGCTATGTGACAATTTACCATGTTGATTTAAGGGTTGATTATATAAAACAACGATCCAAGTGGCAATTCTTTATGGAGCTGAATATCAAGTTATAGCAAAAAAGGACGATATACAAGGTAATGGTAATAGAGATGTCTATGTTAAAATGAAGTAACATTAAAAGATAGAATTAGAAATGACTATTAAAAAAAAAAAATTTAGAAATGACTACATTTGAGAGACCTTGAAGATAGCTCCAATAGACGAGAAAATGAACTACATTTAAGATGGTCTGGCCATGCATGTAAAAGACTAAAACCACCACCTTATGAAAAATCTAAAGTTAACTACTAGAAGGAATGAAGAGAGGAGGGGAGCCAATAAAAACCTTGATTTAAGAGTTAAGATTGGTAGCATGAATTATGGGGAATAGAGGACATGGTTTTTTATAGAGTACGTTGGAGAACTAGAAGTCATAAAGCAACCCTAGATGGATGGCATTAGTTGTTATCAAAGAAGTAAAAAGGCATGCCTTGTGTCACGGGTCGAGACTCCATGACCCGACAATCGACCATGAAGGACAACTTTTATGTCAAAATTGAATCGCCGAACCCAAAAGAGGGAGGTCTTGGATGCATAGGAGTTTCCGGAATGCTCAAGAATAGTTCGGAATGTGCTAGAAGGGTCCGGACCAATGCAGAAGGTTCCGGAATATTCAAGAAGACTCTACAAGCTTCTAGAGTGGTGTAGAGTTCTCTAGAATAATTTAGAAGTTTCTAGAGTTGTATAGAAGATTCAAGAACTCTATGGAAGAATGTAGAAAT
Source organism: Chimonanthus salicifolius (assembly GCA_013350335.1). Classification (NCBI taxonomy): domain Eukaryota; kingdom Viridiplantae; phylum Streptophyta; class Magnoliopsida; order Laurales; family Calycanthaceae; genus Chimonanthus; species Chimonanthus salicifolius. The sequence goes on along the minus strand of CM023538.1, from coordinate 62,098,624 downwards.
GTATAAAGTGTGTAGAATGTTCTAGTGTAGTATGGAGTCTTGTAGAGTTGTGGAAGACTCTAGAATGATGTAGGAGTATAGGAGAGTCTAGAAAGTTCATGTAGTGTAGGATTGTGACACTTGGCACAATCCTAACCACCCATGCTCCAAGCCTCACCTATAAAAGGAGGTGAGTGTCTCATTTGCCATCAATCCACACAAGCTAGCCAAGAGATCTAGCAAGTGAGAGTTGTGTGCTTGTAGCCTTAAGAGTGATTCCTTGTACTCTTCTCTTTGTTCAATACAAGATAGTGTTTGTGTTGATCACATTGGTATTCCATCTTCTTATCAAGCTTGTCTTTGTTATTGCTTCCGCGTCTTGGTCCAAAGAGTGACCAAATCAGTTGTTAGGCTTACTTACTTGACGACGTATTGTTCAAATGAGTGCCGCATGAGCTGAATCATGGAAGGATTCGCTAACCCCGTGACACTTGGCTGCACCTTTATCATGCCTACGCTCCAGTCCCATTTTGTGCCTCCCCTATCTCTAAGGTGGCCTCATCTTAACTAAGCCTAGTTTTTTGAGAAACCTTTTTCCATAATAAGCCTGTAGTTTTTATTCTTTTATAATTTGTAGTAAATATCATAGTTGATATTAATTGCTAGTAAATTTGGTTAGAAATTCTTATTAAAATATAATACACTTGTGCATTTGTATAGTGCATACATAGACAATGTATTTGGAAGCTCAGTTGCCAACATATTTTCATGCTTTGGATGAGCGGCACTATTTTTTGTTGACATTGACACAATAAGGATACAAATCTATAAACCCACGCATATTTTGAAGTATCTAAATAAGTACACCTAGCAAACTTAAGCTCAAGTCTAGACATGTGCTTTGCCTCTTAGGCATTAGGATCCCTTGGCGCCTTGACTACTATGGTGATGTTGATGACGACAACAATGACGATATTGATGATTATGCTGAGCTAATTCATGTTCTGGGTGTGCAATGAAGCTGAAACAATTGACATGTCTACAGTTAGATGAGTCCCCCACACAGCATATCAGGTCATATAGTGGCCTAAAATAAGGCATATTAGTTTAGTGCATTCTGAGGATAAGATGCATTCTATATTAAAGGCAATATGAAACGATGCTAATAAGTGGGAATTTTTGTGGGGATTGATGTATACTGTTTGTAGAGAATGTGGTATCACATAAGCATATTCCTTTTTGTGCCTATCAATTTACCCGGTCAATCACCCAAAAGAAATAAAAGAAAATAATAACAAGAAGAAGATGCCCAGCTTATTGCTTCTTACCCTTTTAAGATGGTGGGTTGTATAGAAGAAATCCATGATTTGCCAGTAAGTTGTAACTTCATTATAATCATTTTGCATCATGGTTATTACAATCTAAAGCTATTCAATGGCATCTATGAGCAAATGCCAGTTCTAAGAAAAAAAGGTACTGCTAATTCTAAGATTATAGTGATGATAGAATCCTACTTAATTTTCGTTTTTTGTATTTATTATTTTCAGATGGATTTTACTAAACTTAGTAGTTAGTACTGTAATTGTAATCCAATTTTATGGCCCCAATTTCACCTTTAAGCATTGGAATGCCATCATTTGAAGTATCTCATTCATGCTTGTCACCATTAACTTCAGTGTCGCTGTACATGCATTTTGCCACGTCAGTCATCCATGAAATCACCAGCGCACTGGGCATTCACTGCTTCAGGTATGCAACATGATTCATCTATGCTTCTCTGTATTATTTTCTTGTTGGGAAGGTCTTCATGTCTCTAACAATTTAACCTGACTGGCAGGATCATTAGGAAAAAAGCTTGATCTCCAGGTGAAATCATACCAGTATTTTTTGTATACGAGTGAGGATGATATTGTTCTTGGGAAAATCTGAATATTTTACTCACCTAGTTGTATTTGAGACCCTAGATATGGGTCATCATTCACTCATCCCGGCAGCATATTTACTATAATAGAAAGGATTTTGTAAGAGTTGAAGCTTAAAATTTGTGTGTGAGAGAGAAGCCTGGCTTCTTAAGTTTTGATCTAGTTGAAGTAAATTCACTGAAATTAGAGAAGAGCATATTTCATCCTTGTGGATTTTGTTCTGAAACTATTGAACATTTTTTTTTTAAACGTTTCAGAGAAAACAAGAGAGCAGGGCTTATTTAAATATGAAATTAAAATGGTGTGTACACTGATCCAGTAGACGAGATCTCCCTGTCCCTGTAACGGAAAAGGGTGAATTCTTTCCGCGCATTACTTAATATTCATTCCTTCATAAATTATTATATGAGATGAAAAAGAAAAGGCGAGCGATCCTTCCACGGGCATTTTGTGTCTACAGACACGGATTTTAATTGATCTCGATTTTACCCTTCATCAGTCGTACCAGGGGTCGAAATATCGGCCGATACATATCGTATCGGCTGATATATATCGGTTTTGAAGAGCACTATATCGGTCGATATCATATCGTACGGCCGATATTTACAATATCGGTCGATATATCGGCCGTACCATATCGGCTGATATCAAAATATTGGCCGATATTTAAAAAAAAGAGGAGGAGAGAGAAATATTGGCCGATAACGGTATTTTAACCCTGGGCCGTACCGTAAAAAGATAAGAATGTCGAGAATCGGATCACCCAACCGGATCCCTTAAAGGCTTTCGGAGCCGAATACAGGGATGTCCAAAATAGGATCACCAATCGGATCCCTTAATGGCTCTTGGCGAGCCGAATTCACCGAACGTCCAAAATCGGATTACCAACCGGATCCCTTAATGGACCTCGGCGAGCCAAATACAGGAATGTTAAAAATTGGTTCACCAATTGGATCTCTTAATGGCCATCGGCGAGCCGAATACAGGAATATCCAAAATTTCAATGGACTGATTTTTATTGTTCATGTGAATTTCGGTGAGCCGATTTGAAATTTCGGAGTTGAAGTGCACTGTTCATGAATTTTGGCAAGCCGATTTGAAATTCCAGAGAGCTGAATTGTACTGTTCATGAAATTCGGTGAGCTGACTTGCCATTAAGAGATCCGGTTGGTGATCCGATTTTGGACAGTCCTGTATTCGGCTCTCCGAGGGCCATTAAGGGATTCGGTTGGTGATCTAATTCTTTATTTTCTTTTATTTCCGGTACGGCAGGTGAAGGGTAAAATGGAGATCGATTAAAATCGGTGTCTCTATACACAAAACGCCCGTGGGAAGATCGCTCAAGAGAAATTCTACATAGATGGAGGAAATAGCAACGTGGAAAACAATGAAACTGCACTTACAATTTTTTTTTTTTTTTTAATGAGAACTTGCTGAGTTGCACCATCGGTTTTTAGATCAAGTAGTTTTCAATTTTTCGCCTTGAAGTCAGGAGAACACAGCAAAATTTTGTCATGTTTCAGTTTCTAGTAAAATATGAATCTTGTAAAATTCCCTTGATTCTAGAATTCTTAATTGGTAGGCTTAGCATTTTCATGTTGGAATTGCTTAGACAGTTTATTTGTTGACTTGGTGGTCAAGAATTCGCCTGACAATGAGGGAGGATTTTTATTCAAGTCATTCTCAATACAAAGGGGTCATTTCCCACAGTATTATCAAGTGTATGTGGATAGGGAGGTTTGCACATACCTAAGGATTAATCAGGTACGCTAAGTGGCTTGGACTTGGTCTTAAAAAAAAGACAATTTATCTGGTCTCCAGCCAATTTGTTATTAATGGTTTTGATCCATGGCCTTTAGCAATCTGTTCAAGCATGAACACAGCACGTTCGTTGTAGACTTGTAGCATTCATGTGTGCCTTGGATGGAAGCATGCACTGGAGAAGACACACCCAGGGAATGAGCCAGTTCTGTTTCTCTAGTTATGTAAGCTCCTCACACCAACTTGAACCCCATTCAAATTCCCATCCTCGCTGCTCCTTCAATGGCTTGAACCAGTCTGTCTTTCGCATCCCTCAAGTACGCTTGTACCGTTCCATATACAATCGGGTAGTCATCTGTGTTGAATTGAATTGCAGGCCGTATACTAAGGTAGTCTATTGCCGGCTGCACCGATGTCTATTCTGCATCAACAAGCAAAGGTAGACTGGTTTCATGGCGATTTTTAGAGAGTTTCGAGAGTAGTTGGTGGGCTAATTGGAGGTCCCGTTCTTCCTCTCCGGTTAGAGGGGCTGGTTCTTCAGTGACATGATAAAGAGGACTTGAATCTGAGATAACTGGCGATGAATCAATCTCCCATTGGAGATTGATTGAAGGGTTTTTATGCTTCCATCTAAGTAAATTGCTCACTCGTTCGAGCAACGCAATCGGGCAAATGGCAGTGATCTTCACACTAGCAAAACTCACCTGTCACAAGAAACTCAAATATTAGCTCTTTTCTCATTATAATCAGATGCAGGATACATGTATTTTAGCCAAATTTAATCAACCAAATTAAGCTTCAACTACGAATTCACAAAGAACTAAGCTTTTCATCTTAAATGTCACTACCAAATTTCACTCCTTGATGTTTCAGGTGTATCTTATATTATATTATAAGATTACTATACTAATTACTTATTCTATAAAAGGTTTTCTGGACTGAGACCCGTCAGGATTTAGTCCAGCTCAGATTGTTAAACAACCCCAGCATCAACATCCTGCCCAGTTTCACTGGGTCGGAGTTGGAATCTTCGATACAACAAGGGCATGTTTGTATAAAGACAAAATCCATAAATTTTTAATCTTTAATGACTTCAAATTCTATAGATATTAATTTTGAAGATTGGAAATGCCCATTTGCAAAAAAAAAATATTTTTGGTGCAGGGTGATACTTTTGGCCTAACCTGGTGTACCTTAAGGGCAGTGGGTATCACTCGTGGGGGTTTTATGCTGGGTTTTTCATAGTTTCTCACACGTAAATTAAAAAAAAAAAAAAATAGAATTTGGTGCAGTAGAGTTACCTGATGGGAGTGGAGTATAAAAGAGAAGTTATGTGGGGATGAAAAGAAAAAGTAAGTTGGCTTATGAAAAATATTTTTAAAATTCATGAAAATTTCACCCTAATTCAATGAGAAATGATGATAAGAAATACTTAGTTTTTTTTTTTTTTTTTTTTCTTTTTTTGAAATTGAAAATTAGGTGGACTTTGTGAATCAAATCCAGATATGGAATCAGATTTCTTCGCATTTTGAATTGGATTTGAAACAGAATTACTTCCCACTAAATAAGTCATTCCTAGTTGGATCGATTAATGGCATCTGCCAACCCAGCTGATCTGTGCTTAATATGATTACCATAGCAAATAAAAGGAAAATATTCAAAAAAAGGTAGCCAACAAGGGTAAATAATCAATTTAAGATTACAAGATTCTGATTCCTGTGCCTAAGATAGCAACTCTTATCAGAATCCAAATTTAAATAAACATTTCCAAAATTACCACATACAATTTTTTTCCTCTTACCTGCAAGTTTATCTGTTTATTTACTCAAATAATTAGACCCAAAGTCATCAAAATCCTGTGAATTTACTATACACGATAGCAAAAGTATGTGATTTTGCAACATGGGCCAACTTTTAAACTCAAAATTATTAAAAAAAAAACACTAAATAAAAAAGTTGGATAGACAATCACACTATGAAAAATAACTTTCCAAATCTAAATATGAACATCAACTCTACAAAGAATGGGATAAATAATTTTGAGATGGCAAGGAATGAGATCCTTCCCTAATAGCAGAAATTCATTTATATATATATATATATATATATATATATATATATATATATATATATATATATATATATATATATATATATATATATAAAATAAAAACCTCTAAGATAAGGAAAAGAAGAGAGTATTGAAATTTGAGAGGCCGCCACAAAGCTAAAGGTCTTGAGATTAAGTCACCATCAACACATACCATCAACACATACGAGGAAGTACTTCAGATTTTTCCAAAAAGAATACTTGATTTTCCATTTTAGATCACTTGAGGAGAAAAAACAAAAGAAATATGAAGACAGAAATCTGGAAGTTTCATCAGTTAGAAGATACATGGCCAGTTAGAACTGACAGAAAAAATGAAGAAAGGCGTGGAAAAAGAAAAGAAAGGCCAAAATGATCATAAATGAAAATCAGGAAGGACAGAGAAAAGATATACACCAAAGGAAATGGATTTTGTTGGAATATATTTAGAATATTAGAATAATTAGAGTTCTTGTATAATTAGGATTATTAGTTTGTCTTTTATCTCTAATTAAGAGATATATTTGATTTATAATTAGATTAAAGTTAGAGTTTGATTGTGATAGCCTTAAGGTCGACTAAAGACTGTAAATATATGTAGTAGCTTAAATATTGAATATAGTATATAGTTTATTTAGATGAACATGAATGAATCAAAGTAGAACAGATCAAAAGCAAACCAAGCTGATCAGTCTGCTTACTGAAGATGGCTGAAGCATCGACGTAATCACAACGGTCTTCAAGAACTCCTATGTTAGATTGATTGAATTTAGATTAGTTTTATCTCATTATCATGTTATTTGATTTCATCTTATCATAGAATTAGATGAGTTTATCTTTATCTTAATATATTTTAATTGTATTATAAATAAAACACATCACCTCTCCTTTAGTGAGTGACCGAGCCCTTTATTATTTCACATGCTCCAAATTCCAATCACACACATCGTTGTCGCTCGCATCTTCAAGCCCATAATCGAGAATTCCCCACAACCTGATATCACAAAGACTCTAAAGAGTTATAATTGCCTCTTCTAAGTCTTATCCGGTGCAGAAATGACTGTAAACAATTCTCTTTATTATTTCCAAGAGACAGGGCCGACTCAACACAAGTTGAGACCTAAGAGAAAAATTCTAAAAAGGGTCTTTTTGGAGTTGATACCAAATAAGCTGAGGACGTCCCTTACTTACTTGGGACCATATTGTAACATCTAGTCCCGTGATGAACTGGTGACACTGACACGTCACGTCCGCCACGTGGTGAATGTGTGATTTATGTTCCTTCACAAATTGAGCATTTAATTTCCATAATCATATACAATTGAAAGAACTTAAAATTAAACATTTGAGAAGTTTTATTTTCCTACATTTCATTTAATCTAAACAAATTGAACCTTTATCGGACGGGCCAAGGCAGTTGTCTTATTTGCCGTAGGGTTGGGCCGGTCGTGCCACCAGAATGCCTCTAACAAACTTATTCTCCATGAAACTTGATCTCATGACCCAAATTCCCATGTTGACGATCGGATCGAACGACGCGGGATGAAGATTGAACGTGTAATTCAGAAGTTGGGACGTGGACATGGCGGCAAAAGCTTCTCTCCGTCGTCGAAATTCAAATGATCGACCACCGGAGTTTGCGGTTTTAGGATGGTCGATGTGGGTTTCTGGAGCAAATTACCGGCAGCTGCAGATGAAGAGTAGTAGAATCTGAGATTTTTCAGGATTTTTGGGGAGAATCTCATGCCCATTCTTCTTCTTTGGAAATTCTTGAAAGCTCTCCTTCCTTTGAAGTTAAATCGAAAACAGGGGAGCTCTGTTCTTGTCTCTTGACAGTTGGATCTGGGAGGGCAATTTGGGAATAACATTTATAACAGGGGTAATTTGGGAAATTTAGGTCAATTTGTAAAAGATATGACATTGACTGGAGCTGTTGGAGGATCCAACATGCTAGGATAGGTGATGACTGTGATCCAAGTCGTTCCCAGCTAAGAGGTGTTAAAAATAAAAATAGAAAAACTCTTGCCTCCCGTGTTAGTCTTCCATATTTATAGAATTTCTTGTGAAGCTAGTTCTAGATTATAGTGATAATCGAATCCTACTTCCTTAATTTTCGTTTTTCGTATTTAATTATTTTTAAATGGATCTTACTTACATTAGTTCTGTAAATGTAAGCTAATTTTATGGCCCCCACAATTTCACCTTTAAGCATTGAAATGCCACCATTTGACGTATCTTATTCATGCTTGTCACCATTAACTTCAGTGTCGCTGAACATGCATCTTGCCACGTCAGTCATCTATGGCACTTGGCATTCACTGCTACAGGCATGCAAGATGATTCATCTATGCTTCTTTGAATTATTTTCTTGTTGAGAAGGTGATGTAGTACAGAGTCTGATTCGATCTGGCTGAACATCGAAAATCTAGATGAGCTATTTTATTTCTTGTTTTATTTTTGTATTTTTATTTTATTATTATCTCCTAAATTTTAGGATTAGGGTTTCTTTGTTTTTCTATAAATAGGAGATTAAGAGTTTATTAGGGATATTATTGATAATGATGAATTAAATCCAATTTGGACTAAAAAATAGCTGAGCTGAGTTTTCGATGTTCGACTGGATCAAGTCAAACTCTGTGCTACATCCTGGCAGGATCACTAGGAAAAAAAATCTGAAGTCTATTCCAAATTTTTATTAATGGTTGGTAGCCAAAATTTTATTCTCTGTCTCTTCGTGAAAATCATTGAAATGTCCCCATTTTACCGTGTTTTTTAAATTCAAAATTTCTTGTAGTTTTATAGTAATTTGCTGAAGGTATAAACTAAACCTTTTACCTGAATTATTGAAAACCATTTGACCCATCTTATACAGAGGTTTGCTCCTTGGACCCTTTTCACCAATGAACACTTGCAGGAACCAAACTAACTGATGCCTATTTGTGGCCATCAAATTTTCTGATAGTAACAGAGATGATATGTCTTGAGTTACAATTTTAATGGGCAAAACCATATCTTAAACGATTGTTCTGCATTCGACGTATGCAGATTGAGAGCTTTACACGTACTCAAAGATTAGGTAGATGAGAAACCTAAATACCTTGGTCTTAAAAAAACACCATATGATTTACGGCCAATTGAGTCACAGATTTGCTGAAAATTTGGAAAAACACCGTAAATTTACTCAATAATTACATTTCTAAGTTTTTGGTAGAACAGATTTACTGAGCGAGAAGAGAAAAAAAGAAGGCGGCGGCCGCCTCATAGCAAATTCTTGTCAAAGAACATTGCTTTATACATGAAAAAAGGAATAACATCTTAGATTGCAATTCTTCTTTGATGCAATCAATCAGCAGCACATCTATTCCATTTCCATTTGGCCATATTTCACAAGCATTGAATCAGACAACAGCAGACTAGGTTGTTACATTGGCCACCTCCCCTCCCATGATTGCAACCTTCCATCTTCTTTTCACTTCATTCCTGCAAAAGAAAAAAACATAAACATGGTGAGACCAGATGGCCGTAATTTTAACCATAGCAGTGTGAAGTTTCAGACATCTGATTACCATCTATTGGGGGGAAAATAGAATGAATTTTATCATTTTTTCTTTGCATTTTCATCTTAATATTGTAAGATTTCATTACCTCATTAGTTGTCTATCTAATGCCGATGCAGACAGGAGACCTCTGTTCTCTTCTGCTCTCCTAAGAAGGTAAGGCATGACCTTCTCCACTGGTCCAAAGGGCAAGTATTTGCTCGAATTGAAGCCTGCATTTCGCAAACCAAGAGAAAGCCCATCTGCCATTCCCTTCAGTTGGGCAAAGTGCAGATTCTGATTTCCCTTTGCAATGCTTAGCTCCTCTGCTTTTGCAGCTGCAACTCTCCCTACATGTCAAAACCAATAATAATGAGTGACCCATTTAAGTATTAAATGTCCTTCGCAGTTCTTTCTTTACCAAAAAAAAAAAGTATAGGTCAAAGCACAAGTTGAGATGGACGTCATTAAAAGATAGAATAATAACCCATTACTTTAGAGGATACGAATATATATGATTTTTTATGGGACATAATGGAAATGAAAAAACTAGAAGAACCCAACCTCAAATGGATGGAAAATTGGCACTTGCTAATGATGGTCTTAATGGTAATGAGTTCTATCCAAAGTAAACAGCTACCTAACAAGAGAAAAATCTTTCATGAATTGGTGTCCTAACCTGATTCTTTGTTATGAGTTGCAAGAACAACAGATCCATGGCCTTTAGCAATCTGTTCAATCATGAACACCGCACATTCGTTGTAGCATTCATGTGTGCCTTGGATGGAAGAATGAACTGGAGAAGACATACCCAGAGAATGAGCCAGTTCTGTTTCTCTAGTTATGTAAGCTCCTCTCACCAACTTGAACCCCATTGAAATTCCCATCCTCTCTGCTCCTTCAATGGCTTTAACCAGTCTGTCTTTCGCATCCCTCAAGTACGCTTGTATCGTTCCATATACAATTGGGTTGTCGTCTCTGTTGAATTGAATTGCAGCCGTATATGTGAGGTAGTCTATAGCCGGCTGCACCGATGTGTATTCTGCATCAACAAGCAAAGGTAGACTGGTTTCATGGCATTTTTCACAGAGTTTCAAGAGTCGTTGGTAGGCTAATTGGAGGTCACGTTCTTCCTCTTCGGATAGAGGGGCTGGTTCTTCACTGACATGATAGAGAGGACTTGAATCGGAGAGAACTGGCAATGAATCAATCTCCCATGGGAGATTGAATGAAGGGTTTTTATGCTTCCATCTAAGTAAATTGCTCACTCGTTCCAGCAATGCAATCGGGCAAATGGCAGTGATCTTCACACAAGCAAAGCTCACCTATCACAAAGAAACTCACATATTTAGCTCTTTTCTCAAGTGCCATGCGAGAGAGAAGAAAAAAGAGGTTTAGACATTGAAGATTTAAAATCATAATTTTTTTACCAAGGTATCCAGCCCTCTTATATCACCCCCGACTAATATTTGGAGTATGTGCAAATCTCCTACCCATACACACACGATAACTATATGGGATATGACCCTATGAGGTGAAGTAGGAATCGAACTCTGGACTCTTTAACTTTTTAAAATTTCACCCTAAATCAATGAGAAATGATGATAAGAAATACTTAGTTGATTTTTCTTTTTTCTTTTTTGAAATTTAAAATCAGATGGGCTTTGTCAATCAAATCCAGATATGGAATCAGATTTGTTCCCAAGTTTCTCATGTCTAAATTGGATTTGAAACAGAATTACTTCCCACTAAATAAGTCATTCTTAGTTGGATCGATTCATGGCATCTAGCATCTGCCAACCCAACTGATTTGTGCTTAAATTGATCATCCGTAGCAAATAAAAGGAAAGTATTCAAAAAAGGTATCCAACAACTGTTTCTAAGATACCAACTCTTTTCAGAATCCAAATTTAAATAAACATTTCCAAAATTGCCACAGAGAATTTTTTTCTTCTTACCTACTACTTTATCTATTTATTTACTCAAATAATTGGACCCAAACCATCAAAATCCTGTGAATTTACTATACAAAGTAGCAACAGTATGTGATTTTGGAACATGGGTCAACTTTTAAATTCAAAATTATAAAAGAAAAACACTAAATAAGAAATTGGATAGACAATCAGGCTATGAAAAATAACTTTTCAAATCTAAATATGAACATCAACTCCAGAAAGGATGGGAATGAGATCCTTCCCTACTAGGACAAATTCATTTATATTAAAAAAAAAAACCTTTAAGACAGAAAAAGAAAAGAGTACAGAAGATTTTTCCAAAAAGAGTACTTGATTTTCCATTTCAGAACACATGAGGCGAAAAAACAAAAGAAATATGAAGACAAAAATCTGGAATTATCATCAGTTAGAAGATTCATAGCTAGCTAAGAACTGAAAGAAAAATTAAAGAAAGGTGGGGAAAAAGAAAGAAAAGGCCAAGAGAAAAGAAATAAACCAAAGGAAATGGATTTTTCTTATGTTTAAAACTGAAGAACATGAATGGATCAAACTAGAACAGATCGAAAGCAAACCAAGGTGATCAGTGTGCTTACTGAAGATGGCGGAAGCATCGACGTAACCACGACGGTCTTCAAGAACTCCTCCAAATTCCGATCACACCCATGGTTGTCGCTCGCATCTTCAAGCCCATAATCAAGAATTCCCCGCAACCCAATATCCCAAAGTCTCTGAAGAGTTACACTTGCCTCTTCCAAATCTTCTCCGGCGCAGAAATGACTGTAAACAGTTCTCTTTATCATTTCCATCAGAATCCCTCTAACAAGCTTATTCTCCATGAGACTTGATCTCATGACCCGAATTCCCACGTCGACGATCGGATCGAACGACGCGAGATGAAGATTGAATGTGGAATTCAGAAGTTGGGAGGTTGACATGGCGGCAAAAAGCTTCTCTCCGTCATCGAAATTTAAATGATCGACCACCGGAGTTTCGGGTTTTAGGACGGTCGGTGTGGGTTTCTGGAGCAAATTACCGGCAGCGGCGGCGATTGAAGCAGATGTAGAGTTGTAGAATCTGAGATTTTTCAGGAATTTTGGGGAGAATCTGATGGCCATTTCTCTTCTGTGGAAATCCTTTGAAAGCTATCCTTTTCCTTGAATTGAATGAGGTGGTGGAGGTGATGAAAGTGAAACAGGTTTAAATAGAAAACAAGGGAGCTGACAGTTGGATCTGAGAGGGCAATTGTGGAATTACAGTTCTGTCAGGGACATTTTGGGACATTGGATAAAACATATCCAGAAGATGTTGCTGGAGCTGTGGAGGATCCAACATGGTGCTGACTGTGATCCCTGATAAGAGGGATAAAAATAGAAAAGTAGTGGATGGAAGTCGTATATCAAAAATCATTAAATTATTTATTTTTATAAATTAAAGTGAGATTATAAAATAATGTTTAAAGTGTATTTATTAGAACTATTCCTATCCTTGCTTTGATTAAAGATTGAAAATGACATTAAACTAACATTTAATACCAAATTTATTAAAAATCCTATGTAAGTCTTATGAGACTGCATTTGTGAGGCTATTATTGTAACAAAGAATTTCAATGTTCTTTTCTTTTTTTGAATTTACGTGTAGGAAATCACGGGATATCCAACGTAAAATCCATATGGGTGAGCCCACTACCCCTAGGGCACACTAAGATTATTCCATGGAGATTCGAATCCGCAACCTCTCGCTTTTTTAGGCGGGAGACAACCAGTTGAATCCTACATAATTGTACTTTATTATTCAATCTGTTAATTTTGAACTTTTAAAAATCATTTTAATAAACTAAATAATTATGAATATTAATTATGACAATCAAGAACTTCTACTCATGAAGGAAGGTTTTGAATTCGATTCATTTTCAAATCCCTCTGAGCTACTCTCTATGGAATTATTTCTCATCGTTTGAACCTCATATGTGTATAGAGAGATGTACACATGTCTTAAAGATTTAGTTGGATAAAGTCCCTTATAGGTGAACACCTTCGGTCATCAAAAAAATATTAATCTATTTTAATGATTATTTATGTTATATCTTAGTTATGAAATACATCACTATTTGAAGGTTGGAAGCTATTGACACATAATAATTCTATTACTACAAATTGAAAAAAATTAATTTTTTTTTTTTTTTTAATTTGCATGTGGGAAACTGCGGAATACTCAATGTAAAATCTCTACGAGTGAACTCCTACTTCTAAGACACACCAAGATTAGATATAGAGACTTTAACCCATGACCTCACGATTCTTGAGATGTACAAAACTCAAATGGAAATTGGATAGGATTTAATTATGAGTTGACTGTTCAAGGTAAGATTCCAAAATTTGGAAGAATTCAGTGGAAGTTGCTTCGCAACTGCTGGAGCAAAAATAGCTCCACTAATTCAGATTCTCTAAAGTCTCTAATATTGACACGTGGCATAAAAATAGACCCCACAATCCTCATTTGGATCATGTGTTAGTGGTGGTAAAACTATTTTTTACCACATGAGTTAATCGAGGCGGTATAATCTCTTTAACTGTCAGTACATTTAGTTTTTTTTTCCTTTCAAATTACTTTGAATCTCAATTTTCATGCATCTTGACTTGTAATTGTTTTACAACCTTGACAATATTTGTGTTATCAAGACTTAAACTTGGAATTTGATTAAGGGTCTCCTATTTTTATTGAGAGAAATTGAGTTTTAAATTTTGATCAGAACAAAAAAAAAATTATATTTATTTAAATTTAAAATATTAATTATATATTTTTTATGATCAGAAATTTGTTTATGAAATTGAAAGTCCTGAGTTTAATTGTATTTATAAATTATTTTTTTAAACCACTAAGAAAAATTATTTTTAGAAAAATGATATGAGTCTAGGTCAACTAATCTGACCAAATTTAACTAATTTTGTTATTTGTGAATTTTTAAAATAATTAAAATATATTAATTTCAACAATTTTTTTAAGAGAATAATTTAGACATGAGTAAAATCTTTATTCAAACACGAGATTTACAAAACGTGGAAGAATGAAATTTAAGCACGAATAATTGTCCCATCGATTCGATACTCCAAACAAGATAAAAATATTTTTCTCTGACGTCCGAATCACACTGATAAGTACAATACGGTAATTTCCAAGAAAACGCAAATCCTTTTGACCGTCTCTAAATTATTCCCCCTTTTTTTTATGAGACTCTTAGATTTCCGAGGGGTTGAGCCTTTAAAATGTAGACGACTTTGATGGGACCACTTTGAGAAAGACACTCACATAATGTTTATTTAATTTTGTCAGACTCTTCTTTTAAGGAATCTTCAAGTTGATGGAATCTTTCCTTGAGGTGGGGCCTAATTGGGGAATCCTTGGAATATGGGTTGGATGTAATTTTTAGAATTCTGATTTTTTTTAATTGTCATAATTTTCAGATAAGTGATGTGGGCTTGAGGGATTATTCTTATTAAATAAAATATCTCAAAAATATTTTTCATTACCAAAAAAATGATCAATTATAATTTTTTTAAACATTAAGATCAATTATATGAGAAATAGGTATTTTAACCAGTAAACTACAGTAACTTTTACTTTTATTTTCATAATTTGATCATATTTTATATAAGTATTTGCTATATATGTGAAATTTATGAAAGGATCAATTAAACCACTCTATATTTATTTTATTTTTAAAAATTTAAACAACCATTTTTAATTTAACTAGATATTAAGTAAGTTAAAATGATCCAAAGAATGCAATCTATATCTACCAAACTAAGATATTGTGTCAGGTGTGTTTAATTTTAATTGATTTGACATTGATTTTTAAGTCTCACACTACTCTAAAGTGATCCAAATCTCAATTTAATTAATTGGATAAATCTGGCTTAATTTGAATTTTTATAATAAGATAGATAAAAAATGATAAATAGTTTTAAAAAAGAACTAAGACAAACTAAAATTTATATGGATATTTTTAAATAGAATCAAATTTAGTTGAATTGAATACATTTTTATAAGATAGTAAGCAATCTTATTTAGCTTTATTTTATTTTACTTTTAGTTAACAAATTTATGCCTAACTTAGGCCAACAAAATGAGACCCATGTAATAATAAAATAGAGAGAAAGAAACATTTTTTAACGGCTTGCTAAAAATGGGACCCATATGATAATAAAATAGACAGAGAGACAGAGAAATTGAAAAGGACACGCGCCAAAGGAATCTCTGTGATTCTGGGGACTGACTGTTTTCCAACTCAAACTTGTACACGCGTGGAAAGCATTGCCCCGCTCGTGTCGCACCTCAAACATTATTTAGAATATTTTAGGACCAGCCACCCGGGCTTTCCTTAAATTACCATTTTGCCAAAGGAAAAAAAATGATTCTATTCATCTTCGGAATAATGGTTGTCGACTGAGATTTCCAAGTAAGTGAGGTTGTTTTTCGATTGATTTTTATAAATAAGGTAGTAAATTTATTTATTTTAAATTTTATGAACTTTAGGATTGATCTTAAGAGAAAATAGTATAACTTTGGACTTAAAAAATTGTACTCAAAAAATTAAAAAAAATAGTTTTCTCTCTTAATTATTTGAGTATGATATTTGAAGTCCAAAAATATACAATTTTCACTTAAAATTAGTTATAGGGTTCATAAAATTCAGAATAAATGAATTTTGATAACTTATTTGTAGAAATAGTTCGAGAAATGTGAGCCATACGCGCAAAGGTTACCATTGACAGTGAGGCAGTTTCTTGACTTATTTTTACAAACAAGGTATCAAAATTCATTTATTCTGAACTTTATGAACTTTGAGACTAATTTTAAGTAAAAATTGTTTAGTTTTGGACTCCAAATATCGTACCCAAAGAATTAAGAGGGAAGACTATTTTTCCTTAATTCTTTGAGTTCAATTTTTGAAGCCCAAAACTATATCCTTTTCACTTAAAATTATCTCGAAATTTATAAAATTTAGAGTAGATGAATTTTGATATATTATTTGTAAAAATTGATCGAGAAACGGTCTCGTTTGAAAATCTCACTTGATAGTCATCGTTCGAAGGTACAAAGAAAATACTGTTCTTTTTCTATTTTCCTATTTTGCCTATCAATGAATAACCCATAGAAATTCTCTTTCCTCATGGAGACTCAAAATCTTTCTCTCTCTATAATTCAAATTTTTTTTTTCAATATCTGATTTTACATTTATCAGATATGATTATTTTCGATGTAATTTTTATACCACGACTTTACCTCATGTTGCACTAAAGTTTAATGAAATTTTTATAATACCCTTACCTTTAAAAGAGGAAATGAGAGAAGTAAGGGCAAAAATGGAATTTCATTAAAATTTAATGCAGCATGAGATAAACTTGCTGTTCAAAAAATACTCTCCAACATCTTTTATGATTAAAATTTCTTTTTCAGATTTTTAATTTTTAATTTTTAATTTTCGACCTTTTTGTCTTAATAATAGACTGAAAATTTATCTTGATTGAAATTTGTAACTGAGTGCCAAACTAAAAACTTTTTACCGAAATTTTTTCAGTCACCAAAATTATTGTCCTGGCCTTTTTTTTTTTATATTAGACTGGCTTTTATCTGATGTAAATATCGAAAAATCCATGTTATCAGAAATTTGTAATTGAGCTTTTGGACTGGAAAAAACTTTAGATGAAACTTTTTGACCTCAAAATAATAAAAAATGGAAATAGAATTTAGTTTTGAACTCACTTATAAATTTTGACCAAGTTGAATTTTTATATTTGATGACAACAAAAAATTTCAGTCGATTAAAAAATTGAAAAAAAGTTAGCCCATATTTTAGACTAAAAAAGTTCAGTAAAAAATTTTCAATCCGAGCTTATTTACAAATTTCAATCAAGTTGAAAATTATAATGTTGTGAAAAAAAATCCGATTCTCAGCACAACAGTCGAGACAAGAAAAAGAGAAAGAAAATTTTGAAAAATATGAATCATAGAAAGAAAAATCAGATATAATTAACACAAAATCAAATATTGAAAAAAAAAAAAAATGAGAATATGGGTTCCGAGAAATATGGATCACACAATGGAGAAAGTACTTTTGAATAAAAATATGTTTAAAATGTGTTTTCCATTTTTCAAGAAAATATTTCTTGACCGATACTGTCACATATCAACTACAATATGCTGATGCATCATGCGTTCGCGATGATCAATATATATTGATTTATATTTGAAATTTAATATAGTTCAGTATTTTATATTTGATAATTACATAAAATGAAATTTACCAGTATTATAGTATCTTAGGGATAGCGATCCTCTTACGAACATTTTTTTTAACTAGATAAGGGATTTAGGGTATTTCCATAACGAGATAAGAAATTCAGGGTATTGTCCATTTTACCCTTTCATTATCTTACCAAAGCATTTAGAAAAATGATGGCAATTTAGATACTCTACTTTTCTTTTAATAGATACTTCATTTCAAAATTGTGTGAAAATTACTATTTTACCCCTTAATTTAAAAAAAAAAGACAATTTTTCTACACAAAATTAAGGACAAAATAGTAATTTCAAATAAAATTTTGAAATAATTCAGTGATTTCATCGAGAAGCTGATTAAAAATTTAATTTTAGTGATCTAATTTGACGTTCTGAATGAAAAAATAGTCTTAAATTATTTTAAAACTATTTTCTCATAAAGTCTAAATTTTATGAGATTTATATTCTTAGATTTTCTAGTTGGGTTGACTATTTTAATAAAAGGGCAGGAGTGGTCTTATCTTAAAACTAAATGTGCCCAAACTTTATTGTGGTCCATGTTGGAACATGGAGGTGGTGCTTGTCCCTCAATCACCAAGGAAAGAGACATCTATAGCTGTAGCCACAATTCTTTGGATCACTTTCATGTGGACTGTCTTTCACTAGGGATCTGATTGGCTGGCCATTGTCCAATGAAGATTTTGATTTAAGCCCACAAACTGGAAAGATTTGATTAAATAATCACAAGTGACCTCATTAACCATATTATACTATTATAGTTGAGACAATAGAAAATAAATAAATGAGAAAGGATTTGTATTAAGAAATTTATTATACTATTATATTAATTTATATCATTTTCACTTAAAATTAGTTTTGGAGTTCATAAAATTTGTGTTTATAGAAATTGGTCGAGAAACGAGTTCATTTGAAAATCTCACTCTACAGTCTATTTCCTTAAATCGAAGGAATTCCTTCATTCAAATAATGAAAAAGGCAAAAGAGTAATTTTCCTTCACTTTTAAAAAATGGGTAGGTAGGGAAAGGTTTTCTGAATGTCTGCTCCCAAATATAATAACACTAAGTCTGAAAGTGAAGCCCATGCAAAATATAATAACACTAAGTGACATGTCGTATGTTCTCAGCTTTCAAGTTTGAACTTGCCTGGGAAAACTGTGGCCCACTCTGTCAAAACTCAAAGAGACCACAACAGCCATGCCAAATTTTATTAAAGCGTAATAAAATTTAAAAATTGATGAAATATTAAATTAAATTAAAATTTCAAATTTTCCCCTTTGGATGTGACCAATGGAATCAATATTGAATAGTTAAGAAAAGTTATGGATGAGAGTGTTAAAGTGAATTTGTAACTTACAGTGACAATTGAATATTCTATTTTTATTAAAAAATTATTAAATTTCAATATCTCATCAAAATAGAAAATGAAGCGACTAATAAGACTTCAGTTTTTATTGAATTGAAATACATTATAGAGAATTTTAATCTATTATCCATTATAGTATATTTCAATTTAATGGGAGATAGTTCTTATGTCCGATTATTATTAGAATTTATTAATTATAAGGAGACGTTGAGATAAAGTGATGGATATTCTCATCTTTTTTATATTCATCGCTTTATTTGTTGTTCGAGTTATTGGGTATTCTCATTTTGTGTGAGAGATCTTGCCCTCAAAATTTTTGGAACGCCTAACCTGATCTATGGTGTCTATGGGTGGTGTCATAAAATCTGAAGTTTTACCTATGATCACCACAAAGTTAGGTCACATATTAAAAAAAAAATTGTTAAGAGATTAAGATTTTGAAAGACCATTCCTTTCTTTATTCTCTTCTCTTAATCCATCTCTCATTCACTAGAAGTTTGAATGAGCAATGCCCCATTTTTATTTTTATAGTTTTTACCTTCTTTATCATATTTTTTTCATGGAAGACCATTAAGATATTCCTATACTTTAAATTTTTTAATATTTTTATGGTCATTCCTCAGCTGTTACCTTTCCATCTCAATCCCATGTTTCAGTTTCTTTTCCTTTATTAATTTTTATGAAATTATTTTTTATTATTTTCTGAGAAGTAGTTAAATCGTAATTCTTTTTTATAAACATTTTTCCATTTTATGTGACAACAACTTAAAATAGAAAAAGGTCAGAACGGATTTTTTTTTTTTTTTTAAATTTACGAGTAGAAAACTATGGGATACCCAACGTAAAACCTCTACAGATGAGTCCACTACCCTTAAAACACACAAAAGTTAGACTATGAAAATTCAAATCCACAATCTTTTACTTTCTAAAATAGGAGGTAACCAGATCAGGACGAACTTTCTCATCTTTTCACTACATAAATAGTCATATGGAGAACGAACTTTCTCATCTTTGACAACATAAATAGCCATTTGGTTACGTTAGGCTCATTACTAAATACAATGAATAAGGGCCCATACTTGTTGACAGTGGTCCATCTTCTACGGTCAGTCTTCATGTCTCTCAATGACTGAGGAAAGAGACATCCATTGGCCACCACTTTTGAATGGCTTTTCACGTGGACTGGCTGCTTTGTCGTGGAAAAGGTTAGGTTGTGTCCATTTAAAACATATTTTTAAGATGATATTTCTTGGAAAAATGTAGGTTGAAAAATCATAATTTTTAAGAGTTAAAAATCAAACGGTAAAAATAAAAGTTATTTTGTATAGATTTTAGTTCAATTATGATATCAACTCAAAATATATTCAAATTGGATATGGATTCAAATTCACTGGATACGATAGAGAGTAGAGGGTAAGGAGAATAAGGCTGAAGTCCGCCGGTGTCTTCTATGTGAGTTAGTCTGATGTCGCTCTAAAGAACGTGGATACCTTTTTGTTCACCGGTAGTTAAAAAAAAAAAGCAAAGAAATTTTGAAAAAGAAAAAAAAAATTACTTCCAAATCTCGATTGGTTGTGGGACTCTAAGCCACATTTTTTATCAAATCAAATCTTGGCTATGCATAATCAAATCTCAACTTGATATGCTATGAAGCCAATAGAATTGGATCTTCCTAATTTTTAAATAAAAAATTCTAATGAGACTTCCTCTACAAGATTTGATAGACATATATCTTTTAAATGTGTCTTGTTTTAAGGTTGTAATGTAAAAAGAATAATATGAATAGAGTGTATATGAAATTTCACCTTTCATCTAAGCATCTTATCCTTTGATTTTGATATTTAAAATCAACCACTTATACTCATCGAATTCAAAAGTCTTATCACTTAAATTATCAAATGATGCTAAAATTCTATATACTTCATATTTATGCAATCACCTATCAAGTGCACTCAATTATATAAATCCTATGATCCATTTACACTTGAAAATAATAAGATGCGAAGAAATAAAAACCCAAAAATGATAATTTTGTTATGAAGAAAAGAAGAGGGAAAGGTGTGGCATCACACAATGAAAGCAATACGATACATCTTTTTAGTTTGCACGGATAGTTCAACTAGCAGTTATTTTGAC
The DNA here is from genome assembly GCA_013350335.1 of Chimonanthus salicifolius. NCBI lineage: Eukaryota > Viridiplantae > Streptophyta > Magnoliopsida > Laurales > Calycanthaceae > Chimonanthus > Chimonanthus salicifolius. The sequence continues at coordinate 62,077,583 of CM023538.1, read as the reverse complement.
TCAAGAATTAGATGTCCCAAGTTTGAGTCCCGTACTCATCCGATGTTCGTGGCTTACGGGAGACTGCTTGCATCTAAAATTTTATTCAATACTCTCGTACTCGCGAAGAAGTGGAGATCTTAGATTTATTCGTCATAAAAAATAGAATAAAACTTATATCAGCTGAAATATTTAAGCCGAGAAGAGTTAGGTATTGACTTATTTATGTCCATATGGATGAGGCAACGTGAATTAAATTGAAATTTTTATCAATTTAGAAAAAAAAAATGATTGAAACCCAAATTTTCAGAAATGGCAACAACAAGAACCACAAAATGAAAATCAAGTGATTATTAAAGAAGTTAAAAATCAATAGATAGAAGCCAGAATTTCCTAGTCCAACGAAATGGAATCTGGATCTGTACTTTGAATTTCAGCACGTGAATAGTTGGGTGGGGTTTTGGTTGGACCCAACCAGACTCTGACCATTTTACAGCTGCCTTGATACAGACTTTGTACTGATCTGTACATTTTTTAAATGCTGGACCATTTTGATATTAGGGATCATGTTTTTTTTTTGTTTTATTGAATGAATTCTAGCGTACAATTCTCAGAGGTCGTGCTCTAAAAAATTGAAATTTAAATTCTACTAAAAATTTTATTGGGTCAAATTAATTGGGATGAGATAGGTATTCTCCATCTCATATTAGAGGTGGGATCCATTATTATCGTCATCTAACTATTTATTCAATTAATTTGAGATAAACTTTCATATTTAGATTTTACAAATTCTATTCATAAGCCGACTGTTCTATTCGACGCCTATAAAATTTAGACCAACAATTTCTAAACTACAATCATGAGTTTTTGACCAATTGAAGCGAAACTAACCCAACATATATATACAAAATTACTTACAAATCTCATGTATCAATTTAATAAAAAAGAAGTCAACTTAAAATCACTATTTTAATTTTAAAAGCTAAAGTCAACAAAACTATGCGAAACAATATAGAAAGAAAGATCATGTATTAAAAAAGCAGGAGGTGCCATATTCGAAACTTCGAATTCCATGACTAACTTGGTGTACTTTAAGGGCAGTAGATATTACTCGTACGGGTTTTTCATTGAGTTTTCTAAAGTTTTCTACACTTAAATAAAAAAAAAAATATTAAAAAATAAAATTTAAATGACAAATAGTTTTTTATAAAGCCAAATTTTGGACATGAATATAGAATCATCGAAAACTTGAAACCAACTGTGCCAGTGGAGAGTGATTTTTAAGAATCAAGATGGAAAAGAGTGAGAAACAAGAATCTGTCATTAAGAAAATAAATAAAAATAATTTGATGAGAGAAAAAATGCAAACCTCCTGACTAGGATTTGAGTCAGCACGACGTGTTTCGACGCTATCTTTTAAGGCGTCATTGATTACTGTTGTCCCAACTTGTAGAGGAATTTGCCGACAAATCCCCTTTTTTAAATACAGCAAAGCAATGATCAAAGTTTGCAGGGGTGATGTTGAAAGTTGGATTGACCAATACTAGACCCAACAATTTAAAAACAATATTTTAAAAATCCAACCCACGAACCAATTAAAGAAAAGGTGGAATTAAATAAAGTTTCACGATCAACTTAATCAAACCCGTGCTATTAATCTGACATTGAAAAAACATTTTTTTTATCATAATGTCCATTAAGATTGTTGCACTGAAACAGTACATAACCACTTGTAACTTTTGTTACAAATTTTCTCTTCTTTTTTATGTTGAGTAATGATCTCTAATGCATTGTAACTGCCTATAATAGCCCATAAAACCCATGACAGTGTGTGTATTGACGCCAACACTTTATAGCCGTATCAGCCGTTCCTTAACACCTCACAAAAGGTCTATACGTTATGTATCAGTCAAATTTTTCACCTTAGCTATTAATGTAGATATTATAATTAATATTAAATTATTAATTAAAGTTTAATTGATGAATTAAAATAAAATTTTCTATAATATCAACTTCCACTATTTAAATCAGGGTCAAATTAGAACACATTAGAAACATTTCAATGTTTGTCATTTTGCGTGTTTAGAGAAAAAGTGTTGATCTTGCTTGAGAATTCACAGCTTATTATCCTGTTATTACTGTTTGTTGTTTTATTTATATTTTCTTTTTGTATTAGTTCCTCTGGTGCCTCTTTTTATATTAATATATAAACCGTTTAAAAAAAAAATTAGAACACATTGGACAAAAGAAATATATTACTATTTATAGATAATTCAAATTCAAAACTTAATCCAACGGATTGCCACCCCTAACCCTTCCTGATAGGTCATCCAGTGAACCCAAAGAAGAGTGCCCCTCAGCACATCAATAAAGATTTCATCATACACTAGCAGTGGAGTTGCCTAAAATAATATCTAAACCGTCCTCCATTCATACAACATGTCAAGATAAGCGAGCCACAAAAAATTGGTGAGTCTCCCATCAAAGATGACTCGAGCCCTCAATGTCATAAATTATGAGTTGCAACGGTGGACACTTGCCTGAGTGTACTACAAAGTCCAACTCTGTCGAGATGAGTCAAGTCGAGCTCAGTCTTGACAGAGTTTCGAAATGGAATTTCAATCAACTTGATGGTTAATTATATTGAAATATTAAAACATGATAAAAATCTTGGAGAAATCCTTGGACATGATGTGAAAAGAAAGGAAGACAAAGGTAAGTTTTCATAAGGTGGAATCATCAACAAAACATAGAATGTTCCCACTATTCCCAACATAAAACTCCTAGGATGTATCTGTTGGATTTGGCTCAAAGTCCTTTGGGCCTGGGCTGTGCTTTCCAGCAGACCGACCCATCAGGCCCAATATGTGTTGTAAGCCCAACTGTATATAATCTCTCTTTCCCTTAGGGTTTCTTTATCTGTGATTGTTCTCTTGGGATAAGAGAGGAGAGAGAGAGATTGAGAGGAGGGGATGGGAAGGGTTGGTTTGTAATTCTTGTAACTTGCCCAAAAACTTCTTAGTGGAATCGTCATGCTCCGTATACGTAGGCAGTTTTGCTAAACCACGTAAAATTTCCGTGTGCTAGTGTGTGGGTTGATTGCCCAACAGTATCTTCTCAACCATTAAATGGGATTTCATGAAGAAAGAAAGTTCTCCTTATCATGTGGCACTCTTCTATTTGACGATGGTATGAAATTTGATGGATACTGAACCCAACCTCTCAACCGATCTTTTTCCATGCCAGTTCTTAAACACTCATTCAGAAAATATGGATCTTCAGTAGAGGCAGAATGGAAATCTAAACTGAAAAAAGGTGACTCTAAATAGGTGGAGAAATAAATTAAATGGTGACGACGATGATGAGGATGAAGACATCACAACCATTCATTTTGAAACCTTGCTTGGATGATTCAGTTCATCCAATTGAAGCAATTTTGGCAAAGCCTTTCCTCCCAAGTGGATTTTACACATGAGAAACCAACATATATTTATGAAATTCAACCAAATGATCAGGTGGCTCACACTATTGGACTCATTTAACTACATGTCTCGATGCCTGAAGTACCAACAGCCACCATTCTGTGGTTGTAAAGCGAATAGAAATGCTTCTCTCAAAAACCTACTATGCCACTACATAAAATGCATATTAGAAATCTTAGTAAAAAATTATCAATTACAATAATATGATCATGAAATCTATCCTAGGCTCCACCAACATTTCAAGGGTGTTGTATTATAGCTTAGATTGAATACTCCAATCAGTGAAGATATGGTAGGCAAGCTGCCAGAAGAGGGGCGCAACATATGTTCCTTATACAACCAAATGAAACTCTTTCCTGCTGGTGCACCAAGCATATTAGTAATGGAAGAGCAAGATGAACACATCAAGCAGGCAGATTACTATGTATTACTCTGAAAATGTGTACAATGAGCCACAAAGCTCTAATATATGGTACCAACCGACGGACAAAACTCTGTCCACCAATCGGCTCTCGACCCAAAAGATCACACATTCTAAACTGATACTTGATATGACGGAGAAAAGCAATGAAGTTAAACCTGAACTGATGGACCTGCATATTTTCCAGGGCGTATATAGAGGTCATCTGGTGCTTCTATTGCCTCTAGCCAAGCATAATCCTCTTCTCTTTCGCTCATCTTGAGGTCCTTTCCTTCCGCTGCGACAGTAGTAAATATCAAATATGTGTTTTCATCACGAATTATATTATCCTCGGCCAAAGGATGTGCATGGCATCCTATGTTGTGTACTAGTAAGGACCGTGTTTTGGCGATCAACAGAGAATTCATCTGATCAACCCAATTGTAGATAGAGGAAATGGTGGACAATAAGGCCCTTTATTGGCAATATGGGGAACTAATGGTTATAAAAAAACAGAAGTAACTCAATATAATTAAAAAAATACTATCGTTATATGGACCTCTAGCTGTCTTTCCCTCTCTCTTGGGGGGTAGATTAGATCATTTGATTGCTTTGTAAATCACCATCATCAAAGCCATCAATCCCGTCTAACAAGAGTCAGTTTTATATTTTAATAAATAGAACTCATGAAAGGATTTCGCAAAACTTTATTCATATACTTATCTAAATCATGGGTCCCACATATATAATACCTAAAGGATACATTTGTTTCCAATAGGAAACAAAAATCCTGTTCCCTCTTTTGTCGCTCAGTTCCAAATTATACATGTAACCACCACGGATGAAATCCAGATAACTTAGTAATAGCATTCAACCATGAATTGACTACAGATTAAAAATCACAATGAGCTGATAATCTTACTGTTTAATTCAAAGGATACAAGTGGGCAGTAAAAAACAAGAAGGATAGATTTGTCACAGTTAGGAAACAAAATTTTGTTCCCACGTTTGTCACCTATTTCCCAACCATGCATCTAAACACCATAGATGAAACCCGGACAAAAATAGAGATCCATGTAGCGCGGATTCTTCAAGATGTGTGACACACCCATGTCGAACACTTGAACCCGTGCCAGAAGTTCTCACCCATAATTCCAAGATGACTAAAATATTATACCAACTATCTCCTCTTAAATTTAATTAAAATATTGATAGGTTTTGTCACAAAATTGTTTATATAAAGGGATATGTGATTCAGATCATGGTAAAATAGCCAACTGAATCATACACTAAGTGAAGGCCAAGTAAAAATGTTGCTTGTAGAAGTCATATGAGTTCTTGTCAGTGGCAGTAGGTATTCTCTTCTTAATTAATTAGTTACCATGTGCAATGTTAATATCTAATATTTGCTTGAAAATAATAACAAAAAAGAAAAGAAAATCTCATAAGTTACTTACGGAAACTGGAATATGGGTGATCACGGTAGTAAGTACAACTCCTGCCAGCAGCTTCCAAATATGGAGGAGCAAGAACATCCAGCACAGCGCAAGGTGTGATTGCAGTGAAGCAATGTAAATTACCTCCACTCTTTGGGTACAGAGCTGTTGTCGCACATGGTGCAGTTAGAACATTTTCCACTTGCAACTTCGCCAATCTCACTACAGTGAAAGAGGAGTAATGCATCAAAACTTGGACCATCATCAAAATCTTAAATGTAGGTAGACGTTTAAGCTAATTAGACAAGTAATGAAAGATCATCTTTCCAGTTCTCATGAGAAGACAAGAGAGTAGACTACAAAATTGTAAAGAATGACCATCAAAAGCACTTGCATTTCATGGAATGATGAAAATGCATAATAAAGAAAAACTTCATCTCTTACAGAAGTTCTATAAGAAGACTTGCAGCTTCAGTTTAACAATATTACCATCCAAAGTGATGTAGGACACGGAATATCCAACACACGATCCAGTTCTAATTTTTATTTTCTTTATTTATATTTTTCCTACTTAGCAAGTTAGATTAGGATTATTATTCTTAGTTAGTTTTCGTTTGGTTAGAGTCCTAGTTTAGTAAGGAAGCTAGATCGGTGACTTTCCTAGTTGAGTCATTTTCTATTTTTGAGTTAGTGTTTTCCTATATATAAGCTAAGTAATAGGTGAGAAAAACACACAAGATGGATTAATAAAATTATCAAGGCATAGCCTTTTCCTATCTTCTTTCTTTCTTCTTCTCCTGTCATAGATACAAGCCTATTCTTCTTCTTCCTGCCTAGTTGCAGGCGTGCTCCCTTGATCACATCCCAAATAGAGCCCATCATGGCCTTAATCACATCCCTTCCACCCCTCATTATACCTACCTACCTCCCTTGAATTGTATCTGTGTCCAATTTGACCCCAACCTAAGTTAGAAACCCATTGGTCTAACAATATGAATTTCTATAGTTTGATAAAATTGAATCTATAGGAAATTAGAAGACATGGGTTCATTTATCCAAACAATGGGATTTTTATAGGCAACTTATTCATGTAAAGACCTTTCCAACCAACTCCATCTCCATAGATATGGTGGGCTCCACATAGGAGTCCTCAAATTAAAATTGAGCATGCGTCCCTCGGTGATCCTCATTATAAAAATGATACTCTTAAAATTATCACTTTATCATGTTATCACTTCAAGCATAACTTCCGAAGAGAAAAAAATGACAGAGATGATAAAAGCGGCATATCTGGGGATTCATGACACATCTTTCCTTCTTTAAAAAAAAAAATTTGGAAGCTTAATCAGGGGAAACAAGAAGAGGTTTTGCTATACAGTCATAGCTACTAGCTTCATGGTTGAAGCAATGACCACCAGCCAACTATACTATAGGCTCTTAGAAAAGCTACTAAATTTTACAATATTAAGCAGCAAACATTCCTTCTCGGTGACAACAAATCAACGTGCAAAAGCAATGAGTGAGAATTGTGGCATGTCAATCGAGAATAGTAAAAATTCAAGGGTGGGTGCCATATGCTAAGCAATGGACCAAAAGAGGAGTTCCTTGGATAAAGAAAAGGCATCAAACAAGAAAGATGAAAATCGAAGTGCCTTTAAATTGTTCTGCATCACGTGGTGCTGATGAGAATGACTACTTATGAATGAATAATAAAGATGAGTTCAATGCCGAGATTCATTAGTTCTAATGGATAAGCATATGATATATAGTTCCCAAAAGAATTTTACTGTGCCAATTAATCTTTCCCAAATCACAAATAAGTAAAATGTTTTGTAGAATGGGCAACCAAATTTCTTATACAGCTGGGGTAGAGTCATTAGGAAACAAAAAATAAGTTCAATATTTTTCTCTTCTTTTCCACCCCAAATCACTATTACTAGCAATTTCCATTATTGATCTGGCAAAGACATGTAAGAAAAACCATGTGTTCCATTCAACAGCAGTCCATCTAACCATGCTTTCAATTAAAAATAACAAACTGAATCTGATTTTGAGTGTAGAGCATACACAAGACATACATTAAACAGAGAAATGAACTGATTTTCATTTAAAGAAAAAAAAAAAACTGTTATGTAACGAAATCAGCTGAAATATCACATTAACTAAATAGCACACCAGGGTAGCATTCAGGCTCGTCAATTCTTTGTACACAGGGAGGTTCAATCCAATCATATGCTTTCACATGCATGGATCCATAAAGTACTTTGCTTAGGACAGTCATTCCAGGATGATCATGTAGTGGAATAACTGATGAAGTTGGAAGGCAGAATATCCCAATCTGCAAAACATAAATAACATTGCAAAAAAACCAACATTTCTTTACACAGCTATGCAAGTCAAAATTTTATCTAACAATGCACCTAGTTTTTCACACAGAATCAGTGTTATCATATTTCAATTTCATTAAAACACTGTTTTAGTATATTATTGTTGCAAAGCATGAAGTTTGTTGTCAAATAATTATTCCAATAGGAAACAGAAGTTTCAAATTGCTAAATATGGCAGCTAAGAAGCTCCAACATGCTAAATGGAGTTACATTTACCACATCTCTTTGGAAGCTAAGGAATTAGAGAAGCAAAACGGCCAGTAAGAAAGATTACGGCACATTTATTTTAGTCACATGTGAGTTTCAGGCCTAGACTCAGCTCATTAAAGAGTTCAACTAATAACAAACAGGGTACAAGCAGGACATGGATGGGGCCACAATTAAAAAACTATTTTCAGGCATATCTCTTCTTTTTTTTCCTTTTGAGAGGTGATGATGAAATTTACTCCAAACAAGGAAAGATAGAGACGAAATGCAGCATAGCCCAAAGAGGTTTTGGGGCTTTAACAATGTCATAAGAAACGAGGATAAGAAGTATTGCAATGTATCATAAGACCAGCCATATCTCGTAAGGCATATCCCTTTTATTATATAGCCAAAATTCCTATTGGACAGTGACCTGTAAGCTTCAAAAGAGACCCAGATCAGATTCTGGCAGGTCAGACCCAGAAATCCAATAGTCCAGAGAACCTGTTGATGTTTCCGAATCTACCATGAAATGCTTTCAGCAAACCCAAAGTTTTTTTCCAATCTCAAGCACTAAAGAGTTTGAAGTGGGAGATTGTGAATTTTTGGATGATTCTTGAAAGAAATTTTAACTCGCCAAAATCAAGTCTAAATTTGTCCAAAAAGTTCTTTTCATTACCAAGATTATCCTATTTGTAGGTTAAAGTCATGATCTATCCACGGTTCTCAAGATATCATTCTTGCTCATTAAGATTATAGAGAATGAGCTTCTCTACATGCACAATAATTTTTAGATCATCAGATATTGATTACCTAAATGGGACAGAGAAGTTTATGTGTATCTCAGAACCATTATGTCTTCGAGGAAAAAGAGCAAAAGCTGTTTACTTCTATAATCTGAATCTAGAATAGTAGTACCATAATAGAGGACAACTTGAACCCAGAGTCTTGAAATCTCATAAGGATATGTCTACACTGAAACGTGTATCTTTCTGGTTAGAACCTGTGAGTCATATTTCTACACCAGAAACTTCAGAGTACCACTGGTCAAGAAAAAGCCAGAATATGACATCAGTTTTTTCTTCCGGTGGTATAGTAAGCTAAACAAAATCTACAATACTGATACAGTAAACTTGCTCCGGTAATATGTGCATAGAATCCCAGATTGCTTATTTGACAAAGCGTTCCCTGTGGTTTGGTAGAACTTAAGTTCAACGTACTTAAGTAAGAGTGATGATCACCAAACCCCATTATGGTGCACCAATGTTGCATAGACCCTTCAAAATGTGTGACGTACCTAAGTGGACACTTGTAGACACTCGCCCCCATGTCAAACAGTTGTAGACACTTGTACCCATTCTTCATGGACTATGTTAGTGATTTTTAACATTGTTTTCTAAGATAACTAAAATATTACAACACATTTCCCCTCTTAAAACCTTTGTCACCTAAATCTTTAGGGTAAAATTGGTATATTATTTCCTATTGGTGTTATTCTCACACTTTATTTTCATTTAAAATAAGCTTTATTTTCACACTTTATTTAAATATGATGCCATGTCCTTGTGTCTAATTTTTTTGGGTCCCCGTGTCCCACACCTCGTACCCGTGTCAGACACCAACATTCAAACTGGTACTCATGCAACTTAGCAGTGCACACTTTGTGTGCACCTAAGGGTGGGCTTACCAGTTGGAGTGGCTTGGAAAGGTCTATTTTTTAATATCTGACCTGCCAATTGATTAGACCAATCAAGTCATGTTTTTTGAACCCCCTAATATTTGATAGCTTCAATTTATTTTTTAATCACTAAGTATTGTGGCCTTCAATCACATGGCTTGATTGATCCAATCAAGGTGATTTTTTGTAGGTCCCATACTCCATTTGGATACTTCACCTTTCTAATGGCCCGTCACAATGGACAAAAGTGGGCTCCATATACATGATGACAAGGATGTACCCTACAGCCATGTGTATGGTTGATCATTTTACTCTTTAAGTAATTTTAGTTGTAATTACTGTTTGAGTTTTTTGAGAGATAGTGTCTCATGGAGGTAATTAATGTTTGAATTGACAAGATTCAAATTCTCTCATGGATTTATGCTGAGCTAATGATTTTGAACTTGTGATTGGTTTAGGAATTGTTCTTAGCCTATCAAACATCCAAAGAATAGGGCCCAGGCCCAGCCCGAATTCAGCCCAAGTTAGGACCTGACTGATCTGTCTGATATGATTTTTAATTTTATGCTAAATATTTTTTGTTTTGTAACATAACAAGATAAGCATGATACAACTTAAATATATAATAAAATCAGCCCTTTGGTGCTACATCCGATATGATGCGGACATCACACCAAGCTCTGTGTTCGATTGGGGCAAGCGCGAAGCCGAAGTAGTCGGTTCAGGCTCCGAATTGGGACATTTGGTGCATAAGGACCCATTTGTATGCCAAAGGCTGATGGGGACATCATGGAGATTGAGTCTCGGATGGATCACTCAGATACGGGTATGGATCACATCGAAGAATTTGCTTTGGCTTTCATGAACGAATTTGACCCGTGACTCGCTCATTGCAAACCGGCCAATAAAAACACCCCATTGAAAGCTCTCAAACCCAAAAAGATGAAATTGCATTCCAAACCCATTTGGGTCCCCCTGAAAGACCCATGTACCCACTAGCTTGACCCTAAGCCAACAAAACCTACACATAGGCGTCCAAATAAGCTCTACATGGCCTTTCACCCTTTTCCATGCCATGCAAAGCATCTTTTCTCTCATTTATTGAAAATACACATGCTTCACTCTCATTTGTTGGAGAAATGCATGCTTCATCCTCATGGGCTTCGTGAAAAGCATCCAATGAGCATTGGATGAGTGTTGAAGCATATGCTTCACCCTCATTTGTTGGAAAAACACATGCTTCATCCACATGGGTTGGTGAAACCATCTAATGAGCATTGGTTGGGTGTTGAAACACATGCTTCATCCTCATTGGTTGTGTGTGGCAAACCACATGGAGAGTTTGTTGCAACAACACACACCCATGGTGAGTTGCCATACCACTTGTAATTTTTCCTTTCCTGCATCGATAGGAATTTCCATGTAATTGCCCATCTTGGAGTCACATGAGCATCCTAGGTGTGCAACATTTTTACTATAAATAGAGGTCTTCGGTTGTCAATTTTCACACTCCAAAAAAATAGAGAGAAAATTTGTGTAAACCCATTGAGGAATAGAAAGGGCAAGGCCCATTTAGAGTAAAGTCTCCTAGTTTGCAAAGCAAGTTTTTCATTTAAAATTTTATGCTTTCTTTTAATTGAATTGAATTTCTAATTGCATTTTCCATTTATTTCCTTTATTTGGAATTCATTGTCTTAATTGGGATTTGCATTTATTAATTTTAATTCAATTCTAAGAAACATTAGAAGTTTTGGAAATTTGTTCACCTTAGACATTCATTGATTGGTTTTGGTAATGAACTGTTCATAAACACTTGATCAGTTCGGGATCCAGAATACCGTAAGATTGGCGGGTATGATATCCTAGGCGAACCTTGGTTGATTTTCGTTATCACCCTGGTTTTTATCATCCCGACCATGTGATTTTGGGATGGGCCCGCCTTAAAGTATGTGGCCTGGGCCCATCCCATTTCAAACTGAATCAAGCATTCAACATACTTGTTTTTTGAACCCAAAATTGGGCCTGACCTGCACCCAATTTGGCTCAAGCCTGATTCCTTCGGGCTAAGTTTGGTGACATGGAATGGGCTTGGCCCATCCAAGTTGCACCCCTACTAATAATATATTTGCAAGATCAAAGGACAAATGTACTTGTTTTTTTAACCGAAATCAAGCAATTAAGTACCTATTTTTAAACCCCAAAATTGGGCCTGTCCTGCACCCAACTTGGCCCAAGCTCATTACTTCGGGATGAGATGGGCGACATGGGCTGGGCTGGGCCCATCCAAGTTGCATCCATTTGTTAGATTGTCTTATTAAAGAAGAATCATCATGGGAAATGGGCAGTAAGAAAGTTCTATTGAAGAAAAAGATGAAGAAAAAACATAGGAAATGGGCAATAAGAAAATTCTATTGAAGAAGAAAAAGGAAAAGAAGACATTGTTAGGTTATCTACACATTCTGAGAAAGAAAGGTAGGATATGGTCAATAAGGAAACTCTATTTCCAGGAGGAAAGTTCTTGCACAATGAAAGTTACCAAGTGTATTTGAATTCAAATACTTAACATGTACATGCCATTGCTTTGGTAGTAATATCTTTTACAAACTTATCTGAAAAGCAGATTCAAAAATATGAAAGCTAGCATGAACTTCAGCTGGGAAAGACTGATCTAGAAAGATTTGTAACGTACTGCAAAACTATCACATTCATATATGTGCAAGTATGTGATTGGTTGAGCCCATCGAGCAAGCCTGGTCGAGTGATGTCTGAGAAGGTTTTCTCCAAAGAAACCAAGTCCTCTGTCATCATCTGAGTTATCCTCCTTCAGTCCAACATCAGAAGGTCCAATTGTATCTGAAAACAAAGATGTTTTACCATATATTACTATGTTAGGATAAAATTAGTTGCATTTGGGGTAATAAAACAGTGCGATGGAAGCATTAGATAAGAAGCATGGCTACTATAAATTGATTGGTTGCAGTGTAGTTATTCTATTCAGATAAGAAGCATTAGACATATCAGCTATAAACAGTGGAGATCAACTATAATTGATAGACACATGACTCTTAAGATGGAAAGATACGAGTTATTAACTGCAAATTTAACACAACTCAGTTGTATACAGTGACTAATTAGTCATTATTGAGATCAGAAGTCGATAAAAATAAGCCACTCAAATAGCCAATTAGCAATGTATTCATACCAAATAAAATCTGTGAGAAATTATTTGTGCATCAGTAGAACAGCACTTAGAAACAAAATATTTCAGATGTCCAAAAAGTAGGCCTAGAGAGGTGCCATATTAATCCTACAGAAAGTCTGTAGTGCAGGCAACCTAATTCCAATGAACTCAAGTGGATGATTTTAAAGGAAGCAGGGAGGTTTATATGAGTTCATAAAGGCAAAAGTAGAAGATTGTTCGACTACGGAAGCAATAGGTATCAAGATTCCCAAATTTCAATATTGTTAGCTTGGCAGGGGGAAAACTGTCACCAGCTGAGATGGGAAGAGTATTGCAACATGAAAGACTTCAAAGATCTCATGTTCTTTTCAGCATCTGTAGGCCGAAAGGAGTCTAATGAGGCAAAGTTAATGGCCATAAGAGAGGAGATGAAGATCCTTGAGGAAAACCAGCAAGCAAGGGAATCCATTATTGAGGGAGGCCACAACAAATGCATCATTTTACGCAATGGGAAATCAAAGATCCTATGGACATTTATGATGATTCTTAGGAAAATCAAGAGCATCTGTAAGAAAATTGAGTGTTCCTTTTTGCATGTGAGAAAATCTGCTAATAACATAATGGACTTTTTGGTAGAATGTGGAATTGAGAACCAGGATGCATACGTAGGAATCACAGAGTATTTGTGTATGGAATTACATGTAAATGTGTTTAACATAGCAAGTTTACACTGAACATGTATCATACAAGGTTTAATACAATGAAGTCACTCTTTGGGACAAAAGAAATCAACTTTGTTGTGAGATCAAACTTCTTTTTCTAAAATTTGTACAGGTGAGGTCCACTTTCTTCAACACTAAACCTGAACCTTTTCAATCCAATCACCACCCATGCAAGAGGACTATTCACGATTGGATTGAAAAAAACCAAGTCTGATTAAAAACACCATTCCCCATGATAAATTTAGTGCCATACACCAACAATGAATTAATCATCATGCATAGCTAGTTGGGTCTACCACGTATCCCAGGGAGGAAAGATAAAATGGCTGACCATGATAGAAAGGAACCCAACCCGTATAGCCTGTATAGATTTCAGAAAATATGGTCGACTTTTGCATAAGTTCAACCTTCTTGAACCTTACTTCTTTAGAAATATAACAAACAAGGCATGCGGCCATGCACATCAATCCGTGTCATCTAAGTTGTGGCATGTGTTGATGGGAATCAGAACTGAATGAACACATTTTTGTCATCTTCTTCAAGCTAACAGGAACTGTTTCAAAACAGCTAACATGTGATGGGATAACCATTAAAAGACCATTCATAGACATTCAATTTGAGGCATTGAACCAATGGTCAAACGCATTTAAGGATTTATGTTAGCCATTGATAGGTCAGATGGCTGATAGTTAAATTTGTTGATCATGCTATCCACTTTGATACTTTGTTGAATATGGTAGGGCCAATGGTGTAACCCAAGAAAAAAGCTCACCATTCAACATCATCATCAGAGCCATTTAACCCTTCTATATAGTGTTGGTACTTATAATTGGATTTGGCAAGTTATTCTATGGGTTGACTACCTATCTGATGCCCATGAGACTCAATGCAACTTTGTGGTTTCATTTACAATGCTTTTATTTGAATAAAATCACAAAAACCAGTCACAATCCATAAAAGCCTAGCCATGTAATCATGGATCGTACTATGTTACCTTATTTTAAGATAACAAAATTGTATTTTTGACATGTGGCATGTAGTGAGCCAATGGCTCTCATCATATTGAATGCAAAATTTTGAAGGTACCAATAGTTGGGACAAAAAATGATTGTTAGCCATCTAAACTAAAATGCACTAAAATTGCTTGCCATCTCACCTTTGAATTTTGATTATCTAAATTTGATGCCTAAAATAACCTTTGGTCCTAATTTTGGTTTTAGGATACCAGACAATTCTACATTCAATATGATAGAACCCACTCACCCACATAATGCCAGCTCCAAAAAAAAAATAAGAAGAAGAAAGAAAGAACAAAAAAATAAATTCTGCCATGTTAGCTAAAGTAATATATTCTGTTACTTGCATTTTTTATGCATCACACATTCAGACCATTCAAATGAACTTACAATCAGATGTTGCTCATTGGATTCACACTCTTCAGCATTTTATTTCATAACCATCCATTCCATTTGTAACAATTACAAGCATAGCATCAGTATGAAGTTAAGTGAGTTGAAATATGACACGTGCTCAAAGGATGCACGTCCTCCATTAGGCTAATTGTGCCAAACGCACACTATATTTCACCCTAAGAAAAATGCCATGGCCAACCCAAATTCAATCTAAAAAATAAAAAAAAGACTGCAGAACCCAATTAAATTCGTGAAATTTTAGGGAAAAAAAGAAAATAATGAAAGAATTCGATCCAAGGAACTCACAGAAGCCAGTTTTTTCAACATTTGTTTGAATAGTAAAGTAGATAATTCGAATTACACATGAGTTTTGTCAAGACCATTCCATTCCATTCCTACCTATTGCTTAAACCAAACCCATGATTCAATTTCGTAAAATTCACAATATCTAGATGCAGATTGCAACCACAGTACATGAATAATTCCAATAAGCGAGAGGTTACTTTTAAATTAGAAAAAAACAAAACTAGTGGATGAGAGAGAGGAGAGAACCCAAGAGCGAGCAGAGTTTTCTAATGGATTGGGAAGGGGCTGATGCATTTGCAGGAGTAAATGTCTTTTTGCAGAGGTCGTAGAGGGCTTGAACGGGAGAGGCCTTCGGCATGCTAACTTGCTAACATGCGCTGCCCACAAAGCAAAACTCTGTTGTTTGTGCTTCTGTTCCGACACTTAGAGATTGGAGACTGGTTGTTATGTGGTGAAATTCGCACCATTATCCCCAACTTTTTTTTTGAAAGTTCAGCCCAAAAAAAATTAATCATAGAATCTTATTTTAATTTTGATGAGTGTCTGTCATTAATTTTAAAAGTTTAAAATTGAGAGAGAGAGAATGATTATATAAAAATAACTTTTACATACAATATAAAATTATAATAGATTTTTAGCATATAAGAATATAATTATTACGATGTTACAATAAAAATTATACAGATACTTTGATTAAAAAAAAAAAGATAAAATTATCATTTTTAGGCTCTTTAACTTCTACATATTTATATATTTTTTTAAATTTCTTATTATGTTTGATTTGTTAAATGAGTAGTTGTTGAGACATTATTATTTTTGTTATCGAAAATATTCTTTTATTTTTTATAATTTTTCATTTTTATAAAAGGAGATACTTTTTGTTTGAATTCAAATTCTATATAAATTCTTTTACTGAATAAATCTATTTTACAATAAAGAAGTACAGTGTCCGTGAGTGAGTTTGAGTCCGCTTGTGCTATTAATGGCTGGTTTGGGATTTCGCTGTTTGAGTTCCTTTCACCTTTTCTTTTTTCATGGTTTGTGAGATTGATTCCATTCTCTGTCCCTCAGACCAGAAAAAAAAAGTGGGTCTACGACAACTGGAAGAACGCAGAAGAGAATTGATTTTTCTATGAAAAAGGAGAGAAAGAGGCAAATTTCTCTACCAGTCGTCAACCATTAAAGCAATCGGTAGCTTGTTTCTCTTTCGGTAAAATTTGGTGCTTTTTGAGGTAATTTTCTGCCTTGGATTGTTGGGTTGTAAATCTGTTGAATCCTTTTATTGCTCCTTCATGCTTTTATTTTCTTTGGATTTCATATGAAGCAAAATCCACCAAGAAAAATATTTGAGAATTCGTGGATGTTGACAAACATTGATGTTCGTGAGTTTCCTCATGTCAATTTTATGATTTTCGACTTCTGTGGACTCTTTTTGCATTGCATTGCTTTTTCCATTTCAGCTTAAAATTTCTAAAAAATCAGCCTACAGTTTTAGGTGATTCTTTTTGGAATTCCAGCAAAATTTTCAGTTTCATACACAGTGCATGATTCAACCCGAAAATCAATCGAAGGTACATTTTTTTTGGAAAAATAAAAAAGTTTGTAAAAAAGTAGATGCTATGCTGAATCGGCCTATACGAGATGATTCAATAGGGCTGATATGATTTTTCAAATTGCAAAGGAGTCCATCCGACGAACGTTCCAGATTGTTAAAAAATACTCCCCACCATGGTGGAGTGAACATCACCCTCACGAATGCAACGTCCAATCTATCTGGGGTAATCATGATTTAGTTGAGTGCTGATCCAAATGAAAACGCCTCTGGTTTGATCTGAGCATTTTCCATTGTACAGGTCACATGTTGTGTTTTCTGATTGTAGAAAAGAGGAGATATCTAAGGTGATTTTGTTTCATGTCTTGATGTAGAATCTGAAAACCTGTCAGAGAGCACTCTGTAAAGGGATGGGCAGTCCTGAGCCCAAGAGAAGAGTGGCATTCGTGCTAATAGATGGGTTGGGTGATGTTTCTTTGCCAAGATTCCAATATCGGACTCCTCTGCAAGTAGCAGATACACCCAACTTGAATGCTATTGCGTCAGCAGGAGTGAATGGGCTCATGGACCCTGTTGAAGCAGGCTTGGCTTGCGGGAGTGACACTGCACACCTCTCTCTCCTGGGTTATGATCCAAGAATCTACTATCGAGGTCGAGGTGCGTTTGAATCAATGGGTGCCGGATTGGCCATGTCCCCTGGAGATATCGCTTTCAAGGTCAGTCAAGTGTTTTGTATTCATTTGTTATTTTCTATAATTAGTTATTCATCTCTTATTATGTATATATCATCATTGTGGTACTTGAAAAATTCTCTCTCCAGTCAGTCCTATTCATTTCTGTTTGTCTGTATTCCATTATAGTGGCACTTTGAATGTTCTGTTGTCAAACGATTGCATTTGTCTTGACTAATATTACATGATCCAACTGGACCACAGACAGGTCCTGTTGTAACAAGACTGTTAACTCATGTATGTCGATATTTATAGCAATTAGGTTCAAGTCTTGTTTTCTGTCTTTGTAATTTACAATTGTTTGGTTTCAATATCTCATTCATAGTATGGCTGTTAAAATTTGAAATCCATCTGCAACATCTACTATTTTTCTTAATAAAAAAAATGTAAGGTACTCAAATGGTATTTGTTATTTGGCTCAGATTTACGATTAGGTGGGGAAAGGTTACATTTTATTATTTTTCAATCATATTTTCTTCATCTTTGGTAAAAAAGAAGTATAATCTATCTTATGCTTCCATCCTACTTTTGATGATAATTGATTGTTATACTGAGTATTGCAACCTTCATTTGCACTTCAGTCAAACTTTGCTACGATGGATGAAAACACAGGAATTGTTACAAGTCGGAGGGCTGATAGGCACTTCGAGGATGAGGGTCCAATTTTCTGTGCTGCATTGGATGGAATGAAGCTGCCATCATTTCCTCAATATGAAGTGAGAGTCAGGTGCAGTTCTTTGTGATACAATATGCTGTGACATAGCTCATTAAAATAGAAATGGTGAAGAGCTATACTTATCTTGAAATCAGTTCTACATTTTTGTTAATGTCAAGTGACTTTTTTTTTTTTTCACTTGTCAATAGTTTTTTTGGATGTCATATTGTTTTGATTTCCAGACCAAGTTGCATGGGTATTGGTACATATGGTAGCATGAGGTGTGTGATCCAATAAATTCCAAAATGTAGGATTTTTGGAATTGAGATACTATTTGAATAGATTTCAATAAATATTTGTTTCAAATATAAATGGTATGTAACAATGACCCAGCTAAAAACCTAACATATAGACTTTACTCAAACAATCAAATAATAAACATTTGAATAATTTAGTTAGGTTGATCTATGGACAAAAGCTTTGGATGCTAGTATTTTAAAGATAAGTGGAACAAAGATAGAGAATACATGGAGGTAAACTTTAGTGGATTTGAGAATGTGGCAAAACTAGTCAATATTGAAATGGTCTAGTTAGGTTCATCTGTAGATACAATAGAAGATCTAATTTGGACATAGCTGGTAGGAGATGGTGGGCAAAATTTAGAGAATCTAGTGATGTTCTATGCAATAAGAGGGTACCAACTGGACTAGAAGGTTGATTCTATAAGATGATAATTAGAACAACTATACATTATGAAGTTGGATGATGGTCGATGAAGAAAAAACAAGTGGAAAATATACAAGATAACATAGATGAATATTTTGAGATGGATGATTGGGGTACGGCATTAGTGGAACCTTGAGGATAGCCTCAATAGGTGAGAAGATAATGGAAAACCATCTAAGATGGTCATGGTCATAGACAACTAGAAACAACTCTAGTACAAAGTAGATATCAACTATAGGTGGTGGGGTAGAATGGGTAGACCTTAAAGACATTGATTGAGGGGGTAAAGAAAGACATGGTATGATGTAGAGTGATTGAGGATATAATCTTTAATGAACATCCTCAAAAAGCTAAACCCGTATAGATGGGAAAATGGTCGATGATGCTGATGACTAATTAGTAGTTTCCAAAAGAGGAAAAAGTGTGGTAATATTTTGTCAGAAAGACAATGTTGCACTACTATTAGAATTAGAATAATTTGTGTCCGCATAAATTCTAAAACCAGAGTAACATTGTCCATTTCAATATGTTTGATACAATGCCTTACATGGGTATGGGCGCATGTGTCAGAATTTGACACCAGTATGAGGCATTGGACATGGCCAATCGCAAAATATAGGACTCCTGGTCTCAGTTTAATATTTTAATAATTTGAGAACTAAGTTTATTTTTAAATGAAAATAAGGTTTTTACTCTAAACAATCAAGTGACAAACATATTAAGATTTTGTTAGGTTTTGATAGCAGAAAGTTTGTGACAATATTTTTGTTATCCTAGAGAACAACGCTCAAAACTATTAGAAGAGTTAGAAGAGTCCATGATGAATCTGTGAGGAATCGATGAAGAGTACGACATGGAGGTGTGTTCAACATGGGTGTGTCATGCATTTAAAAGAGCCTATGCAACATTAAGCAATAAGGGATTATGCTAGTATTAGATAATTCACCATGACATCTTGATGTTTGGACTTCGGCATTTGAATAAGTTGATCTTCTTTGTGTTTTTGGCAGGAGTCATAGGACTCTTGACTGTTGGAGTTAGGATAAGGATAGTGTCATTGGTCCTTGTAAGTACAAACTGGTCTTACAATTTGATGATCCAGATGTTTGATGATTTGATGGGTCACACCGTGGAAGGAACATGCTTTTATTTTCTCCTTTATGACCTTTATGATCTAATTCTTACACAATTTGATTGGTCCAGAATAAATGTTTGAAAAGGAACGCAATAGAGGTTCAAATTTGGTAATCAAGAGTATTATAATAGATATAGTTTTCTCAGGCAGGTTTAGTTGTGGAGCATGGCTTCTCCTGTCTTCACTTTTGGGCCCATTTAATCAGAAATCTGGATTACATATGAAATATAGGCAGGCATTTAGAAGTTAAACCACAATTTTTTTTTTTTTGAAAAATAGAAATCAACGACTTATATTTATTTTAAGTTTCCTTGTTTTTAAAAGGTTTAAGTTTCTGTATTCTGCACTTGCAACCTTAATGCCAACTGGCTTTCAGCAAATTTGACTATTTCTTGAATGGGAACTTTGTTGATTATTTGATAAAAGAATAAATAGAATCACCATCTAGATAGTTGCAGTTTCAATGATTTTCAGCATGGTCCTTAAAAAGTTAAGAAAAAAAGATCTTTGTCATTTAAGCAATTGTAATGATACATTTTGAGTTTAAAAAGCTAATGGTCACAATACCATGTCTTACAGATATGCAACAGAACATCGATGTGGGGTTGTTGTGAAAGGTCCCAAATTGAGTGGAAATATTTCAGGAACAGATCCATTGAAGGATAACCGCTTACTTTTAAAAGTTGAACCTCTGGATGATACAGAAGAAGCCAAAAACACAGCTGCAGTTGTCAATGAACTATCAATGGAGATGTCAAAAATCCTGATTTCTCACCCATTGAATAAGAAACGTGCGGAGGAGGGGAAGAACATTGCAAATGTTGTCCTTTTGCGTGGATGTGGAATTCGAATTGAGGTGAGTCTTCTTAATATTCATTTGTTAATGTTGTGTGCCTATTCCTTCTCAAGTGGTGGATGCTCAATTTAGAAACTAAAATCTATAAACCTGGGAGATGGAAAACTTGAACCTTGTTGATATTTCTATATGCATTTCTAACCTTCTACTACAATTGAGCACTGAACTTTTTATCTTTAGGATGTTTGATCGCTTCACATGCTTTGATATTCAAACTAATTTAGTATGTTTGCGCATCATATGGATAAAGTAGTTGACTGCAATCTATGTTTCCCATTTATGTATATAAAAGTACTATGAGTTTTTATGACATGAATAACAAACAAAAGTGTTATTTGTGTAAATGAGTGAAGAATGAATAGAAGCCTTCCAAAGTGTATTGATATTGAAACGTTAAATTGCTGTGATTGCTTTATTGGTTTTTTATCTTGACTGTTGCATATAATTCTTGGTTCTCTTATCTGTAGATCCAGTTCAAGTTCTGGCTATGGATAGCATCATTGCCATCAAAGCCATTAATCCCATATATAAATATATAAAATTTATATGTATATACGTGCAATATCTAGCTAAAATTTGGATGCTTCAATGACTCGGGAAGGCACCTCTTTATTTCTTTGACATCTGAATTCCAGATCCAGTATTTGTTTAAAGGGATTGTCAGAGTTGTGCTCTTGGCTAATGTGTGAAATATGTTGGGAAATATATTAATGTGGTATGCTTTTGAGTCAGATCCAATCTTTTCTTAATTTTATTTGATGATTTGGTATTCAGAATTTCAAATGATCCTCCATGTCTGCTCCATGTTTTCAATTCCAAAACTTTCACTGTCAACATGATTTCTCTTTCATTACCCTTACACCCCTTGAAATAATAATGTTAATAATTATGATGGTGGTGATGGTGTCATGTTGCTTGAACCTCCACTCTTTATGGTTGTGATGGTGAACTCTTGCATATTTTGCTAGAGGCTCAATCCTCCTCCGTTAAGTCAATGTGGATGTTGAAAATTAAAAAAGAAAATTATGGTGATCCTGTGTCATGGTGTTTATGAGCTTGTCACACTTGGGGATTAGTGGAAACAAGAGGAAGAGTGGACCTTTTGTCATATAAGAGATCATCATATAAGAGCATACAAGCACCCATTGAATGATACTGGGGTCTTAGTTGTCACCAGTATCCTTTGGGACCAAGGGCAGGAAATATACTCAGAAGCTATTGTGTGGTTAACCTGGCCCAGTAGTTATTAAGATTCTCATATGAAATTGCTGGAAAGACCCCAGGCAAGCCTTCCCAGACATTCGTTGTGACTGGTGCTAACTGCCAGTTGACCGCAAGTTTCAATGAAGAGGAATCCAACAACGAAATAAATGAACTGGTACTGGAGTTGCAGATTTGTCTCTGCTCATTGTTGGAGCCATGTGAAACTATTGAATCAGATAAGATGTCATGGGTGATACTCAGGACAGCATGATACTAGAATTATTATCTGTCTGGAGTGCTGCTATGGAGGAAAATGATCTTTTGAACGAGAGAGGAGCTAAATAAGCTGAGAAGTAGATGCAAAAGGAGAATCAAATGGCTGATGTGGGCTAGAAGTTGGGTTCACATATGCATGGGGATGAGAAGAATTTTTTCACATACTGGGACTGGAAAAATGGCAAAACAATAGAGATTGGAATGTGAGGAAATTGGTAAGAGGAGCAAGGGAACTCTGAAATTTTTATTTCTCAATAAGTTATGATAAGTAGAATGGCATAAGAAATTCTATTGTAATGAATAAAGGGTCATGTTGATGTTAAAATGAAGTTTGTCTTGGAATTGTACGGGTTTAGGTGCAATGCCTGAAAGGACTGTGTGAGAGAGCTAATGCAGATAGAATGGCTGGACGTAGGCTTTCTACATGAAATAAAAATGGGGAGCCTCTCCTTGCCACACATGTACTGGAGGAGTGGCCACAATGAAGGCAGTAGCAGTACACAGGAGGTGTGGCTAGTGTGGAGTGTAGACAACCAAATTAAGAGATTGGTTTTTTGGAGAATTTACAGTTGTGGCACATCAATCCCTTGCCAGTTTAAATGCATAGAGTCGGGGGCTCAATGGAGGCATCTAAATATCTATGGTCCTAGAGACTATATATTTGGGCAAAAGTTGGAATATATGAACAGGGGATCTAGTTACTGAGCTTTTCCATGGTTTATTGGTGTTGATCAGAACACTGTCCACTTCATTGTGGGGGCATGTTGATAGATCTGCAGACTCTTCTAAAAATTGTTGATAGATTTGCTGATTTTTGTTTCTAAGTTGGGTAGTTTCTGTCTTGGATGAGTGCGGTAATAGTTTTCCCTGCTCCTTTGTTTCATGTCTTCAACTATCTGTTCATGATTCTATTCTACTTGATATTGCAGGTGTGGAGAGAGGACCTTCTTCATTCAAATTTAAAATGCATGGGCAAGACTATGATTTTGTTATTTTTTTCTTCTCTTAAGAACAAAAGACACTGCCTTTGTTAAGTTGGTTGAAGAGTGATAGAATGCAAGTTATCAAGTTCAAAGTGAAAGAGTGGAACGATATAATTTTTGTGCATCAAGCAGATAAAAAAAAGAGCTTGACAGAATTTTCTCAAAGAGTGGTAAAAATAGTTGCTATTAACTATTGTTGAATTGGGTCAGATCTTCCTGTGAAACCTAATTAGGACAGATTATAAAACATGAGATTCCATGGAGGCAAAGATCAAGAGGAATTTGGCTACAAGGAAGTGGGTAAGGAGACTGCATTCTTTCGAGGAGTGGAAGCATTACACAGAAAGATAATATTATTTCTAGAAAAATCTTATACACATAAGATCTGATGGTAACTAGTGCCAGGTCCCACATATCCACTATGCTTCTATGAATTTCATTTCTAAAAATGAAGGATTGTGAAATGGTGGAGATGTAGGGCCTAATGGTAGTTACCTTCAGGCATTATGAAGTAACCCTCTTGAATAAGCTCAACATGGGGTAAACACTAGAAGGATGAAAATGAAATGAAAGGTGGAACATGTTGTAATATATACAGTATGCATATAGATATGGCACTCATATGCTCAGCAACCTTCTTGTAATATTATTGCCCCCTTATATGCACATGGTTGTTTCCTTTTACTGTATGTATATTTTCTTTGGCTTCATTTGAAGAACTTCCTTTGGCATCATTATTCCAAGATTGTTGAAATATCTGATATAGATGGCTTTTATTTTATTTTGAAAGGACAACATGCTGATAAATATTGTTCCAAGATTGCTCAAGTATTTTTTTTAACATTATGGAAAGTGTTGGCCTTGGTTCTTTCTGCCATTGATACCTCGAGAGCATGTTTTAATGCTTTCCATGTTTTAAGACATGGAAGAACCCAAGTTTGCTTCATGCATCTGCCTAACTTTAGTTTTGGTCTTAATTTGGTGCATTTCTGATAGAATATTTAAATTTGCTAATTCAAGAAACTCAAGTATCTCGGTTCCTTGACACACCACTAAAAATGTGTATCTTGGTTTACCATTTTGCAGGTTCCTACATTTGAAATGGTACATGGCTTGCAGTCATGCATGGTAGCTCCGACCAAGATTATAGCTGGACTTGGCCTCTCATTGGGTATTGATATTCTAGAAGCACCTGGGGCAACTGGAGACTATCGAACCCTTCTTACATCCAAAGCAACAGCTTTAGCCAGAGCTCTTTCAGCACCATTGCAGCCATGCCCTCGTGTTTTTGTCCCAGGAGAGGATGATCATAAGGCAGGCCGAGAAGATGGTTATGACTTTGGTTTCCTTCACATCAAGGTGGTACTTTCATAATTTTCAAATAAAACTAAGTATGTGATTTCGGCATACTGAAACACTTGAATTAAATAGGCATCAGTTTTCGATGGGTTTTTTTTTCTATTTTTTTTTTTTTATATGTTGCAATATTACTTATGCTTCCATTTATCTTCTAATGCTTGTTTGGTCATGTCTACTGCTTTTTGTCACAATCTTTGACAGTTCCTTTCCAGGGAAATGATTCACTAGAATTTCTCCTTGGGCCCTGTTCCCTATACATGTATTAGGAGGTGGTGGATTAAATGGACCCTATTGTGAATGGCCCAATATTTAGAAACTAGTGCGACAAGAATTGAAGATGTCGTCTAGGACATGGCCTTTGAGTATTTGCAATCTTGAAAGATCCAATTGGACCAAGTATTGGTTTCTACTAATTGAGCCAATCTGGAATACAAGCCCCCAATAAATTGTTTATGCTTTGTGTAGAATTGTGTTATGTCATTATTGGCCATCAGTTCATGTGTAGAATGGTTTATTAGGCTTGTGGTCCAATGGGCCTGCTTTGGACCCAATAACTATTCAATTATGGATTTTGTTGGTTTCTCGTGGAAGCAACTGAAGGGTATTATGTCATTATACTAGTGTTTTTACTTGGCTAGGATTAGAAGTCCTTTAATGGGAATAATTGCCTAGATGTGTGGGTCCTCTTTTTTTTTTTTTTAACAGTAACAAAGAGAAATATATTAAAAAGAAGGAAATAAGAACAAGAGAAGAGGGTCTAATAGGATAGACCCAAACAAGAGAAAATACAATGAGAACAAAAAAGAAAAAAACTCCTCTAATCAGAAAAGAGGAAAACTCCTAAAAAGAGATCAGTAACTTTAAGCTTGTCAAAATAATCTGCCACTCCATTTGCTGATTTACCGATCTTATTGAAGGAAACCTCCATCCGCTCAGCTAACAACCTAATCTCCCTAACTACAGTGATCAATTTCCAGGGCGGTCTTCTATGATCTTGCACATGGATGGTTTGTGAAGCAAGGGCTATCCATGGTAGGGCCCGTTAGAAATCCTATCTGCTGGTCCATTTGCAATGTTTTTGATGGAAGTTGGATTATCTGTTTTCAAATAAGAAGCTGTTCTTGCATAGTGTTGATACTATTCTGTTCATTCATGTCTTGTCATGCTTTCTTTGTAGTTACTTCCCTCTCCATTCGTTGGCATTTTTTGAACCCTTAGAATTACTTCTCTATTCCCCATTGGTTTAATGTAATCCAAACCATTATCCAGTTGGAGAACCGGCAACCTAATCTGCACTCTAATTTCTCAATTCATTTTGTACCCACAACTAGGCAAAATGTCTCTCTACTGCTATTACAAAATGTTTGTTTGTCCTTGCTCCTAGAATGTGAATCAGATGAACATTAATTTTCTAAATGATGGCTCTTTCTAATACAGGCAATAGATGACGCCGGTCATGATAAAGCAAGCTTATTAAAAGTCAGAGGCTTGGAAGCTGTTGACAAAGCAATTGGGCAGCTGACCAGGCTCCTCTGGCAGGCAGAATTGACTGGGAAGTATCAATACTCCATTTGCGTCACTGGAGATCATTCTACCCCGGTAGAGTATGGTGACCATAGCTTCGAACCTGTGCCATTTGCAATTTGCCGTTTAGAAGCCTTTGTGGGTGCAGTGGGTGGAGAGGATGTTGTGATGTCAACTCCACTAGATTCTTTTCCACTCCCTAAAGTTGAGGCTGGTGAAGACTTAAGAGATGATCTTGAAGTCCCCAAGGAGACCCAAAGCAAAGGTTGCAGATCTTTTGGCGGTGATTCAGTTAGTGAGTTCAATGAGATAGCAGCTGCGAGAGGGTGCCTCGGGCGTTTTCCAGGGAGTGAGATGATGGGAGTGATAAAAAAGTTCATTCAGCTGGAAATTTGAAGATGGGAGCATCAGTTTTTTGTCTTCACATGCTTGCTAACATGACGGGGATAAGAAGTTCGTCACTCCTGCCTGAGTGACGGCGAGATAATAATATTTAACAACCTTTCACCTGAAAGAAGGTTATAAACCATGATTTTCTTGAAAGGAATGGAAGGTTATAAACCATGATTTTCTTGACAGAGGCATATTGTTTATCAATGTGATGAGTTATGTCCATCCTTTAGGAGCTGATGACATTGTTGTAAAGTGCCTCTTGTAACATGAAGTTTCCATGATCTGTTTGTGAATGCAGTAAATAAAAATAAAAAATATGTTGCGGAGAACAAATGGAAAACCAGCTTATAAAATAATGGCTCGAACTCAATTGGACCTAGTTCGAGAGTACATCAAGTGCAGCAAAACTGATACATAATAGAGATCTGCATCATGTGGATAAATCATTATGTATTGAAGATTGTCGTTGGAATGAGGCAATCTCTGTCCTACATTCCTGCCTTTCATGGATCCAATACCTGTTTCTATTACTTCTCCATGGTTTGGTACATGATCTCAATATAATGGAATTTTTGGGTTTGTGTATTGTAGAGCCATTTTCTTTTTTCATATGACTAAGGTGTCCAGACCTTTTAGAGTACTCAATTAATCTCCAAGACTGCATGTGCAAGCCTTCTTACGGATACATTGAGTAACTCTACATGAAGTGGCCCTTTGGAGTGGAGCAAGAATTGAACTCACGACTCTTGTTTTCTGAGGTGGGTTCTTGGCTATCACTCTAAGTCCTTTGGATTATGTACCGTAGAGCCTTGGTAGATGGCATGTGCCCAAAGTGAAGACTATATGAGCAAAAATGGAGGCTCATTGTATTTTTTTCGATAAAATTGCTTTTTGGATAAAATTGACTTGGGGTCTAATCCATTGGGCCAGCTGATATGTCTGTCACAAGTATTTCATTAGAAATCCGTATGAATAGTTCAGTTAGTCTAAATGTATAGGATTAGAGTACATGTCTTGAGTTTGACTCTGTCTGCACTTACTAAATACACGAGACTTGCGGGCGATTTCGTGTATCCGTAGAATTAGTCTCACCTTCAATGTGAAGTGGGAATACTAATGTTTTTTTTTTTTTTTTAAAGTATTTCATTAGAGCTCATATTTCAAATTCCAACTTCTAAAAGTATAAAATTAATATATAATTTAAGTTAGACAACGGACGATGCCAATTGATGGATCAAATAGAGATTTCAGGGGTGAAAATCTCGTTATTGGTTGATATTTCGACTGATAAAGATAATCTCAGACAATGTAGATAAGGTACGTATCAGCCGAAATTATTACCCTACTGTATCCCTATCTCATCCAGATTAGATGGAATGTAATGGACCATACAACGGCATGCTAGCATAAGTTATACTCTTGACATGTGGGATGTGATGGACTACCTTGTCCTGTCACATCAAATTTATAATCGCAATTGATTCTAATGAACGAAAATCTGTTACTTAAATATAACACTTGAATAAATAATGACTTGGAGCTTTTATTAAGTCAATGGACTAAAATACCATCACAACAAAATCGGCCATTTAATTTGGTGGTTTAGGAGCTTCAGCAAAAAGGATTTTCTCTTCTATTGGTTGATATAGGATTGATTTTCTCTTCTATTGGTTGATATAAGATTGATTTTCTCTTCTATTGGTTGATTTAAGATTTCCCGAGGCAAGCCCAGGCTTCTGTTCTTTCTATTGAAGCCAAGTGCACTGCTACCAGTCCTCATTTCTCAACTGAAGACAGAGCAGCTCTGTTGGTGCAGTCGCAAAAAGGCCATGGATCAAAAGCCAAATACACCTTCAGAAGAGGTAAGATTATGCATAAATGCTGATGAGGAAGTAGGCAATGAGAAATCTTTACATCATCCATCACCCCAAGTGCCTGAGGAAGCAGATGCTCCTTCTTGTGGTAAGAAAATGAATGCAGATTTGGATAAGAAATGGGTAGATAAGGTCATAGCTTATATCGAATGTAAGAGAGGCGTCGAAACAAGTATTCGTGATTTAGATTCTGGATACTCGTTCCCCATCCAATGGGTTCCCCGTCGCTTCCGCAAACTCAGTGATCATGCCTATGTGCCTCAACTCATCTCAATAGGCCCATTCCACTACAACAAAAGAAGTAACCTTCTGCGAGTCATGGAGGATCACAAGATGAGGTTCATGAATGCCATTCTCGATCGCAATGGAAGGGAATGCTTGGAGCAGTGCTTGATGGCTGTTACGGATCGAGAGGATGATGCCCAAAAGTATTACTCGCATGGAAGTCCATTGGAGAAAAGTGATTTCGTCCAAATGATGGTATTTGATGGTTGCTTCATCATCGAGCTCTTCAGCAGAGCATCGCCTAAATTCAGCAACCAGTTTGCGGATGATCCCATATTGAACGATGAATACACGCGGAGGCGGCTGATGATCGACTTACTCAAATTGGAGAACCAGATTCCTTTCTTCATTCTCCAAAGCCTATGCAAGCCCATGAAAATTGACCCAACTAGTCTTGTGCCTATGGCTCTTGAGTTCTTCAAATCGATGCTGCCCGACTACCGGAGTTGTGCCAAATCTGATGTTCATATAAAGCATTTTCTCCAAGTTCCGAAGATCGAAAGTAACAGCAATTCCAATTCCAATTTCAAGCATTTGCTCCATTTGCTCTACACATGTGTAGTTCCGCCGAAAGAGGAAGGGTTGAAGTTAAATAAATCTACAAATACAGGTATGCATAAAAGAATAAAGATTCACAGCGCTTCTGAGCTAAGACAGGCAGGATTCGAGTTCAAGCTGAACTGTGGAGCCAAAAGCTTCTTTGAGATAAATTTCCACAAAGGAGTGATTGAAATTCCCCCCCTGTACTTTGAAGAATGGGCTACTTCCATATTCATGAATCTTCTTGTATTCGAACAGTGCTTTCCCCTCCACACCCAATACATATCGGCCTACACCATCTTCATGGATTTACTCATCAACAATGCAAAAGATGTGAGAATTCTTTACGAAAGTGGAATAATCAAGAGATGGTTGGGCAGCAATGAAGATTTGGCTGCAATCTTCAACAAGTTGGGAAAAGAGATTACTTTATACAGCAACGATTTGTATCTTTGCGATCTTTTTGAAGAGATCGAACATCACTACAGCAAAATTTGGGTGGTTTGGCGGGCGAGCTTGACGCGTATTTACTTCAACAATCCATGGGCAATCATATCTGTGATTGTTGCTATTCTCCTCCAACTTCTTACTCTACTTCAGCCTTACTTCCACAAATAGTTCTCCGATTATGGATTTGAGAATTGCATCTTTGTTCTATCCCGTTATCTTGATGTATGTATCACCTATGTATTAGTAGGATCATGGTTTTTCAGTTGTATGTCTCTATAAATTTTCACGACGTCTCCTCTTGCCGCTGTCTGGGGTCTTTGGAGGGAGCTCTTGATGTATGTATCACCTCTTTACTAGTAGGATTATGGTTCTTCGTTGTATGCATTCATGTATCTGTATAAGTTTTAGCAACGTCTCTTTTTGCCACTGTCTAGAGTCTTTGGAGAGAGTCTAATAACAGAATCTTCAAAGGCACTGTTGAGTCCAGTTTCAAACGTGTTCTCACCAAGTGTGCACTGTTACTCTTCGAGAATAAAGATCTATATCTATGATCGACATTTTGCGCGCTTGAAAAAAAATATATTGATTTTACTTGAGTTATTTGTCATGTATTGTGGTCTAATTGTTGACTTTCTTCTGGGAGTTTTCTTTGCTATTTTTGTTGCTTATTGTTTATTTCTTTTTATTCACTTGTATATTTGTACCTCTAGTATTTTTTTATCTATTAATATATGAATCTTTAAAAAAAAAAAATTGTATTGGCGATGAGTCTTTTTCAGAAAGTCATGTCATTTTACATGTTAGTTTAAGCTTATATAAACAGGTGTTGTGTAGCTTTATCTGTATATCAATAAAATGAAATGAAATTTCAAACAATAAGTCTATCTTTATAATATATTTTTTATATAGGATTGTCATCATTAAAATTCTCTATAAAGTATTTTCTTTTCCTTGCACTTCTTGTCATGATCTTTGCCGTCTTGCTGTAAAAGGGGCCCATTTCATTGTAACAAATGAGAACTCTGTCAAAGAAAAAATAAAATAAAATCAAGTAATCAATCTTTTACTCCTTTTTCAGTCTTGGATTTTAAGATGTTTGGCCGACAGTTTTCTGATTGAGAGTTGGTAAGATAAAGTGCATGGGCCACACCTCAAAATATTAAAATGGAAAGTATTCTCACTCAATCTAGACAGCCACGTGCCTAAGAATGATCAAACCAGACAGATGGTCTATATATTATCCAACCAAAGGGTACCCATCAGGTCAATTATACTTTCACCATTGTATATGATGGGTGACATCCATGAGTTGGATGGTCTGGGCAAATAATTGACAACTTGTGGTTTGTGACTTTGTGTATCATATCTTGTGAATGCCCAGTTCACCCATAAAGAATTGAATTTTTTACTTAATTTAAATCTATTTTGAGTTAATTTTATGGTATAATTAAAATCTATATAAAATTATTCAAAATTATTTAATTTTACTCTTGATTTGATTATGTTAAAAATTGTAATTTCTAAAGTGCAATAGATCTGATTTTTTATAAGTAACATTATTTAAAAAATACATTTTAAATAGATTCTACTCCATCTGTTAGATCTCACCTAGACAGTCTCCACAGTTCCACATGCACAATGGCATGCACGTGTGACATCGTACGAGTTAGGGGTGAAACTTGGGTTGGGTTTTGACCCGACTGTATAATCTGACATGAGAAATCAATTGGATCGGGATATGAAAGTCGGGTCAAAGGATTGGGTCAGATTGAAAAGATAAAAATCCATATTGAATTCGAATTGGATTAGATTGAGAGATTTTCAAGTTAATCCGACCCGACCCAGTTAAATTTAGACTAAATGAGTTTAAAATGTGGGTCGTGTCAGAATTCAAATTGAGTCGAGTTTTAATTCGAGTCGAGTCAGGTCGAGAAGTTCAGGTCAAAAATTCTAGTCGAGTCAGGTCGAGTTCCATATTTTAGTAACTCGGGTCGGGTTGGATTTTAAAAAACCAATCCGATTTCAGTCAGATAGACCCGTGAATTGGATGGCTTAAGCAATTCAATTTACAAATAGTTGATTGAACAACATTAAATTTTGGATTCTAATAATCTAAGATAATCACTAATACAAGTGCTTATTTTATTTAATTAAACAACTGTATTTTAGAAAGGAAATGGCAAGGTAAAATGAGTGCGGTTCATGCATGATCCCACCTAAGTAGAGTTCAAAAGGTCACGTTGATTCGATTCAAAAGATATTTTTTAGATGATGCTTCTGATAAAATATAAGGTTATTGGATTTCAAAAGCCATAGTTTTTAAGAGACAAAACATCATCGGTAAAAATAGAAGTAGATATACATGGATTTCAATCAATAGTGAAATCAACTCAGAACCAGTTCAAATTGGATAATGATAAAATTCATGAAGTAAAATAGGGTTTGAGGGGTTTTTTTATTTTACTCTTTAGATTTTGTTTTGATAAATTATTAATCATTTTAATTTTGATTTTGCTCTTTACATTTCTGTCTTTAATAATAAATTTATTTTATTATTTAATCTAAACAATCGTGATCAACCACTAAGTAAATACTTGTGTAAACTTTGAATTAAAAGTAACATAAAAGAGAAATATGTTAGCATTGATCAATGAAAATTGATTGGTGTACCAACACTTTTACCATTGATGTACTAAAAATGAGTGAAATACCTATTTTAGCCAAACAAATGGAAAGAGGGAAAAAAGAGATAAAAAAAATTGAGGGAAATAAGTATTTCACTCATTTTCAGTGTGTCAAGGATAAAAATATTTGTGCACAAATTAAATCCTACCAAGAAACATTTTAAATTTATTCTATTTGGAATATATAACATTTACCATCACTTTTAAAATGGACAATACAGTAAAACTCATGTTGGATTACACAAAATATTCATAAGAAGATTGCTATTATATATTAACTTTCCTCTTTTATTCTTTTATTCACTTTTTGTATTTTGTTTCTATTTTTGTATCTTGTAAGATTTTACTTTATAAATACAATTTAACCGGTCTCTCTTTTCAATTGGAGAAAACTAGAGCTGAAACTCGAGTCTACGTTGGATTTTAATAAATCCAAATCTAACCCATATCATAATATATTGAGCTCAACCCAACCCAACTCAAATTAAAATTCCAATTTAGTCCTGAATTTATAATAACCGACTCGAGCCGTGTTGGAGTCCTACTCCAGATGTCCACTGTAACAAGGTTGAAATGTGAACAGATGAAATGATTAGATGAGCACGTAGAAGAGAAAGAAAATAGTTAAAAAAGATAGTCCGAAATCTGATATCCACTGGCCTCCTGATTTGATTGGATTTGCTTTTTCAGCATCTGTCTTATCATCTCTAATTCCTCTAATTCCTCTAATTCCTTTCCCTTCCTCACTAAGTTCTTTCACCCATCTCTCACCCCACTCACGAGCTGATGGGACCTCCCACACAGCGCTCTTCCCATTCTTCCTTTTACTTTCGCCACCTAATTCAAAATGCCAGTAGCAGGAACGTTGTTTTTATATTAACTTTCTTTTTCATTCTTTTATTCATTTTTTGTATTTTGTTTCTATTTTCGTATCTTGTAATTTTTTACTCTATAAATACAATTTAATCGGTCTCTCTTTTCAATTGGAGAAAATTAAAACTACAATTTAAGTCAGATTTTAATAAATTTAACTCTAATTCATGTCACAATATATTAAAGTTAATCTGACCCAAATTAAAAATTCGATTTAGACAACACGATCTAATCTGAATTTGTAATACCCTCGATCCGGCTGAACCGATCTGACCTGAATTCTATTTAGACAACTCGATCTAATCTAAATTTGTAATACCCTCGATCCGGCTGAGCCGACCTGACCCGCGTTGCACGCCTGGTAAAGAAGTCCACTGTACTAAAGCTGAGAATGCGAAAAGATAAAATGAGTAGATGAACATGTGGAAGAGAAAGGGACAGTAAAAAAGATGCTTTTTTTGCTTTTTCATCACCTGTCAGACCACTGATTTGATTGGATTTGCTTTTTCATCACCCGTCTTATCAGGTCTCGTTTCAACTTTTTTTTTTTCACCAACTTCTTCCACCCATCGTTCATTGCACTCTTCTCCTCACTCACACTCACACTCACACTCACACGTGCTGATGCGCCCTCTCACACACCACTCTCTCCTTTCTTCCTTTTACTTTCGCAATCTAATCCACAATCACCGTACCACAAAAGACTCCGCAGTCTCTTTGCCTTTGCCTTTCTATATATGAGAAAGAAAGAGGATGAGAGATACACAAAGATTAGGGTTTTTGAATAGACGATTTTATATTAAGTTAAGAAATCTGAGTTGGATCATATCGAAATTAAAAGCCTCAGTTCAATCTGATCTGAACTTCATTCGAATTTTTTTTTTTCAACTTGATTCAACCCTATGATTCTATCTTTGTAAGTCAACCCGTTTTTCAACTTGATTCAACCCTATGATTCTATCTTTGTAATTCAACCCGCATAATTTCTCTAATTGAGTCATGCATGTCGGATTTTGTTACAGCCTAGAGAAATCACAACGAATCTACAAGATATCTACCTAAGACTCGATCGTCTTTTTCCCCAATTTTTTTCTCGGTTCTGCAGCCAGAATTGACTGTTTTATGCCAGAATCTATAGTGTTAAGTTAAGAAATCCCATGACTTTCTTTTGGTTCTGCTAATTAATTAATCTTTTTAATCATTTAAAAAGTTGTTTATAAGTTATGTAGCATGCAATGTTGTTCTAAACTATGATTTAGATTGAATCATATTTTAGAGAGAACATAGAATTGAATTGTGGCTAGGTTAGAAATCCATGGTCACAGAAGTAAAATATGGGAGCGAAGGATTCGGTAAGCCTTTAGATTATTCACTTGGTTTAGCATTTTTGCAGGATTCCATTATAATTTGGAAATGTAGGTGACAAATGTTTATACAAAAAGTGAGACACGGGGCCTTCTCAATCCAAGAGACTATTCATTACTGTTTGAAATAGGTCATACATGTAAATGATTTTAGCCCCTATTTTGAATTTCTTTCACACACTACATCTGTTGCCCATCAGTGAACTGGGTATCCAGCAAATTGGATATCATACCCGAATTATACTCAATGTCAGCTTGAAACTTTTTACAATTATACTCGGCGGTTTCAGTTTCTCAACACTGTATTATATCAGTCGATACATATTATATCAACTGTACATACTATTTTTTGGCTTATATATCGACGATATATATCGGTTCGATATGATTAATATCGGTCTGTTTCTTTTAAAAAAAAAAAATCAAAACGGTGGTGGGCTCGAGTTGATATCTCGGCCGATATCGGCCGAAATTTATGTTTTCAATTTTTTTTTTTTTAAAAAAAACTAGCTTCCTTGGGGTTTTTATTTATTTTTTAATTCAGGAAAAATAAAATAATAAAAAAATACCAATATTTAGAAAAAAACAGGAGAGAGAAATTTATCGGTCGAGATATCGGCTAGACCAAATTTTGCACCCTTGCTCCTGTGTGTTAATTTTTGGAGCTATTAAAATTGCATTCCTATTTGGTCTTTAAATATAAATCTTTATAGCAACTCACTCTATAATTACTGGTATCTCTTATTTAGGGTATATTGAGATTCATTGATACCTTGTCATGTTTCTCGAGCAACTCGACCTGAAGAATAAGTATTGAGTTGGGTTAGTATAATATTGTTGGAGTACGAAAGAGAGTTCCACATCGATTGTGAGAGAAAAAACTAAAAACTTATAAGGGATTGAATCACTCTACCTATCAGACTAATCTTTTGGGCTAGAAGCCCAGTCCTAAAAGTGGTATCAGAGATAGGTCCTCAAGCCACAACATGTAGACTCTGGGATCCACTAACCGAACGAGAAGATTGGCGACGTTCTATCAGTCGGAGAGCCTCGTTCAAGGGAAATTGTTGCGGTGCGAACGAGAGTCCCATGTCAATTGTAAGAGTGAGGATTGAGTCACTCCACCTATCAAACTAGTTTTTTTGGGCCAGAAGCAGAGTCCTAAAAGTGAGACAAGATTAATATCTCTGTATTTTATCAATTTTAGAACTTTAGGCATATTATTCATGTACATCGTTTGAATCTTATAAAGGTGAAAGTTGTTTTAGAGGTAGAAATGGCTGCCTACTTTAGTAGATAGGCAATACAAAGGGAAGGAAAATAACAGCACAGCAAAAAAAAAGATACAAATCCGAAACAATCAAATACTGGAAAAGAAAAAGTTTAGATAAGTCAATACATTCTTTGCAAGTACAGAAGATGTCGTTCGCATAGATGTTTTTGAAATCTGTAAGAGGAGAAGTCCAAAAGGTGCATATGAAAAAAAATTTTCTCGAAACTGCTTCACTCGATTCAACATGATATTTAAAGATTATATTGTTACATTCCCACTTATAAAGTTCAAACTATGGCAAAAAAATAAAGATGCACTAAAATGAGCATTTTGTGCAAACCAAGGAAATGTCTGAAGCATGAGATAGTTCCACGAAGGAAGAAGGCATAACTACGTATTCATCCCTGGGCAATTAATGGATGTCTTTTTTCATAATATTCTTACATATTTATAGATAGAAAGAATCTACTAAAGATATATAGATAGATAAAGGAGAGAGAGAAGGCAAACCTCAAATCTGCAGAAACTGTAGTTAACATAGACGGCCAATTTGTGGGTAGAATATGCAAGCAGAGGGAAGTTCATTTTGATGAAGAACAAGCAAAGCCGAGGGTCAGAATGATAAAAGCTTCCTCTGCTAGCATTTCCTGCTCCATCCACAGAGTTCCTCAACGCTTCTTTCACGACAAGAAGATGGCCTACGTCCCTCATACCATCTCAATAGGCCCCTTCCACTACCATCAAAGAGAATATCATGCCTCAGAGATGAACAAAGACCGTCAACCACCCATCAAAGAGCAGGAATGGAAGTACATAAAAGAACTGGAGAATCACAAAAGAAGGTATTGTTGGTTTTTTTTTCTCAAAAAGCCTTTATTAGGCTTGTGCTGGCTGTAAGGCCCAGGCCTATAATTTAAGCCCATGTATTTATATTCTCTTTCTCCTTTAAGAGAGAAGAGAAAACCAGAGAGAAAAGAGAGCGAAGGAGAGACCGAGAGGAAGGGAAAATGGTTGTAATCTTTTGATTTTCTTCTTAGTAAGATCATCACACCGTGCGATTTTGTCGAACCAGGTATATCTTTGGGTTCTTTCTTCTTGTACGTGTGTGATTGCTTTGATTTGTGTAGTTTGACTATCAACAGGTATCTCGAAGGAAAACATTGCGTTGATCTGTTCTACGGTCTTGTTAACGAACACAAGAAAAAAGCTAGAGATTGTTACTCAGAAGACTTCGAGCTCGGTGACGAACAATTTGTGGAAATGATGGTGCTTGATGGTTGCTTCATAATTGAGCTCTTTCGGAGAACATTCAGCGAAGAAAAGGCAAAAGAAAATGGAGAAGAGAATTTTGAGGAAAGAACGGATGATCCCTGATAAAATGGGAGTGGCTGAGGAAGCAACTTGCACTGGACTTGCTTCTGCTGGAAAATCAGATACCTTTGTTCATTCTCGAGCTTCTATCCCCTCTCATGAACATCTCCCGTGACTTTCTCTTAGAAATGGCTATTAAATTCTTCCGATCCGCTCGAGTTCTTCCCATTTCAGTCGATGCTGAAATCAAGATTCCCAATGTTCATTTTCATCATCTTCTCCATCTTGTCCACTCGAGCATCCTTTCTACTTGCGAGAAGAAGAAGAACCCAAGGACATATACCATGAAATTGATCCCATGTGCGACAGACCTCAAAGCAGTAGGAATCCAGTTCCAAAAGGCCGAGGAGCCAAACAGGTGCTTTTTGGACATAGAATTCAAATCACAAACAGGGCTGCTTTCTACTGGGGTGATCAAAATTCCCCAATTGACACTTTCAACTTACACAGGCACTGTCTTCCTCAACCTTGCTGCCTTCGAGCAGTCCTACCGCCACTGCGGCACAGCTTTCTCGGCCTACATCGTCTTCATGGATTGCCTCATCGCCCACGAGGAGGATGTGCGTGTCCTCTCCAACCATGGCGTCGACAACTTCGTCGGGAGCAACAAAGATTTGGTTGATCTTCTCAATACAACCGGTCGGAAACTTATCGTCGAAGATGATGAAACTATTTACAAGACTCTTCATGAAATCAGTATGTGTTATGAAGAAGTCACTAAACATCGAATTCTAGCAAGCATCAAACGCAACTTCGCAAAAAATCCAATGCAATTCATTTCCATAGTCATTGGCGTTTTGTCTCTTATAATTCCCAATATCATCCAGCTCGCCAATTTTCTTTGCCGGTTTTTCCTACCTCCATGAGCAACACTAGAGATTATCATACTCATTTTACCATTTACTCTTTCATTTCATCATTGTACGACATTCTTGCATGAGAAATGATGTTAAGATGTTTAACTAGAATCAAGTGTATTTTGTGTGATAACTCTTTCTTTCCTCTCTTTCTTA
Organism: Chimonanthus salicifolius; assembly: GCA_013350335.1. Classification (NCBI taxonomy): domain Eukaryota; kingdom Viridiplantae; phylum Streptophyta; class Magnoliopsida; order Laurales; family Calycanthaceae; genus Chimonanthus; species Chimonanthus salicifolius. The sequence goes on along the minus strand of CM023538.1, from coordinate 62,039,294 downwards.
CATGTTATTTATATCGGTAAAGTCCCACATCGCGAGTGGATCTTTGGATTATGGAGTATATAAACACGTAGATTTCCTCTACTTATTAGCCCCTTTTAAAGATGAATTCTATTGATATGTTTAATATGGTATCAGGGATACCACATGGATGATTTGGGTTCATATCTCCAGCATTGTATGGAGGTGAAGAGCTGAGTGTCTCCAACCATAGAGTTGGGGGAGAGTGTTAGCAAAGTCCCTGATGGCCAGTTGACCTTTGGACTGTGAGGTTTATTAGCACATGTGTTCATTTCCTTAACCGCTAACTGGTTTTTAAGAATGTGTTCTATTCATGTGTTTAACAATTTGAATGAGATAGATAAAAAAGTTAAGTCGGGAATTGACATAGATGCTTAATATACTGTGTCTATTTAGGAAAAAAAATTCATATTCAAACTTTTAATAGTTCCTCTTTTATGGTATGCGTGATTGAGGGGCGCATTGAGATGGGTTGGATTCTAATTTTAGTCAGATCTACCAAATGCAATAAAAGATATTTTTCATGACATGACCCATCTTGAACCTAAATTTGTAAAAATATAGGAAAATGAAAAATAATTAAATGCATTAAATTTTTAATAGAACAAGAAAAAGAGATGACTTTTCTTCTCTTTGAAGACACCGAGGTATCAGAAACAGAAGCAATGATCTAAGATATTTAGACTTAAAAGACAGAATACATAGCCTAAAACCATGAAAAAACGAATTTACGTAGGTATTCTCAAATAGGATCTTATCAGATTAGGTTTCGAACAACTCTATCCAATGAACTCAAACTTTTCGAGTTGAGTTAGGTCAATTTGAATTATATTTTTATAAGAAATATTATAATTCAAGCACATTGTTTGTCAGATTGAGTAAGTTTACAGGTCAGTTTACAAATTACCACCTCTAACCATGTTTATTCTCTCTTTTGTCACCTTGAAGATAGAATATGTCTCATTTTTGTGGTTCCATTAAATGAAAGAATCTGTAATGGAGAAGAACCCAATTCTTTTGAAAGCATCTAATCATTTGAAAGGTAGATCAAAATGGACTAAAATAGATTCCCTACTTCATAAGCACAGTCAGAATTTCAATCAATGTCTAGTGAAAATGAAAATAAAAAAAAAGGTTCAGCTGTCAGGTGGACAAAGTGTTGATTTTCTTTGGTATTATTTCATTACATCCAGAGAGACTTAAGAATGTGCAGATTAGTGGCTGTCTTTTTAGCCAAGTTTGGTGTTACCGGCCTCTCCTCAGGCGTGTTTCTCCTTTTAGTTCGAATGAGACTTTATTTTGATTCTTATTGTATTTTGTTTTGTTTTTCTTTTCTTTGTTTCTCACTTTCCTTTTCTTTTTTTTCTTGTTTTGAGTTTAATCCTGTTAGACTTTTTTCCTTCTCTTGTATATGCTCTTTTTCTTTAAATATATGATCCATTGTTAACGCTAAAAAAAAAAAAGGATGTGCAGACTAGTTATCTAGTAAAATAAATAAATAAATAAATAAATCACCTTTTTTTATGATTAAGGTGTTCATATCTCTTAGAGTATTGAGACTAAGTATATTTAGACATTATGTCCATCAAATAAAGTAATGATATGTATATTGAAAAGATTCTTTATTTTCGTTTTTGATTATATGGTTCACTAAAATTTATTTTGATTGAATGAATCAAGTCCCTTTTTTAAACTCTCTTAATTTTGATTAGTTTAGATGATTTTAACTTGAAAACCTTATAGCCTTTGAGAATATGACTTTATTAATCTAATAAAGATAATATTTGATGAATCTCATACTTGAATAAAGACATTTCATTAAAACATATCAGTATTTCATTTCATGGTGCCCTACCTAAATGTGTTTCCATGAATGCTCATGGCAATGAATGTCAAGAATAGCTAAGATATAAGCAAATACAGAGACAAACTTGTTGAGAATAGAAGCGCACAAAACAATAAACGGAAAAATAAATCAAAGATCAAATACACACAAGACACAGAGATTTTGGGTGGTTCCCTTTCAATATGTCCACGGGTTCAAACCAAATCCACTATGCTCAAAGGTAAAACGAAGAAAAAGAGACGGTTGTGCCTGTTACAATTTTTACTCACGCACCTCTCTCACAAAAAAAGACATTATATATTATTTTAATTAGGACTATAAAAATATATAATGCGAAAATTACAAAATTGTCTTCCATTAAAAAATTCGACAATCAAGCTCGACAAACCTAATAAGCCATTTGTACTTGTCATGGGAGCCAAGAATAAGAAACACCCTCTGTCTAAACAGTCATTCCCTACCAACTCTCCCCACAATCCTTGTTGGTTCCATAAAAGAAGTATCTCAATAGGGATTTTTTTTTTGAACGAAGGGGTAAGTATCATTCAAGAGAAGGGGAAGGGAAAAGTCCCCAAAAACAATTACATCAAGAGAAGCCCAGATAGAGGGGGCATAAAAAACAACAAAATGTATGAGCCCACAGCCCGGGCCAGACGGTTAGACAAAAGAGACAAAAATACCATCACTACAAGTATCATGAGTGAGCTTATCAGTAGCCCAAATTGTAAGCATCTCAAGGTTGCAAGGCGAAGCCTTGGAAATAGTGCAATAGAGCCTCAATAGAAGACATCTAATAGCAGAGATATGAGATTGAATGGCCCAGCTATTAGAGCTATGGTGAGATAATTGGTACAATATGCCAGAGTTGATACATTGAACTCCGGGACAGGTAGCTCAGAAGCAAGGCAAAAGAGAAGCAGTTTTTGGCAAAAGATAAGGATGTTGGAACAACAGTTGGTAAGCAATGGGCTGATGTGGTGACCAATGGCACTAGTGGAGGGGTCAAAGTAGAGGGCAGCAAACATCTGAGAGTTGTGAGTGTTAGGCAATCCAAAAAGGAGGGAAGCATTGTGAGGGTGATGGGTTGTAGCCAGAATGCTAGGCTGAATAGGTGAGGAAGGGGGAGGCAAGTTCTAGCAAGCAGAAAAAAAACTACTAACCTCGCGAAGGTCAACGTTGGAAGCAAGGAAAAAGATCCTGTTCCTGACATCAGACAGGATTAGACTTCTGAGAACAGTAGGCGAGCTGAATGAATTGGTAAAGGTATGCTTGTTTCTCTTCATCCAGACATGCCAAATAAGAGCAGGGAGAAGGAGATTGATGGCCAAGGACTCGATCTCACTGGTCTTAGCTTGAGCAAACATGGCATGGTCAGTAATTAGGGCTCTGCTAGAACGATGGTAGCTGAATTTGTCAATGAGCAGGTCCCAAATGGAGTGGACAAGGCTGCAGTGAAGGAGATGCAAAGAGGTCTCACGGCTACATATACAGAGGATGCAGATAGGGTTAAGAGTTAAACCAATTCTTCTTGTTACTCTTCTTTGAGCCTGTGCTCACTAGCTTGTAAGACTTCTTGTACTACAATCCAAGGGAGTATCACACATATAGAGAGAGAGAGAGAGAGAGAGAGAGAGAGAGAATCAGATGGAGAGAGAGCACCATAGAGAGGAAATGAAAGTAGACATAGAAGATGGATTGGATGGACTCAATGAGCAGAAGATGGGTGCACATTCAATGGATGCAGGTTATCAATTTTCAAGCAAAAAAGAGATTTTCAACACAGAACTGGTAAAAGATCTTCTTCGCGCACCATCGATTCCTATAATAACAGAGTTTTCATCTAGCAATTCATGCACCATCCACAGGGTTCCTCCAAGCTTATGTCTTCAAAACACCAATGTGTATCTGCCGCAAATCATTGCGATAGGCCCACTTCACTATCACAGAAGAGTACAAGAAAGAGAAGATCCTGAATAACTCTACAAGCATCCACCTCTGAAGGAAGAGAATGATCACCAACGACCATTAGAGGAGCATAAATGGAGGTATATGCAAGCCATGGAAGGTCACAAACAAAGATATCTCCATGCCATCCTCGCCCGTTCTCGGAGAGGAGAGGAGAGCAAGGAGGACTGCTTGCACCGATTCTTAGCCGCTGTCAAGAAATTAGAGGTAATAGCAAGAGAATGCTACTCGGAAGAATTAGAGATGGACAGCGATCACTTCGTGGCAACGAAGTTGCTTGATGGTTGTTTTATCATTGAGCTCTTTCATCGAATTATGGTCGAAGATAACAAGAAAAATGAAGATGACCCCCTTATAAAATTGGAGTGGCTGAGAAAGCAATTGGCCATTGACTTGCTCAAGCTTGAAAATCAGATACCGTTCTTTCTTTTGGAATATTTATCTCATCTAATGAACATTTCTAGCACCGATCTTGTGGAAATGGCTATTAAGTTCTTCAAATTTGCAGTTCCAGATAAAATTGAAATAAGGGTTCCCAATCATGATATCCATCACCTTCTCCATTTAGTACACTCAATTCTCCTTTCCAATTTGGAGAGGGAGAAGAATCCAAAGGCAGATACCATTAATCCTATATGTATGATCCCATGCGCATCCGACCTTAAGAAAACAGGATTCAAGTTAAAGAAGAAGGAGGAAAAGAGTGGTTTACTAGACATAGAGTTCATACCACGGCGGTATCGGGTATTGCCGCAAAGCAGAGAAATTAAAATTCCCCAAGTGATGGTTTCAGTTGTCACAGCCGTTCTGCTGCTCAATCTAGCTGCATTTGAGCAGTGTTATCGCCATTGTGGAACTTCTTTCTGAGCATATCTCGTCTTCATGGATTGCCTCATTGCGAGTGACGAAGACGTTGGAATTCTTTGCCACCATGGAATTGAGAACTGCATTGGCAGCAATAAACAGTTGGTTGATCTCATAAACCAAATTGGTGGAATGCTTGTTGTTGATGATAAAGGAATTTTAGACACCATGAAAATGATCAATAAACGTTACAAAGAGGCCACGAATCACCGATTTCGAGCAAGCATCAAGCGCAATTATGCATCAAACCGAATGGCAGTCTGGTCTATACTTCTTGCCTTTCTCTCATTTTCAATTTCCATTGGCTTCCAGGTTTTTGGTATAGTTAGGTCCTATACAAAGTGAAACTTTCTTCACCATTCGAGCAAAGATCAAATTTGATACTGCATAGCTCTTCTTCAGACTCTCAGTGTTTGCCCCACATCTTCATTTTCATGTACTTTCCTGAATCTTGATTTACTGCGGTTTAATATATTCATAAGATTAATCCCATCTTTAATATAGAGTGAGAATAACCATTTTATTAAAAAGATTATACGCGAGTAAATCCAATTTGTTAGCTTCAATCATGCTTTAAAAATAATGTTTCTTCTGTGAAAGTTAAGTAGATGTTTACTAAACATTGAAGTGAATTTTCAATAGTTTAGAACACTTCTTCTCTCATGTTATGTGATGAATTTCTTATAAAAGACAAGGTTATCAGGAAAATGCGTGAGTGGGAGAGTTCTCAATCGAAGTCCACGAGTAAATCCAAGTGGACTGCTTGTTGATTGCCTTCATAAGATGTATTCTTCATTCTTGGGTAAATTCAAGTAGGGTATTTTAGATTTGGTCTGACCCAAGGAGCATAATTAGGTTTGCAACACAGATGTAGTAGTTGAAAAAGGATTATGTACACAAACACAGGTTTTACAATGTTTCCCATTTTGCCCTTGAAAATCGACTCGCCAAACTCTCTAAATCGGCTCACCGAACCCTTACAATACTAGAATCATTGGTTCGGTGAGCCGATTTCCAAGGGCAAAATGGTAGGGGTGAAACTCGGGTCGGGTTTTGGCCCGAACCCGCATGACCCAACCCGAAAATCATGCCGGTCGGGTTAGCAGATCGGGTCGGGTTGAGAACTCAGAAACCCAGATTGAATTCCAGTCGTGTTGGGTTGAGAGATTTTTAAGCTAACCCGACCCGACCCGGTAAAAAGTAGGCTAAAGTAGGTTCAAAATGCGGGTCGGGTCGGGTTTCGGGTTGAGTCGGGTTAAAATTCGGGTTGGGTTGGGTCAAGACGTCCGGGTCAAAACTTCGGGTCGGGTTCTATATATTAGCAACTCGGGACAGGTTGGGTTTTAAAAAACCCGACCCGACCCAGCCCGATTTCAGTCCTACAAAATGGGAAACACAATAAAATCTGTGTCTGTGTACGCAAAACACTTGTGGGATGATTGCTAGCCTTCCATTTGCTTTATTTATTGATTGAATTTGCTTTTAAATTGTTTTAAATACCATAAATGTATTTTATATCGGCTGAGTTAAATGAAGAAAATCATGTTGACATTCTTTCAGTAGAACTCATTATCAAAAGTTATCCATTGAGAGGAAGGGGTGCCTCAAGTGTTATATAGAGTCACTGACTTTTAATGTAAAACTAAAAAGAAATAAAAGTCTGACTTTATCTTGTGCAAGTATAAAATTTCATTTTTATTAAACATTAATTTTCAATAAAAACACAATTGCATTTTTAGATCTCTAAAATTAACAGACTACAAGTTTTGTCTTCTCTGGCCTCTTTTGTGTTCTGGCTTGACCCACGATGTGGTTTAATTTGGTTCCTTTCTCCTTTGGAACTGTTTTGTGTCTTTTAGTTCTTTGGTGATTTGGCCTGGCCCGAGCAGTGGGCTTTAACTTGTTCTTTATTTCTTGGGCTTTTCCTCTTTTGACTGAATAAACTAACCAATCATTCATTTAAAATGATAACTTTTAAATTTGTCTATTAAGTGGACTCAACAAATATCAGAATTAAATCCCTTGAGTATCATTAACTTGTATAAGTTGAATCAATTTAAATAAATGCTTGATTAGAGATCGAAATCGGGCACCTTGGACTCAAATGGGCCTCAATTATTACTATCACTATTTGTCATTTCATGTGGACAGATTACCATCTACAAACTCAACTTCGAGTTTATGTGATGAGTTCATAGAAATATTATGTTTAACTATAAATTTTAAAATATATTTTAATTGAATTAAACAAGTTTTTTTTTGAACGGTGAAAAATTTCATTAATAGAACAAAGATACAAATGTAAGAATACAAAGATGAGGCCTAAGAGATATAGGTTTCAAAAGAACAAAAAACTTACACCCCATGAACCCAACATTAAAACACAGACCCATATAAATTATCCACCAGGAAGGTGAAAAGTGGCCCTGGTAGTTCCATCAACACCATTTTTTGCAAAAAAATCCGTCACCCCATTAGCAGAGCGGCTAACGACGGAGAATGAGACCTCAATTCTTGCTACCAACCCTTTAATTTCCCTCATCAAAGTAGTCAGCCTCCATGGTAGATGCTTCTCCCCTTTGGCCCATTTAATAGCGTTGGATGAGTCACTCTTAATAACTTATTTAACCCCCCTAACTTAGATCCTCAGATTAAGGATCTCCGTATACCAAGAAGTTCCGCCTCATTAGATTCCTTAGACCCCACAGATTTCGAAAAAATAATGCTTATGGTGCCCAAATGATCCCTAAGAACACCCCCGACCCCAGCCGGACTCGGTTTACCTCTCAAAGCACCATCAACATTAAATTTGAAGACACCACAAACTAGAGGAGACCACATGGCTCGCACCCTCTTGCTTTTTGGACGATTCATCAAGCAATCCTCCCATACTTGGAACAAGTCATTGGTTTTAAAATCCCTGAATTCCTTATTAGTACAAAGCCAACAACACAATCTCCACTTAGCATTGTGAAAAATTCCATTAAAATCCGAATTCATCCCTTCAAAGACCCTTAGATTCCTCTCCTTCCAAATTGACCACAAAACCACGGATGGGATCAAGTTCCAAACAATCTTTTTCCTACTTCTCAATCCAAATAGGAACCAATACTCCATAACCCCCTCCCACGAACTAGGAATTACACAAGTTACATTTTAAAATTGATCAAAACTTGTTTTTGTTTTAATTTACATGTGGGAAACTGCGGGATATCCAACGTAAAACTCCCACAGGTGAGGCCGCTACCCCTAGGGCACACCAAAGTTAGACCATAATAATAATAATATAATAATAATAATAATAATAATATTTTTATTATTTTCTTTTTAATTTACATAAATTAATACAATGCAAGTGCTTTGCACGTGTAACTCACTTAAAAGATTTAACTGTTATAGGTCGAGTATATTTATAATGTTATCCTACCATTCCACTGAAAAATATCTTATGCAAGCATTAATTTAATATATTGTGAACCCTACAAAATAATATCTTATTCATTTAAAAGAATTCCATCAAGCTCATTCCAAAGAGTTATTATGTCTTTGATTTTAGAAATCAGCTTCACCTAATCAATAATTTCTCCTATACATTTTTGACCTACTATCAATCACTTCATAATTTTAATTGAATGAACAACCATGTGGTTATGAATTATGCCTCGAGAATAAACAATGTCCAATTGGTTTAATGATAATGAAGTTCATTCCAACTTTTTCATTGATTTAGGTTCACAATTAAGGTCACTTAACCATTTGTTGGAGCACAACTAGGACTGAGGAGATGGCTCAAACATGTCATTTAACAAAGAGAAATTTTCCATTGGTAATTCTCTACACCATGTGAACTTTCTGGTCTTGGAGTCTATTTAGTTATAACAATCACTGCGGGCTCCGAGATTTTAACGCTCCAAGCGAACTCTTAAGATGAGTCTTTTATATACTCATAAAAAATAAAATCAGATATTTCTTTTACGAAATGTGAAACATCCAAATAAAATATCATAATCAAATTTATAACAAAGTATTATTTAAAATTTATTATTCTTAGATTTTGAGATGCAAAATTACTGATTAAATTACTATATTCAAGTTTTTTTAACATATCTTTTTCAATAGATAAGATAGTTAATTTATTCAATCTTTTTTTTGACAAATTTAATTTCTACTTGTGTTATGCATGTTGATTTTTTATTTTTTATTACTATTTTATTGTATTTAAAAAGAGTACTTGACATGCTAAAATATATAAAGTATTTAAAACAACTTATAAAGTAAAATTATATTAAAAAATTATCACTCGTTTATAAACTATAAAGCACAAAACAGTCATTCAAATTTAAACTCATTTTCTTTCCATTCAACTATCTATATTAGAGTGAACACTAAGTTTTCTCATTTAGGGACCTTTATATAATCATTTTAATCTTATAATAGAGTCAATTAATCATCCCAATTCTTAATTTTTTTAAAAAAAAGATGGAATACAAGTAATAATAGCAATTGAAAAATTAAACCCAATGTGAATCAAACATAAAACATTAAGATCTAGAATAGACGAACTACCATTGCACCACCGACCCATTGTTGATAAAATAACATTAAAATAAATTTATAACATAAAAGAAGGTCCAAAAACTTAAAAATTGAACTCGACTTGAGAGTCTATCTATTTGGAGGCCTATCTATTTAGGAGCCCTAGTCGATGGTCTACTCCGCCTAAAGTCAGGGCCAAATGAAGGACGCATTGCATTTCAAAGTTCCAGGTAGCAATGTCAGCTGCTACAACTATTAGAAGGCACGACTCAATTTAACCTCAACTTATTTATAAATAGATAGATCTAATCTAAATTAAAAAATTATTGAGTACTCTTAATTGACTTAATTATTATCATATTTATATGAATACATTCATCTAATTAGACGAGGACACAAACCGCATAAGACTTCATCTTAACCCGACCAGACCTACCCATTACCAGTTCCAATCCTAACACTCTTATGTTAATGACCCACTCAAAATGATGAGCAAGCACTATACGGGTCCAAACTCTGATGCGAGATAACTGAGTTATCAAGTTCTCGTTGCTGAAAATATCTCGTGTACTCTGAGAAAATAATGACAAGAGGGACAAGATAGTGATTAACAAGGTGGGACAGGGGAATGATAATTTAGTGTTGTCCAATAGCAACTTTTGTTATCCATTTGAATTTTATTTCTCATCCGTACATTGAAAATAAATAAATATGGATCTAGTTTATATATATATATATATATATATATATATATATATATATATATATATATATATTAAAGTTAAAACTTAGAAGATATTTATCCATGTCAAATTTCAAATTTACATCAGCAAGTGAAGCCAGATTCAAAGTCTATTAATATCTAACTTATATAGTGTAGTTCAATTGGTTTTAGGTTAGCACTCCCATGGTCTAACTTTGGTGTGCCCTACGAGTAGTAGGCTCACCCATGGGGCTTTTACGCTGAGTATCCTGCAGTTTCTCATATATAAATTAAAAAAAAAATAACAAAATAGATCTCTCAATTTTTATAGTTGATAGAATATGAAAAATAAAATTCTTTATTCTACTTGTAACCCAATTCAATGCGTATAAGTTAAACCCTATTAAAAACACATGATAAGTGAGTACATAATATGATACCAATATAATACCAATATGAGGAATAGATATCCAGTCCAAAAGACTAATCTATTAGGTGAATGATCCAAGTAATTTATAAATTCCTAGGGACTTGTTCACGGCTCTAAGAATCTCCGCTTGAAGGAGGCTAGTATCCTATCTACTTAGAGGATCTCCTGAGTCTACATGAGGTAGTATGAGACCTGCCTTTAATTCTATTTGTTAGGACATCGATATCTGGTTCAAAAGACTAGCCTTTTAGATGGAGTGAACTAAGTCGTTTATAAATTTTTAGATCTACTTCTACACTTTTAATGTGAAACTCGTGTTCGTAGCCCGACAACCAAAAGATAGGACCTAACCAATATCTCAAAAAGCTTTAGAGCTATTCTTATCACATATTAGATAGACCCAACTTAACACCTATAACCAAAGTTTAAATTTCATATGTTAGTTAACTAAAGCAGAGTAAACCAGTTCGAGTAGGTTAATTGAAGATAAATGATACAATACATCCAATATCTTCCCTTTTATTTAAGGAATTCTACCAGTACACTTGATAGCTCATGGTGGTTCTCATTTCTGAAACTGAAGTCCTACCATTTTCTGTGAAATCCCATTAGAGCTTAGCATCAAATGGCAACTACTACTTGTGGGAAAGTTATGGTTTCCACAGAGAGTGGTGAGGAAGGAGATAACAAGGAGACTTCCTTCTCTCCTATCTTACATAGAGTAGATGAAGATGGGGATGCAAATTCTGTTGACAAGGAACTGAACTGGGAGAAAGGGTGGGTGAATAATTTCATGGATTCCATCAAGAAAAAAAGGGATGATGATTATGGTTCAGAATCAGAATGTTCATTTCCCATCCAGAAGGTTCCGGAGCGCTTTCGCCAACTGGGTCAATATCCTTACGAACCTCATCTAATCTCAATTGGCCCATTTCACAATGCTAAAAGAAGGAACCAACTGCGAGTCATGGAGGACGTGAAGAAGAGCTATCTGAATTCCATCGTCGAGAGAAGGGGAACGAATTGGTTGAAGCAGTGCTTGAGAACTGTCAGGAAGGAGGAGGGAAAAGCCAGGGAGTGTTACTCGCAGAAACTCCGATCGTTGAACAGCTATGCTTTTGTAGAGATGATGGTATTAGATGGTTGCTTCATCATCGAGCTCTTTTACAGGACGACAGTCGGATGGGGCGATGGATTTGCAGAGGACTCAATTATAAAGAACTCTGTTTTGAAAAATGAAGACATGAAAAAGATGCTAGTGATCGACTTGCTCAAGTTGGAAAATCAAATTCCTTTCCTTATTCTCCAATGCATATTCCAACTCATGGATATTCCTGACCAAAATCTTACAGAAATGGCTTTCAAGTTCTTCAAAAAGATGCTGAGCGGCACCGATACTGATGTCCTAATCAATTTCCCCGAAGTGGGTAATGTAAGTGCCAGCCATTCTAATGTTCCATTCAAGCATCTGCTCCATTTATTCTATGCTTCAGTCGTTCCCCACCCTAGAGATGATGATAGATCAGAGAAACATAGATTGGAAGGATTACATATCATCAAAATTCGACATGGAAAGCACCCAGCAAGACAAGAATCAGAAAACAGAGTAAAGATACCCTCTGCTTCAGAGCTTCAACAAGCAGGATTCGAATTCAGGCGGAATAGGAAAGCTGAAAGTTTCTTTGATATAAAGTGTCAAACCAAGTTTCATAAAGCAGTGATCGAGATCCCCCCTCTGTACTTTGAAGAATGGGCCACTTCTGTATTCATGAATCTTCTTGTTTTCGAGCAGTGTTACTATACTCTGCACAGCAATTCTCTCCACACTCCATACATATCAGGGTATACTATCTTCATGGATTTTCTCATCAACCATGCAAAGGATGTGAGAATTCTTTATGAAAGTGGGATAATCAAGAAATGGTTGGGCACCAATGATGATTTGGCTGCTGTATTCAACAAGATGGGCAAAGAGGTGAGCTTGTATAACAAGGATTTGTATCTCCGAGATGTCATTAAAGGGATTGAAGAGTATTATCACAAGCCTTGGGTTGTGTGGAGAGCGAGTTTGACTCGGATTTACTATGACAATCCATGGGCAATCATATCTGTGATTGTTGCAATTCTCCTCCAGCTTCTTACTCTGCTTCAGCCTTATTTCAAATAATCTCCCCTTTCTGACTTACTGCGTTGTAATTGTCTTGGTGTGTTGTTTTTGCTGATGTAATTTGATAAACTAATGAATTTGTATAATAGTTGAGGTACCCTAATCTCACGACTAACTTTTGAAAGAAAATTCTATCTCAAGAATATATTAAATCATGGTTTTCTAATATAATATTAATGTTTGTTTTACATGCACAGTACACATGAGAGGGGTCTGAAGTTCGCAGTCACTCTCTCTCTCTCTCTCCCATTAATTAGCATGGTGAGATGGACTTCCGCGTTTCTTCCTGAGACCAATTCATTAGTAGCACGGTGAGATGCTTAGAGAACACCAAATATGGAGGGCCATGCTATCATGACATAGTTCTAGACTTAACATAAATAATATCTTGTAAAAAGATTCATTAATATTATAAAATCAAATAAGTAATTATTTATACAAGAGTAAGAATAATTCTATTTCACAAAGAATAGTTCTATTTCACAACATATATAACTTATTTGATTTAAATTAAATTAAATATATAGTTGAAGTGGAGTTTTCAAACAACTATTAATTTTATTTGATTAAGCCAAATAAATAAATATGTTTAAATGGATTTTTTTATAATCAACACACTCACAGTCTATACTTTAATTTCATAAAATTAATATTAAAAAATATAATTATATAAAGAGAATCAAACTAAATTAGGAGAGCTCGTGACGAATTTGTCATGTTAAGTTAGAAGTTTACAAGACGGAACATCACGATGAAGTGGGTCTTGAGTACGATTTACGCTCAATTCCAACAGACCACTCTCCTTAAACTTAACTAGTGTGTCTAGATTAAAGGTTTACATTTGTCGGTGAAATTAGTCTCACCTCCGATATAAAGAAGGGATCTCCTTATTGTAGAAAAAGAACTAATAGCCCCTCTTAATGAACTCAGTCATCACTTCTTTTATTGATATTCAGCCTCGAAATGAAATTAGAATGATAAACAGATGATGGGCAATCACAGATATAGAAAGATTTCTTTTTGGGTGAATTTGTGTATGGCAATCAAATCAAATCTTCATTGTGTGGTTGCTGCTGCTATAATAAGAGATATTGTCATTCTATCTTTATCAAACACCAAAGTCTCTCTATATGTAGACAAATTAGGTTATGGAACTTGGGTCCCTTCTCTGACATTGATGTTGCCAACACTGTTTGCTTGAGTTTTACATTCAGAAAGTTTTTTCTTTAAAATCTCAAGCAAGTTTTCGGAAGAAGGGTTTTTGAAATAGATGTAAGCATGACTTACAATAGAAAATAATAATATCGAACTATAGTCCAGACTGCTGATATGATATAATAAGAGATATTGTCATTCTCTCTTTATCAAGCACCAAAGTCTCATAAAATCGTTTTATATGCAGAGAAATAATGTCATGGAACTCGGGTCCCTTGTCCGACATTGATGTTGCAAACATTGATTTTCATATACAATTACAAGATATTTTTTTAGGCAAGCGATCCTCCCACGAGTATTTTGTGTATACAGACATGGATTTTACTGTGATATCCAATTTGCCTTCCACCTGCAGTACTGAAGAAAAATGAATGTCAAAAATTCATAAATAGTGCAAATCGGCTTGCCAAAATTCATAAACAGTGCAAATCGGTTCACCAAAATTTATAAACAGAACAATCGGCTCACCAAAATTGCAAGTCGACTCGCCAAAATTCATGAGTAGTGCAAATCGACCCGCCAAAATTCATGAACAATGCAAATCGGCTCGCCGAAATTCACATGAACAGTAAAAATCAGCCTATCGAAATTTTTTTGTTCATGCGAAGGGTAAAATCAAGAATACACTAAAACCAATGTCGCTAAACACAAAATGCCCGTGGGAGGATCGCTAACCATTTTTTTAACATCAAGATGTCTATGTCTTTTAGAGCACCTGATTAATCTTTTAACATGTGTAAATCTCTCTAGTCACATACATTGAATAACACTATGGGAAGTAATCATTTTGTATTGATAGTGAACTTGTCAAAAAACTTAATTGCAATTTAGAGTCGAGTTCGAATTTGAGTTCTGTCAAATTGAATATGGAGAGTAAATTTGTGTTCTCTCTTCTGTATTGAGAGACCCGTATATCCTTTGTATTAATAGAAGAACTGAGGTATACAGATAAAGAAAAGATAAATACAAAGATAGAAAAGATAAATACAAAGATAATCACATGAAATCAAATCCCTAAATGTAGGGATAAGAGATAAAAAGATAAGATGATAAGAGATAAGAAGATAAGATGATAAGATCAATTCTAATACTCCCCCTCAAGTTGGAGCGTGTATGTGGATAACGCCGAACTTGCGTATCAATGTATGAAAGGGGTCCTTGCCTAAAGGTTTGGTGAAGACGTCCGCAAGTTGATTAGAAGAAGGAATGTGCCGAAGAACTAAGAGGCCAGACTGAAGCTTCTCTCTAACAAAATGACAATCAAGGTCAATATGTTTCGTCCTCTCATGAAAAACTGGATTGTTGGCGATGTGCAGGGCTGTAATACCTTGCTCCAAAAAGTCCCACATTGCTAGTGGCATTGAAAGTTCCCTGGTATATAAGTAGTGGCCTTCCTCCTTCTAGCACAAGGCCTTTTGGGAGCAACAGTGGGTTGGCTCGCCAAAGCAAAGCCGTGCGGGTCCGTGTGTAGGCCCAAAGCGGACAATATTGTGCTAGCGGGACGGGTCGTTACAAATGGTATTAGAGCATGGTTCAACTCTCTGCCTGAGGGTGTGGGCTTGGTTGTTGTGTGTGCAGAGCCGAGGACGGCTCTGGCTTTAAGGGGGGTAGATTGTAATACCCTGCTCCAAAAAGTCCCACATTGCTAGTGGCATTGGAAGTTCCCTGGTATATAAGTAGTGGCCTTCCTCCTTCTAGCACAAGGCCTTTTGGGAGCAACAGTGGGTTAGCTCGCCAAAGCAAAGCCGTGCGGGTCCGTGTGTAGGCCCAAAGCGGACAATATTGTGCTAGCGGGACGGGTCGTTAAAAGGGCAGCTTGATTATCACAAAATAAAGTGACAGGAGATGGATGAGGAATACCAAGATCGGTGAGTAGGTATTTCAACCATTGAAGTTCACAAGTCAAAGTTGCCATTGCGCGATACTCTGCTTCAGTGGAGGAGCGAGAAATAGTATTCTGCTTCTTAGTCTTCCAAGAGATGATATTGGAACCGAAGAAGGTACAGTAGCCAGTGGTGGAACGCCGAGTAGAAGGACAACCAGCCCAATCTGAATCACAGAAACCTTGGAGATGAAGGTTGCTTGAGGAAGACAAAAGGATCCCCTTAGTGATGGAACCCTTCAAGTATCGAATAACACGAAGTGCAGCATCCAGGTGAGCAGTCCAAGGAGAATGCATAAATTGACTGAGAATATGGACGGCATAATTGATGTCGGGACGATAACCATAAGATAGATAAGACGGCCCACTAGGTGGAGATATGTGGTGGGATCAGGGAGCAAAGTTCCATCATCAGGAGACAGGCGTAACTGTTGTTCCATAGGAAAGTCAGAAACACGCCCGGCAGTAAGACCGGTATCCTTCAAAATGTCCAAAAGGTATTTCCGTTGAGAAAGAAAAATCCCTTGTTGAGAACGGGCTACTTCAATCCCGAGAAAATATTTAAGACGACCCAAATCTTTAATATAGAAGTTGTTTGCAAGAAAATGCTTGAGGCGTTGAACAGCCGAGGCATCATTACCGGTGATGATGATATCATCAACATATACCAGAACAAAGGTGGAGGAACTTCCTTTGTGATGAGTGAACAATGAATAATCAGACTTTGATTGTGAAAAACCTGATTGAAGAAGCGTAGAAGAGAACTTGGCAAACCATTGACGAGAAGCCTGTTTCTAACCGTAAATTGATTTGTTCAATCGACAAACACGTTGCTCCCCCTTCCGTGAAAATCCAGGTGGGAGGATCATGTAGACTTCTTCATCAAGGTCACCTTGCAAGAAAGCACTGTTGACGTCAAGCTGATGAAGGGACCATTGCTTAACAGAAGCAATAGACAAAAGGGCACGTACTGTGACCAATTTAGCAACCGGAGCAAAGGTGTCATGATAATCGAGTCCTTCAATCTGAGTGAAGCCTTTGGCAACCAAGCGGGCTTTATAGCGTTCAATGGTACCATCAAACCGATACTTGATTTTGTAGACCCATTTACAACCAATGGGTTTCTTACCAACTGGCAGAGAAGTAAGGCTCCAAGTGTTATTCCTCTCTAAGGCTTCAATTTCTGTGGCCATGGCCTCTTCCAGTGTGGTGACAGAATAGCTTGGGAGAATGTACGAGGCTCATCTGTGGAACAAAGAGTAGAAAGAAAAGCTCAATGTGCAACAGAGAGATTAGAGTTAGAAATATAATTTTGGAGAGGATAAGGAGTACCTTTCAATGTGGAGGCAGACGAAGAGAGAGGACGCTCATGAGAAGCAGTGGAGCATTGATAATCTGCAAGATGAGGGGGCTGGCGGCGAATGCGAGAGGGGCGTGCAACTGGTGGTGTAGGAGGAAGTGGAGCATCAGGAGGAGACTCTGGGGTGATGGAAAGCGTGCAATGCGTAATAGTAGGAGCAATAGGCAAGGGTGAAGGAAAGTAAAAAATGGGAGCATCTGAGATGGCAAGGGGAATAACAGGGGGTGGTGATGTGGAAGAATGAGGCAAATCATGATAAGGGAAGACACCCTCATAAAAGGTTACATCCCGAGAAGTGTATATGATCTTTGATGCTATGTCAAAAGACACGATAACCTTTTTGAGCATAAGGATACCCAATGAAAATGCCCGGTTTTGCACGTTGGTCAAACTTATGTTTAATATTGTGATTGTGACCAAAGCATAGACTTCCAAAAATGAGTAATTGAGAATAATTTGGTTTGGAGTTAAACATAACTTCATGAGGTAATATGCCTGAGAGGAGAGGGGTGGGCATTTTGTTGATAAGATAGGCCGCAGTGAGGACACATTCTCCCCAAAATTGTAATGGAAGATTTGCTTGGAAACGAAGTGCACGAGCGACTTCAAGAAGGTGGCGATGCTTGCGCTCAACAATGCAATTTTGTTGGTGAGTGGCAACGCAACGGCGTTGATGAATGACCCCATGAGTGGTAAAAAAAGACTGCATTGCATTGGAAAAGAATTCGGTGCCATTATCGGTACGGACTTGTTGGATGAGAGGAAAAAGTTCACCACCAGTGTCTGAAGAAAGAGAGCGAATGTGAGATTGAAATTGAGTCTTAACCATGGCAAAGAATGATGCTAAAATGGATTGTGTTTCAGATTTTACATGCATAAGATAAATCCATGTACATCAAGTGAAATCATCCACAATAGTTAAAAAATAACGACATCCATTCAAAGAAGGTTGTGAAAAAGGACCCCATAAATCACAATGTATTAAAGCAAACGGTCGAGCAGTAGTAATGGAACTAGGAGAAAATGGCAAACGGTGGTGTTTAGCCTGTGGGCAAACAACATAATTTTTATTTTGCGAACATTTAATAAAAGAAACATCCTTTGCTAAATTATGGAGACTATGATAATTCAAATGCCCTAGCCGGAAATGCCAAAGATCAAGAGGAGGGGGATGAAGGACGGCCAGTGCAATAGCGGCATGGAAATAATAGAGCCCCTCATGAGCGTCACCCTGTCCAATCGTCTTCCTCGTTGACAGGTCCTGAAAAATGCAACGAGTAGAAGAAAAAATCACTGAGCAAGAAGTGGAAGTGGTAAGATGATGAACAGATAGAAAATTGAATTTAAAGGAGGGAATAAATAAAACATGCTCAAGTGTAATGGAAGGTGAGAGATGAATGATGCCAATGTGTGTGACGATGGCACTGGAGCCATCGGGCAGTTGGACAGAAGAGGGGTGAGAACAAGCAGTGTATGATGAAAAAAGAGATAATGTAGAACACATGTGATTGGTGGCACCAGTGTCGACAATCCACACGGAGTGGGAAGGAACAGTGAGAGCAATACCTGCAAGGTGAGCACTAGAACTGTTGCTACCTGTAGAGAGCATGGCTAATAACTGATTGTACTGGTCTGGAGTGAAAGGTGGCGGGTTCACTGCAGATTGAGTCATCAAGGCATTGTCGCCCGAACTTGACGGAGAGGTAGGTGGCCGAGTAGGATAGCCAACAAGTTTGTAGCAGCGGTCACGAGAGTGGCCATCACGACCACAATGAGTACAATGTGGAGGAATCCTGTGGTTGGATGAAGCACCACGCTGAGAAGAGTTGCCACGATTGGATGAAGCACCACGTTGAAAAGAGTTGCCACGGGACATGGGTTTGGCAATAAGGGCGGCAGCATCGAGAAGAAGTGGTGTCGAGGAATTAATTTCTTGTTGCTTTTTCTCTTGACGGATTAAGGAATAGATCTTAGTGACACTGGGAAGTGGCTCCATAAGAAGGATTTGACTCCTTAGCATCGCAAAACGATCATGGAGGCCCTATAAGAATTTCATAGCCCTATCTTTCTGAATTTGAGTAGTAACCATTGGCACATGATTACAAGTGCATGGTGGGAGAGCAATTAGGGAATCAAGTTCATTCCACAGAGTCTTGAGTTTTGAATAATATGCAGAAACGAACAAGTCCTCTTGTCGCAGGGTATACATACACATGCAATTGATAGATCTGCGGATCGTTGGATTGAGAGAAGCGTTCTTTGAGATCCAACCAAATGTCTCTAGCAGTTGTGGAATATAGGATGTTGATGCGAATGTCAGGAACAACGGAATTGAGCAACCGTGAACTAACAAGATCATTACAACGCTTCCATTTAGCAAGTTCAGCAAGTGTGGTTGGTGCAGGCAAGGTGCCATCAACAAAAGTAAGTTTGTTCTTGGCATGTAAAGCCATGGTGATTGCGCGCAACCAGGACCCGTAATTATCGCCTGACAAGAGAGGGGACACCAGCACCATTGTGGGACTGTCCGAATGATGAATGGCAAATGGATCATTATCGTCGGCAACAGCCACGCCAGTTACTTCCTCAGCCATGAAGAGATATATATATATATATATATATATATATATATATATATATATATATATATATATATATATATATATATATATATATATATATTTAAAGGCGATGCACAGCAGGAGGCGTTACAAAAATGGTCAGATAACAAGTATATCCGAGCAAAGAAAATGCAATGGGGACGGAGGCAATAGCAGCAGGGCCCTCAAACGAACATCTGGGTGCTCCAGTGGTGGAAAAGCACAGCAGTTCTCAGACAGTCGGTGAGCAGTTCTCACGAAATCAGATGACGGTCAGCAGAAGGAGACGGATCCTGGTGAGCAGCAGTGAGGGCCGGCGCCTGATCAGCAGAGGTCTGTGGTTCGTCCGCACAAAGCCAGAAATTAGATTTGCGGTGAACAGAGCAGAGAGCCACAGCAGCGGAAGATAGGTCAGATCTGAGTAGATCTAACTCAGGTAGCAGAGGAGCAGATCAGGCGTGTGCGCAGATCCGACGAGTTAGATGGGAGGCCGTGGCGGATTGGAGAGAAGAGGTCCCTCGTCAAAGGCAGGTGCGTCGTTCCTGGTACTGTAGGCGAACAGAGATGGAGGCCGGAAGAGATCAAGATCTGACTGCAATCAGATCTGAAAAAAAAAATTCAGAAATATCTGGCAGAGATCGGCAGCAGGTGGTGGTGGCAAGCAGCGGAAGTGGAATCGTCTTCTGCAACACAGAACAAGAGCAGGAGATTTCTTCCTTGATGGAACGATGCAGAGGTGATTTTCTAGAAGGGAATCACTAAGGTGTCGTTCCACTGAAGAAGCTGGTGCCGATTGGAGAGCCGAAAAAAAAAAATCAAAGATCGGTAACCTTGCTCAATACCATGTCAAATTGAATATGGAGAGTAAATTTGTGTTCTCTCTTCTATATTGAGAGACCCGTATATCCTTTGTATTAATAGAAGAACTGAGGTATATAGATAAAGAAAAGATAAATACAAAGATAATCACATGAAATCAAATCCCTAAATGTAGGGATAAGAGATAAGAAGATAAGATGATAAGATCAATTCTAATAAGTTCCTAATCTTAAATTGGATTTCATTACGCTGGCCATTAAGAACAACATGCAATGGATTAGATCTCAACTGCCATTTGAAATAGTTAAGTGGATTTAGAATAACTATGTAATGTTTACTTAAACCGATAGGACACATTAGAACTCCATAAAACTCGTTGATTTACTATACATGAAATCTTATCAAACCTGGTCAACTCGAACTGATCTAACCTAAGTTCTTTTAATTTCAGTTTTTACAGAATTTATAGTGATATTTGAGAATAGTTTGTGTAAATTTTACACTTCTATATGTATCATCAAACCATACAATTTGTGATGCCACCAATTATTGTATATCACGTGGACAAATTTAGTGGTGAATTCGTCATTATAAAAAAAAAATTAACAACTATCATAGCTTTAAAATGACTAAATCCCTGATAAATTTGTAAACATGACATTTACGGATTTAAAAATTATTCACAACAATATGTATCATATGTGGCTAATATCCTATATGTTTGACTAAGATAATCTCAGTTGATACATTGAATCGTATCAGCCTAGTCAATCAATATACATTCTTTTTTCCTTTTTTTTTTTGAAAAAGTAAATAAATTAATGAACTTACATGTTAGAATTTAGATCATTACATCAAATGATGAAGATAATACTGATAAAAATATGTTATACTCTTTTGTACGGAGTAGTTCAACTGACTATCACTTTGGCTCAAAAACTAAATGTCTTAAATTCATATCTTATAATCATGCGAGGCCCATATTTTGCAGGAACTACGTGCATCTAGTCAATACTTTTACATTCAAAGAAAGATAAGTCTTGAACTACTATGAAAATAATGAATATAAAAGAAACACTTTATAATAATAATGATCCATCTAATATTTAAGTTGATAGTTAAAAGCTTCAGTATTTACTTTTAATAAATGCATGCCTCTTTTGTGAAAATAGATAATATAAATGTCAAAGATAGTTCCGACTGCAGATAAGAGATTGTGAGTTTGAGTTTTCATGACTTAATTTTGATGTGTTTTAAGAGTAGTGGACTTATCCGTAGAAATTTTATATTGAATATTCCATGATTTTCAATAAATAAATTTAAAAAAAAAAAAATAGAAAGATAGGACACAAATTATTTAGTATTCTCCTTTGCAAAGAGGACAATCACCTTTATCAAATGTGACCAATTTGAGATTCCATAGATCCAATGTGGGTGCACGTGGAGCTACATCAAATCTGTAGAAGACAGGATATTATGAAGAAATATTCATGGATCCACATGCCTTCTAAATATCAATGCAGTTGTCATATCAAGTGAAACTTTCTAATTGCCGTCGATCAACTTTGATGTGGACTAGTTTGGAAATATGTTTTTATTTTCAAATGGATGAAAATGACATTAAAAAATTTAACAAATATAAAAGTAACGCGTCAGTTTCATGAAAAGAACAAGTTTGGCTTACGATCTGATTTTTGGTGGCAATCCATGATTTTTTATTTATTTAGGTAAGTGTGTTTCGTAGGTGTTAGATTTTTTTTTAAATAAAAATGCCCTTCATGGGCTAGTGCACACATGACTGCTTCATTTTTTATGGGCTAAATATTAATGCAGTAGTCATGTCAAGTGAAACTTTCTGTTCTGTCAATTAACTTAAACAGTAGACTACCTTGAAAATATTTTTTTATTTTCAAATGACAGATTCATGAAAATGACAACAACAAATTTAACAAATATAAAAGTAACACGCGTGAACTTCGTGAAGATGACAAGTTTGACTGGGGTTCTGAGTATTTAGCGCCACTGTCCCTGCGTTTGGATGGGAGTAATTTTTATAGGAATTATATCTGAGTAAAGGTCATCTTTGGACAAGGGTTCATCTTTCAATAGATATTATCTTTATCTTCTTTGATAATTGTAGTGTTAATATAAGAATTTATCTTAATGATAAAAAATTTTATTTGGTACCTATTAGTAAGGGTAACACGATTTATTAATAATTTTATAAGAAATTTTATAAAATATAATTATTAAATAATATTTATTAAATAAATCTAATATTATCTAATTTTTATAGATTCTTTTTTATAATTATAATTTAAAATAAACACTTGCATTCTAACAGTAAAAAAATAAATAAAGAAAAAAATAGATATTATTATTTTAAATCTCAGCAAATGAATAAAAAAAATATCAACATATCTTTTCATAAAAAAATATAATTTGTTCATTGGTAACATGAAATATATAATATAATAAATTATTATAATAGTTTAATAAGTCACAACAAATATAAAATTAATACTAAAAATTGTCACATGTTTACAATTACCCCTATTTAAGGATAACCCCTGTAAAAATTTACCCCTCATCAAAATGCATCATGTTGAAAATGTTGACACATTTTTAAAATAAACTTCTAACAGAATAAATTGTTAACTACCCTAAAAGAGATTACCATGAACCTCAAACTCTTTCGAAGATTTGAGACTCTATCGAAATTTCGATAGAATCGCTCTTTAAAAATAGAATATTTTGACAAATATGTTTCAGAAAATTTTATTTTTATTTTTATATTGTATAGATTTAATAAAATTATTAATTCTCATAAAATTATTAATATGTAAGTTTACCCCTACTTGCAGACTCGTTCTCGGGATATTAACGACAATTGTTAATAGCGGGATATTTTCAAATTCTCGGATTTTTATCTGAAATTTAACGGGAAAATCTCACAGAAAATATATTAGTTAAAAAATAACAAAAATAAATAATGTGGCCGAAATTCTAAAAAATAGATGATATTTCAGAAATAAAAAAATGTATATTTGGCCCAAACGTTTTTAACGGCAATTTAACGGCAAAATCTATCAATTTCAACGGGAATTTACCGTTTCACGCGATAAAAATGTGTTTTTAACTGGAAAAGTTATTTTGCCGATATTTTCATGATAAAAATGAAAATATCTGAGATATTTGTTACATTGCTTACAGTTACCCCCACTCAATGGTAACCCTGGGTAACCCCTGAAAAATTTATCCCTCACCCAAATGCATCACGTTGAAAATGTTGACACATTTTTAAAATAAACTTCTAACAGAATAAATTGTTAATTACCCTGAAAGATATTACCATAAACCTCAAACTCTTTTATAGTTTTGAGACTCTATCGAAATTCAACAGAATCACCACTTAAAAATAAGACATTTTGACAAATACATTTTAGAAAATTTTATTTTTATTTTTATACTATATGGATTTAATAAAATTATTAATTCTTCTAAAATTGTTAATATGTCAGGTTACCCTTACTTACAATTACCCCTACTCAAGGGTAACCTGGGGTAACCCCTGTAAAAATTTACCCCTCATCTAAATGCATCATGTTGAAAATCTATATAATATAAAAAATAAATTGTTAATTACTTGAAATTTATTAAATTTTCAATTATATAATATATAATTGAAAAATAGAGGAAGACACGGGGGAAATAGGGGCAAGGTTTCCTTAAAAAAAAAAAACCGCTATTATTATTTTAAATTTCAATAAATAAATAAAAAAATTCTACATATCTCTTCATAAAAAAAATATAATTTGTTGTTTGGTGATATGAAATTTATCAAATGGAAATAATAGAGTGTTTTTTTAAAAAAAAAAAAACCAAGTTCTCACCAAAATAAATAAAAAGATAAAATGTAAAAAAAAAAAAAAAAATCTCATGAAAAAAAAAGATGGCGGGTAAGGAGGGTTATTCAAGAGTGAATACCCCAAGCCCCATGGGGGTATTCAAATTGGTGATGTGAGGGGTAAAAAATAGATTTTTTACCCTCACCCCCTTGTTACCAAACGTGGATAATGATGTGTGACCCCCTGTTACCCCCAAATACCCTCCATCCAAACGCAACCTATATATTTAATAAAGTTACTTTAAAAATGTGATTTTTGGTGACAATGCATATATTTTTTTTATTTGGATAAATGTGTTTCGAATGCTTAGTTAGATTTTTTTTAAAAAAAATAAAAATATCCTTTATAGGCTAGTGCGCACTTGATACTTCGTTTTTTATGACAACATCTATTCATGTGTATCATGATTTAACTTAAGATGCAGTGTTGTGCATTATCATAACTAGTGCATTCAATCTCATGTGCCAGTAAATGAGTATGCATGCTAGTGCATGAGTCTGTCAATAACGCAAATTTCTGTGCTAATTGTCACAGCACGACCCAACAGACACGTGAGAAACAAAAATATTTTTTTAAAGTATACACAACTCATAGTCCAAATACGTGACACCTGCACGTGTTGCGAGATTCCTACGGATCCCAAGACTTATTGGACCCTTGATTTGATCGAACTGAATTATCAGCTGCCTACGTACTCTAATGGAGATCAGATCTTTCATAGTTCTCAATTCATTTATTTCATGGCACTAACCACGTGTTATTCATGATGTCACATCAAGACATTCTAATTACCCAATCGTGGGCCTCATCAGCAGAATAGATCTCATCTATCACGGGTCTAGCCAATCACGAGTTTATACCAACTATGGGAACACCGTCAACCATGGAGTTAATGTCACCCATGAGATAAACCTCAACCATAGGACCTATATACGAACATAAGTACATCCCTCATCGGGGACAATAATCTAAATATGTGTCCAATCCTCTTTGAAATCAATGCCCTCCACCGTATACAATACTCATCAATGGTCACAAAGCCCTCCATAGGAATAACCATCCATGGGAAAATAATATTTATCCATAAAACCGTCACGTCCACTATGAGACCAATACATCTACCATGGGACCATTATATCTATCATGTGATCAATATGTCTATCATATAATCAATATCTATGTATGAATTCAATATGTCTACCATGGGAACAACATCATTGGAATTCATCATCCATCTCTTGTAACTCTCCATCAGTGAGTATCATCTATACATAGGTAATAACCATCCATGAATATAATCACTCCATAGGTATAATCCATCCATGGGTATAACTCATACATTCGTAGAACCAATATGTCTATCATAGGACCAACAAGTCTGCCATAAGACCAATACGTCTACTATGGGACCAACATGTCCACCATAATACCAATACGTCTACCATGAGACTAACATGTCTAACATAAGACCAAAACATCTACTATATGACCAACATGTCCATCATAATAGCAATGTGTCTACCATGGGACCAACATGTCTAACATAAGACCAATACGTCTAATACGGGACCAACATGTCCACCATGTTACCAATATGTCTACCATGAGACCAACATGTCTAACATAAGAATAACATATCCACCATAATACCAATACGTCTACCATGGGACCAACATGTCTAACATAAGACCAATACGTCTACCATGGGACCAACATTTCTACCATAAGACCAACATCCGATCACCATCATGGGAACCATCATCCCTGGGTATACACATACCTCGCCCTGCATCCCTTCACCTCATGGGTGATTTAGTCAAGCTCTAAGGCTGTCGGACCGCATCTAACAAAGCTAACACCACCCCTATGAGGTAAAATAGTATCTAGTTTTGCGCAACCACGCACAACATGTGTGCGGAATAGTTGTAAATGCACCCTAAAGTATATAACATGTAAGGGACTCACCCTGCAATAGCAACCACACGGGAACAAGTCTCCGTAGAAAAATATCACTATCCTGAATACCTTTCTAGGAAAGGAAATCAAACATCACAATCACGTGAGAGACATACCCATACCACGTCTCAATATCAAGTGATCAAGTCACATAAATATCTTAATACCACAGTCTTTGTATGTTCATATCGAGGCTCCCGCGGTCTCACGACTACTCTAAGCGTTACTTATGGAATCTATATATTTATCTCATCCTTTTAACTATACAAAGGTGAGACACAATTATCTACTGATAAGACAATTTTTATTTTTTTTCAACGGACTGAGTCATAATGTTATCATTACGTGAGGGACATACCCATATTACGTCTCAATCATCATCAATATCACATGAAAGACGCACCCATGCTTCATCTCATTTATCATCACGTGAGAGACACACCCATACCACGTTTCAATATAATATCAAATGAGGGACACACCGATACCACGTCTCAATATAATCAAGTGACATACATCTCAGTACTAAAGTCATCATCTGTCCATCTTAAGAATTTTCACAATTCTCTAGCCACTCTAGGCTTTACTCGAGTAACAAACATATATCTCTCATCATATCGGGACTCCCAATGCATCATAACCTCTTCAGGCCGCCTTCAAGAGATCCAACATCTAGCATTAGGATTATATTAGGGAAGGTATATCCCACCAACATTTGCTCAACATCTTATCGTAGTTCATCATTTTCACATTTTGGTGACAGTGGGGAATAGTCCTACTTTTACGTTGGGGAAATCAAAAAAGTCTTTCTTAACATTTACATTGTATTCCATAAATTCTCAATCATGCTAACTCATCCCCATTGTAGCACAAGTTAACCCCCTTGGGTTTTAAGATAATTAACCTTAACTCACCTATATCACTTAGTCTAACCCTTTATCAAGTTCCTCTTCAAATCATGAAAATTCATTTTACATATGGTTTGGTCGATCCACCGTAACCATTATCAACATAGGTACTCACTAGTGATGTACACATCATCACACATAGGGATAAAGAGGTCAAACTATAACCTTATCCAACTATACATTGGAATGTGCATAAGGCAACATTCACTCAAATATAATTATCACACACATTGTGAGCATGGAATTTTACAAATATTCTCAATGCTCTAAGTGTATGACA
This sequence comes from Chimonanthus salicifolius, assembly GCA_013350335.1. Taxonomy (NCBI): domain Eukaryota; kingdom Viridiplantae; phylum Streptophyta; class Magnoliopsida; order Laurales; family Calycanthaceae; genus Chimonanthus; species Chimonanthus salicifolius. Next base: position 62,011,837 of record CM023538.1, on the reverse strand, counting down.
TTCTTCAATTTTATCCAAGATTTTTAAGATTAAATCCTTCCTGTCTCCTAGACCTTTCTGATCCATCTGAAACAACTTGTTGAGCATTGATAGTTTGTTTTTTAATCTCCTTCATCCTTATTCCATTCCTGTTTTTTTACTCAATGGGCCTTGATTAGTAGGTCAGTTCTAGGCTGATACTTTCTGTGTTAGGGTGCGACAACTAGGCCAAAATTGGACTGGAGGTAGATTAATTGTATGCAGCCAGAATCTAAAACTGCAATCAAAAGGCAAGCAGGCCCATGGCCATACAGATCAGATGATCGATGAGAGGCCAGGCCCAGCCCATTCTATCTTCAATCAGCATGATTTTGGCCTGGTATTTGGTGCCTTAAAAAGTCCATTTACTTTGGAGACATACTCTACGACGGCTTAAACATCGAAATGGATCTAAATTTCTAAATCAACATAAAATATATCTTCCCGCTTAATAAAATGATTCCCAAGAGAATGTTAGTTAAAATATTTAATGGATAAGGCTCCACATCTCCTAGATCGATTCAAAGTTAGGGAGAATAAATTGAGCTGTTAAACTGCTGCAAAATTCCAATGTCAAACAAATAAACTGTTTAGGACTTAGTCAGGCCCTAGAAAGCCATGAACCCAAGTCCCAAGAAGCCCAAAACATCCTAAGTTGGTAACCATAGATCCAGCCTGAATTTCGACGTAGTTGTGCTAAGCTGTTGAGGTTTTTGTTTTTCCAATATTTTAAATCAAACTTATCTTGAATGAATGTTGAGACCTTGAATTGCAAGGTAGCCGCGATTAAAAAGTACTTTATTTAAGATTAAGGTGTTCAGGTCTCTTAGAGTATCTAATTAATTCTTAGAACATGTGCAAACCTCCTTATCTACACACATTAGGTAACACTATAAAGACTGTGATTAAAAAATATATAATAAAAGATATTAAGTAATATAACAAAACTAAAGTGTATGTATATATATAATACAATCGGGATGAAACTTTTATTATAGATCATAATACTTAGGGTAACTCTTGATTAAGAGTAACTCCTTTAAAATTTACCCCTCATCCAAATGCAGGCATGGAGTCATGGGGTATTGCTTAGATCTATCACCATATGGCTTATTATCTTAGACGGATTCATTACGTAGTTAGAGAGTATTAAGGAAGAGAGTATATTGTATTTCAAAGATAGTAAAATTGCTCCAATCTCGTCGTCTGAACCATATAAATATCAATATGCTTTAAAGAGGGCACATCATAATATCAAAGACAAAGAATTTGCTATGTATTATCATGATGTGACCTCATTAACTTTTTCTAAGAATATTAAAAATCAAACATGTCCCGGACTCATCGACAACTGTTGCAACACAAGGGACAACCCTAAACCAGTCGACAATGACCGGTTCTGCATAAAATTGACAAACAGAGAGAAGAAATGGTGGATTGGACTCTCTCTCCTCTCTCCCTTTAAGCTAGATCTTAATTTTCTCAAGCTGTCTAGGTTTCCTCTTTAGTTATTTTCTTAGGTGTTAGAATATAATTAGATTTATTAAGATATAATTAGATTTATGTTAAAAACAATTTAGATTTATTTAGATTATTTCTCTAATTAGAGGTTTCCTCTTTTATTTGATTCTCTTTCTATATTTGTATTTCTCTTTTTCTATATAATAAAGTATAGAGTCTCTCCTTAATTTCCAAGGGAGACACACCAATTATTTTCACAGTTTGAAAAACGATGGTTTCCATTGTTCCTCCTTTTGCCGTTGAGAATCTCCTCCAGCAGAGGGAGAAGAAGAGTCTTGTGAATGAAGGTTTGTTGAAGGAAGAGTGGTAGAAAAAAATGGATCTATATATATATATATATATATATATATATATATATATATATATATATATATATATATATATATTTTAACGTATGGGTAAGTATCATTAAAAACGGAGAAATCCCCAAACATTTACAAGAGATGGAGCCCATAGTAGGGCATGCGCCAAAGGGCTGCGATAAAAAAAAAAAAACAAAAGATGAGCCCACAACCTAGGCCAGGTAGTCAAGTAAAAGAATCGAAAAAACCATATCTGCAGGTGACATTAGGAGGCTTGTCCCTAACCCAGTTAGTGAGAAGCTTTAAAAGATGGGGCGTAGTCAAGGAAGTGCTGCAACGGAGGCTAAACAGGAGATGTTTGATAGTAGAGACATGAGTGCGGAGGTTCCAAGTGCAAGAATTTTGTTGAGAGAGAGGGAGCAAAGTATCAGGATTGATATATTCGGCTTTGATATCATGTGAAAATAATTGGTGTCTCCTTTGTAAATTAAGGAGAGACTCTAGACTTTATTATATAGAACAAGATAAATACAAATATAGAAAGGGAATCAAATAAAAGAGGAAACCTCTAATTAAAGAAATAATCTAAATTGATTCTCACTTAAATCTAATTATATTCTAACATTATGCTTCTTTTTTGTTTCTTCTTGTGGGCTCGACCCACAACATTTCATAAATTCCATGGTTTTTGTTCTAATTAAATTCTAAACTTCCAAACATCCCTCACTCGAGGGGTTTTGATCCGTTGAGGCTTAAAAAATCCACACATTTTAGTAGTGTTAGGTTATGTGATGCTTGATTATCAAAGGTGTATCGTCAAATTTTGAAAATTTGATGGACAACTTCATAATTTTTACATGATGTTTTATGAAAATTCTAATTAGGATATTAAATATAATTGAGAGAGACATGAACAATTGTATCGAGAGTCGTCGTTTCTATGTTTTTTATCTTTGAACATATTAGATTGACGTAACCCGTGAATGTATCAAAATGAATCACATAAATCTTTGTGTTCATATTTTCTTTTCTTTCTCAATTGCTTTGTTAAGGAAAACATCTTCTATAGAGATAAGGAGAATATCCTGATGAAAATTGAAGTTCATTGAAAATGAGACTCTTCTTTCTTCTTTTATAAAATGAGGGCTCTCTGTGATAAAAAAAAAAAATTGAAAATTTTCCATTTTCCCCCTCCTTCTAAGAAAACTCTCTCTCATACGAAAGAGATGAGAATATCATGAGGAACGAAACAATACTTTATTCATTTTAAATAAATCTATTGAAATTATCTTTCTTTTTCCTTTATTTTAACCTTAAATTCGATGCCTAAATCATAAAATTGATGGAAAAAAAGAAGAAGCTCAGTTTCCCTATCAATACCCCTAAATCCAGCACTTTATCCCTATCAATACCACTAAATCATTATTAGAATAACTCAATCAAATCGATTCTTAGAGACCAGGCCTCTCTATCCATGCGTATAAATTTGAAGAGGATAGATTACTAAGTGATGAAAAGAAAATTACAACATACATGATAGACAGTCAAACAACTCAAGCACCCAGAACAACTAGATCCTCCGTTTGGCATGGTTACTGATGGAGAGGGAAGATTGATCATACTTGATTGTTTTATCAACCATTGGCAAACTTGGGAAATGAAGCAAAGAAAGTCTGTGTTAGAGTTAAGAGGAGGAGGATGAAGGCAGCAATGACTGATATGATTGCCCATGGACTGTGGAAGTAATTCTTCATCAAGGTTGCTCGCCATCGGGGACAACGCCTCCGGCAATGCCGATTGATTTCCACACAAGCATTTTGAAGGTAGAATTCTCCATTATATATGCATATATTTCTCCCAATGTGGTTGAAGAATGTTGCCACACCTTTGTTGCTGCCCATAAAGTTCTTTATGATTTTGTTCTCAATCAGAATCTCAACATCCTTATCAGTGTTGATCAGGCAATCCATGAAGGTGGTGTACACTGCAATGTAAGGGCAGCAAGAGCGATAACACTGTTCGAACGCCATCATGTTCAGAAACAAAGGACTTGTGCTGTCTTCAATTGTCACATAGGGGATTTCGATCGCTCCATTTTTATATTCGATGTCGAGGAAGGCTTTATTCTCCCCTGGAATGAACTTCAATCCTGCCTCTTGAAGTTGGGATGAACTTGGGATCATTTCTAATAAACCCTCTGTTTCATACAATCTGTCCTTTATGTGTTGAGGAATGAAACTCGATCGCAGTAAATCTAGCAGATGCAAAACATCATCGTTGAGGTTGTCGATATTCCGTTGCCCGGGCAGCTGGGACAAGATATCGAAGAAATCGAGTGCCATCTCTCTAAGAGAAGCTTTAGAATCATATATCAGTGGGAACAAACCTTCAAGAACAAGAAAAGGAACCTGGTTCTCCAACAGGAGCATGTCCAGTGCTATAATTTGACTTAGCCCTCTCAATTTAAAGATGGGGTCATCATCCCAAAAGATTAATCCATCTTTTCTGAGAAACAATTCAATGATGAAGCAACCATCTAGAAGCAGCATCTCTTGGAAAGGCTGGCTGTCTAGCTCAATTTCCTCCGAGTAAGATGCCCTGGCTGGTTTCTCCAACTTCTTCATCACTTCCAAGAGCTGATACAAGAACCCGTCTCCGTTTCTATTGAGAATGTCGTTGAGGTACCGCCATTTGTGCTCCTCCATGGCTTTCAGCCCTTCTTCTCCACGGTGAAATGGGCCAATTGAGATGATCTGCGGCGAGTAGGCCTTGTCCTTGTGTTGGCGTATCCATTCAGGGACCCTGTAGATGGAGCACTCATCGCTACCGGCGGAGACTTTTATGATTCTTGGATCAGCAAGTTGAAGTTGCCCAGGATATATCGTCTGCAACTACAATCTGCAGGTTTTCATCTCGTTTGCCTGCTTGATTGCCCACGTCCATTTGGACTTCACAGTTCATAACTGGAAACGAATTGTTCAGAGAACTGAGGCTTGCTTTGATTCAGTGGTGGCCTTTGGTTGTCAATTATAGAGGAGAGAATGATTCTAACAGAGGATGATGATGTTTTTTTTTAAAATTAATGTATTATATATGTTTAGATTTAGCATATAAAGTCAACCAGACAAATTTGAAAGTGCTTTTACAATTAAATCTAATAATATCAGTCAATGTTTTTAAAAATTTGTTACTACTTATGAAACTATAAATTTTGACATGGTCCTATACATCAGATTTCAGGTAAAACTTTGGATTTGAATCAATAAACTCAAATATGATGCGGATATTGAACTCAATGAGTCTGATGATGACTCAATCAGAGTGCCTCTTACACTCAATTAAACATTTTTACGAAAAAGCCCTCATGTGATAGCGGTGAAGTTTTGTTTTTAAATGTTTACCTATCTAAATTTACATTCATTCAAAGTCATACATTTCGTGATTTGACTTAGTATGTGACAATTCTATTCTCGAAGTAGTGCATTCGATCTCATGTCCTACTGCATAAAATACTTCTAATGCATATTCTCCAACACTAATGTATCAATTAAAAACAATTAATTTATTTTATTTAATTACATTGAATTAAGCCAATCAATTATATTTATATTATTTAGTCAAATGACGGAGAATTACTTTTATCAAATGGATCCGATTGAGATTCCATAGACTTAATCTGCCCTAATATATTTGCATGCCCGTGGAGCTGAATCAAATTGAAATTTTCATAGGGGAAAATCGGTAGAAAATTCATGAATCCGAGTGCCTTCTAAAAATTAATGCATCAGTTATATAAACTGAAATTTTCTGATTTCGTAAAGGTTAGTATGATAATCAATTTCAACTTTGATCTTCGAGGTTTAGAAACCAAATCCCTCACAATATAAAAGGTCACTCTTTTCAATTGCAAATTTAAAAGTTTACACATGTGCAGATACTTTTAATTTCTTTTTAAAAAAACCGGAAACTTTCTCTGACGGTCGATTAAGTATGAATGAGACTTTTCTTTCGTGCAGAGAAGTGATTGACAGCTCATTAATAGGTGGCACATGATACAGCAAAAGAATGGATCTTATTATCTATTTATTTATATATTTTTAATTGCTAGTAGCTGTCAACAAACTAATATAATTGCTATTAATACTTGGCCCCAAAAAAATACTGAAGTCCAAAGTCTTGCAATATTGAAGGAATTCAGTCTACTAACGAAGACTATTTTATTAGGGAAACGAACAACAGCTACAAATAACAAAGACTGTGCTATTAGGAAGTTCAGAAGTCAATTAATCACATGCAACTCTTTTTTTTTCTTTTTAGTTTTAGTGATTCGATGTTAAGAACAAAATCTTTGATCTGAAAATTAACAAATTTTCAAGTATGATCTTGTCAACCTTATGTAATTCCAATTTAGGTGTACCTAACTTTAAGATAAAAAAAAAAAAAAAAACCTTCAACAACATATGGCGCATGTCTTAGCTAACGTGTATTGCGTATGAGTCATTCATAATTTTAAAATACACCTACAGTTTAGTGATATCTAATGATCACACCACGTATGAAATGAACCCAGCGTATCCATTTATACTAGACTGGAGTTAAAAAATTAGTTTGTACGACATTCATTTGCACCCATCTGAACCTCGGCAACAACGCACTGATGCATTGCAACTGCTTTCATTTTTCCAGTGCATTACGGCTGATACACAATGAATCGGCCATATTTTTTACACGTGGTTCTAGCCAAGCCAATATACTTAATTATAATTTATAAAAGTTCTTAATGATTCTCCAATTGCTATTTACTAAGAAGACAACTCAAGTCTCTCAGGTAAGGTTTATATCAAATCGACTTGATCTTAATTTAAGGAAAACATTTTAGACAAAAAAAATTGGACAAATTTTCTAAAAATTTAGCATGTGAGAATTAATATTCTTATTTAACAAAAATAATAATTTGAAATTTTAATTCTTATAGAAAAATTTATGCGAGAATTTGCACAAACAAATGTACTCATAGTTCAACAATACTCTCATTAGCATTAATGATAATTATCTAATACCATCATTTGGAGGATTAGAAAACATGTCTTAATTGATCTAATTGAGGTAATTTTTGGTTTATCCTATACTTAGTGATGGATAGGAATCTGCCTAAGCATAATTCCTGAGTTCGATTCCACTCCATCCCAAAAGGCTATTGTAGAGTTATTTCGTGAATGAGTATGAAGGCTTTTATATATATTGTGAGAATTAGATGAGTGCTCTAAGAGGCCTCGACATCTCCTTCGTAAAAAAAATATAAATATTACTCCACAGTTTAAAAGACTACAAAAATTGAAATAAAAATTATTAAAAGTAATTAATTGAAAGGTGACTATTTTATCGTTCTTACATATTTATAAAACTTTTCCAATAAAACGTAGAGTTTTAAGCCCGAGGCATTTTTAAATACAACAATCAGTTTATAGATTAAAAAATTATTCAACAATAAAATTTAAAGAATTTGAAAAATAAATTAATTGATCTAATTAAAGTGATTTCTAGTTAATCTCATATCAAGCGTACACCTTTCAAATGAAGTAATTTTATTAGTTTTTGTAATTTCATATATTGTTATAATAACAAAATTTTATACATAAAAAAATTGAATACTTTGGAAAATGAGTATAACTTAAAATTTAAGTTTAAGTAATTCCGTAAATTCCATCTATCCGTATATCCATCTTAGTAGTTGTAGCTTAGTGGGAGGATTTATGATATATCGAACAATTTTATTGATAACAAATTTTTTAATTTGTAAAACCATCATCATCATCATCATTTTAATTATTTATTTTATAATTTTGAAGTAGGCTTTTATTCTTTAATTTGGCAAATTCTTATTATGGACCTCCTACCTTCTCTGATGCCTATGCTTGAACCAGGGAAAGAAATCTCGGAAATGAGATATCTCTCTTTCCTTCTTTTTTTTTGAAAAATATCGGGTCATTTTTTATATTTTAATTATTCTAAATTAAAAATAAATTAAAAAATGAAAGAAGGCTTGATTTTTAAAAGAGAAGAATTTGAAATCGTAAAATAACGGCCTGGGCCCACGACCGAATCTAATTTTTTTAAAAAGAAACAGGCGATATTTAATAAAATCAGCCCATATCGGCCGATTATATTAAAGTACGGCTGGTACTAATCGTATCGACCGAGATATCTTGGTCTATAAAACCCGATATTATCATCTCTGTCTTGAACACACAACATTTAAACTACAATTAGATTTTCACAATATTATCGAGTTTTGATTTTTTTTTTTTTTTTAATGTTGGGTTAGTTTATCATTCAAAAGAAAACCCGAAGGAAAAATTTAGAAAGAAGCCCACAGCCCGGGCCAGGCCAAAAGCAGTCGCCAAATGCGACTCAGAGAAAAAAGGATCATAGTCCTTTGAAACAAAAATGGCCTAAACGATAAACTAGAAAGATGCCTGAGAAAAAATTCCAATGATTACAGTAGTGTGAGAACTAACGAGCTCCGAAATGTCAGAATTCCTAACAATAACGAGTTTTGATGTTAACAATGGAAGAAATAATAAAATCCTAATAATATTGGGAAATTGTATTTTTCCAATATTATTACAATAAAGATAAAAATACTGCCAATATTTATTATAAAAAAAAAAAAAAAAAAACTTTACGCCCGAGGGTGTAGCAGAGTTCTCAAGCAATACATCGTGCTAACTGCTAAGTGCCACATCCCTAACAGAAAGAACGCATCATCACGGATTGTTTGTCTGCCAAGATTCAAAGACCTTGCCACTCTCAATATGGCTACTTGCCTACCCTGCTCTTCATCGCAGATTGTTTATCTACCTTAATCAACACTAATCTTCAAATGGACAACCTCTTCATATCTGACCAGAAAATCACTTCCATGCTGAGAAACTGCAAGCCTGGGTGGCGCCTGCTGGTTAATATACCTCTATTCGTTCTCTCCTCGGCATCTTGCACCGGGACACTACTTCCATCTAGCACACCTCCTCAAGATTACTTTCCATTGCTGAGAACACTTGCTCTCAATTAGCTGCTCAGACTTCATCCCATGTTCTGTCGATTGGTATCTTAAACAATCCTTAGTCTGGTGCTTGTTCATACTGACTTTTTTGTCTTTTTGAGGGATTGGCCTCTCTGAACTCACTCATATTGGGCCTGTTTTTGTTTTACAAGTTTGTGCCTGGCCCAGGCTGTGTGGGCTTTATTGTATATTTTGGACTCTCACTCTCTTTTGAATGAAATCTACTGACCATCATTCAGAAAAAGGAACTCGTCTAGCATGAATACGCTCCACCTACTTCTCTCCTCCTGCTAGCATGACGACTACATGGTGGGGACGTCTGAGGACGACCAAATCTGCGTCCTCATCCAAAGTCCAAACTCTCGGGAACAATTATCAGAGTCACGTTTCTTCGTGGAAGATATTCTGCTCGTTCCAAAAATACTCTAGCATTTGTCCATAAATGCACACTTGCAATTTTACATTTCTTCTAATTATCATTGTGCCCTTGCTTTTGGTGGTGTCCAACTGTCCATCGTACATCACATGGGATTTATTTTTATTTAAAGCTATAGTAATTCAAGTATAAATAGGAATTTAAAAATCAATTTTATTAAATTCATTTGTTAATTTTTTAAATTTTGATAATTTAAATTATTTTTATTTTAAAAAAATTATATCTATGAGTCTATGTGTCACTACATTGTTTTCATGATTTGAGTTCATCGTACTCATTGTTAACAATTTTATTATATTTAGACTAAAATATATAATTTCAATATAAAAATTGAACGAAATATTATATTTATTTTTAATCTGTATTTAAATGAAAAAAGAAGAAGGAAATATTGGTAATAAAAATAAGAGTTTCTTAAGTGGAAAACTGTTTGATAGATAAATGGCTTGAGCCTTGAGCTGGCTGGTTTATAACTTTTTACGGCTTTAGCAATATAGACACAAGTAAAAAGGTCAGGCCGTGAAGTCGTAACGATTAACTTTCTGTTTTTAAATTACAATTTATAAAAAGGCAGCTATCTTCTCATGTGTTTTGTATAATCTGTAATGAATTTTATTATATTGTCAATTTTACTATTTATATGAATAGTAAAATTTCGATGAGTCGATTTACTGTTCATGCGAATTTCGGCGAGACGATTTTACTATTCATACGAAGGGTTGGTGAGCTGATTGTATTGTTTATGCGAAATGTAAAATTGGTAAATAAACTAAAATATGTGTCTAATTATACAAATCTTCTGTGGGAGGATCGTTACCCATCATAAAAATGATAATAATAAATTTAACAAATATAAAGCAACACGCATCAGCTACATGTGCCTCACTAATATTTTTTTTGTGTAACTCTCTATTATCCATTTTCTTTTAAAACTTTTTACTTTTTTAGAACTTTTTAACATTAATTCATATAAGTCATCATATTAATATAGGCCTATATATATAATTAGATATATTATATGTCAACGAAGCTATAGAATGCTTGAGCACGAGGGCTCCATGTGAGAATGTGAGATGGGTGCCGATCCTAACATGTGCGTTATATTTTAGGAGGTACGGGTTTTAATGAACTTCTCATTTTACCCCTCATCTATCTGCAGAAATCGATTCACTTTTCAGTGAATGGTTCATTTATCGGTGCACCAACTGGATCACTTGAAAATCAGTACACTGACCGGATCATTTTACACATAAATCGGTTCACTCATCGGTGTACTTGACAGTGCACCAATGTATGAACCAATTCATTGAAAAAGTGAGACGATTTATGCGGATGGTGGCAAAGTGGAAAATTCGAAACATCTATGTCTGCTAAAAGAGTATTCCCGTATTAGGATGGGCATTATCTTTTGCATCTAAGACTTAGATTCAATCATTTATAATTTTTATTTGAAACATTCTTACGGTTGAATTAATTATGATATTTTAAAATATTTATTCAATACTTCATTTGAATCTTAAAAAATTTTAAGGCAAACATATTTCAATATGTTTCATATTTGACAGCATAATAGACCTCATGATGTTCTATTTATCTAATATAACTTTTGTGATCATGATGGTCTATTTATCTAATGTATCTTTTGTGATCATCAGATGTGGCTCACCACCTGATACAGTTCGTCAGAACACATGGATTAATATTGTAAACAACGGGTATGACTCCTTGTTGTAACTTACAAGATAGAAGAACAGTAAAAGTCATTAACTACTGGTAATGACTAAAAATTTATTTGCCAATATGTCTCATTGAGAGTTTAGGTAATGTCGTGGCTTTAAATTTTGAATAAATATCGATCGGTTTCTTCTTTTTTTTTAAAAAAAATTCGATTGTGGTCTTTCATCGATGTTTGTCTATATCGGACGAATATTGACTGATATTTATATTTTTAGTTTTTTTTAAATAATTTTTTTCTAAATGAACTTTTTCAAAAAAATAAAACCAAATGAGATTTTCAAAAGAAAAAAATTTTAAAATTAGAAAAAGGATTTGTTCAAAATCTCGACCACTATGGAAATTCGGCCGAAATCTTGATCTCTCTGAATTTTCTCAACCCTGGCTAATGTAAAAGATTGTGTTTCTTTTAAACAGAGATTTTATGATCTTAAAATTCAATTATCTAAAATTTAAAAGGGAAAAGAAGAAGAAAGAAAAGAGAGACAAGACAGAAACAGCCGTTTCAACGAAAAAAGAAGATGGAAACGCAAGACAAATGTGAATGCACGTTTCTGCATGCAATGTCAGAGGAGAGAGCTATTATACTTGTCCAAACTTTTCACGACAGAATTTCAATTGATGTGACTATTCAACTGTGAAAAAAAGAAAAGAAAAAAGTGATTGAAAAAGGCCATCCCACGTGAAAAATATGATTGAACAGTTCTAGTAAGTCGATGATAGCTAGATATGACAACGGCTTGGATTGAGTCAAGAACCCTTAATCCCTTATTTATTTATTAAATAAATTAATTAGTTCAAATTTATTTCGAATTTAGATTATAAGGTTTTATGAATTTAAAATGTTTGAGTTCAATTATCGATTCTGATCAAATTTTATCATATCTAGTGGAGGGTCCATGTTATCCAAGCAAAAATTTGAACAAGAGTATAACAATGGGACCTACTAAAATCTTACAAATCTGATTGTTTGATTCTACTCAATTTGACCCATTCTTTTATAAATGACTCAACATGTCCAACCCATTTAATAGATGATTTGAATTGACCCAAACCTGTTTAGTAAATGATTTGGACTCATATTGAACTATAAAAATACAATAATTTTATTGTTTATATTAAAAAAATTATTTTAATTCAAAAAAATTAAGGATTTTATCGACGACTGAGAAAAACGTCTTAACATCCTTTCATAGAAAATTAATCAATTGAAAAGAGAAATGTCTCAATTCATTGCTCTTGACAAAAAAAAAAAACTCTTCTTTTATATATAAAAAAAGTTTTATTTTTCATGGTCTCCATTTTGCAACATAGACTTGAAAAATGATTCTTCTGTCTTTTATAAAATAAAGGTTATTCGGTAAGAACATAAAAATAAAAAATATTTTTTTACTCTCCAAAATACTATTTCATTTATTTTTTATAAAAATAAAAATTTTGACACACACAAAACTTTTGCAATCAAATCCAAAGTCAAATTTTATAACTACTTTTTCATAAAAATAAATGCAATTTTTTCTCATTTTCTCTGACTTTTCTAATAATTATGGGTGAAAATTATGAGAAAATATTTTTTAAATGTCAAAAAAGAAATAGATTAAAGTGCCACTCTATCTTGAGTTGTGTGTATAAAATTCATTTTAATTAAAGATTTTATATCCAATAAAATTACAAATTAATCTCTCCTTCACGTTCTTTAAATTAAATAAATTAAATATAGTACAAAATTCCAACTCAGAGACGTCACAATCTCTTTTTCACTTTCTTTATTTGAGGGGTAGTCATGAGTTTTTTTACTGTTCATCAAATTTAAATATAATTTTAATTTTTTCTTTATTTTTAATTTTTTTAAATAATAATAATTTTTTTAAATGAGAAAAAAGTGTGGTGTAAAAATCCCTACCCCTTTTTGAAGAGATTATTTTTGTTCCTTTTATTACAAGTTTATACTATTGTAGTAATTTTGAATTTATGAGTTTAGATTTGATATATAGTTGATTTATTCAAAATATATTAGATGAATAATAATATTAAAGATAGCGATCTTCCCACGTTCATTTTGCTAGTATCTCTTTTATCTCACAGTTTTTTACCTTTATTCATCATGTCAAACAAATTTGAATGAAATGCTTTTAAAATGAACTGATATCAATATAAGAGAGAAAAAAATTTAGTGGTCACTTTCAATGGACCTATCTGATAAAGTGATAATGTTACTGAATTTGTGTGGATAGGAGGGTTTATCACATGCCTGCTCTAAGAGGTCTCTAGTCTTGGAAAAAAATAATAATAATAAGAACGTCTAAAATAACTAAAACCTTAGCTGTATATTTTATAAAATTGGAAAGTTTAAAATGTAATTGATTTTTCATTTTAGAGATTGATATGAATATCCATGTGCATAACTAAGGCCAAACATTAAATAGTTCATAAACCCAAATAAAGTTCAGAAATATAAGCTAATATTTTCATATTACACACCAAACACTTACTTATCTCAAGTCAAATGAGAAGATTCACTAGCGCATAAAATAGTCAATCCATACTACAACGTGCTAAGACAAGGATAGGGTATCAAATCAACTCAAATGACTCAGATTTGAGTTAACTCAATTCCACAAATGACTCAGTGAGTTACTTCGCATAGTTCAGGATTTGAAAGACAACAGTGAATACAAGAGACAAGACAGCAAGAAGTATAGAAAGGAATTGTGTTGGATTCCTGGTGTAATTACGTACGATGCTTGCTATAAAATGGTGATCGGTGATACATTCGTAATAGTCGTTGATTTCTTCAAAAATCTTGTGAAAACGTTCATCATCGATGATAAGTTTCCGGCCGGTTTTGTTGACTAGATCGACGAAATCTTTATCGCTGCCGGCGCAGTTGTCGATTCCATGGTTGCAGAGAACGCGCACATCAGCCTCGGTGTCGACGAGGCAATCCATGAAGACGATGTACGCCGAGAAGGCGGTGCCGGGGTGCCGGTAGCACTGCTCAAATGCAGCGAGGTTCAGAAACAGAGTACCTGTGTATACAGAGAGTGTCATTTGGGGTATTTTGATCACTCCTCCACCAAGCCACCACAGACGTGATTGGAACTCTACGTCCAAGAAACCCCTATTTGCCTTCTGCTTGGCCTTTTCAAACTTGATGCCGACTTCAAGAAGCTCGGTTGCAGATGGGATCAGTTTTATAGCATATGCCTTTGAATTCTCCTTCCTCACAGAATTAGAAGCGAGGAGACTAGAATGTACCAAGTGCAGTATATGATGTACTTCTTGATGGGGGATTTTCATTTTAAGATCGGTAGAAATGGGAAGAACTTGAGCAGATTGGAAGAAGGTGAGTGCCATTTCCATGAGAGAATGGAGAGAAATGTTCATGAGATGGGACAGACGTTCAAGAATGAAAAAGGGTATCTGGTTTTCCAGCTTCACCAAGTCCATAGCTAGTTGCTGCCTCAACCACTCCCATTTTATGAGTGGATCTTCTTCTCCATCTTCTTCAGCAAATGGAGACTCCTCTTTTCCGTTCTCTTTCGCCTTCTCTTCTATTATGGATGTTCTGCGAAAGAGCTCAATGATGAAGCAGCCGTCTAGAACCATCATTTCAACGAACTGATCGTCGTTGAGCTTAATATCTTGAGAGTAACATCCCCGTGCTCTTTCCTTCTGCTCTTTGACGACGACGGAGAAGAGATCTTTGCAGTGTTTTCCTTCCCGAGAGAGGATTTCTTTCAGATACCTCAATTTATGCTTCTCCATCTCTTGAAAGTACATGTCTGCATACTCATCGGAGTTTCTTTTGTGGTAATGTAAAGGGCCTATTGAGATCGTCAAAGGGACGTAGGCCGCCTGATTGTCTCGTAATAGCCGTAGAGGGACTCTGTGGATAGAGCATCCGATGCCGGCCGATGAACCTTTTATCAAAACAGGGGAATCCACACCCGCTTCATCAACTTTCGCCTGCTCCCTCTGCGGGCTTCCTCCATGCACAATTTCTCTGATGTTAAGAAGGGTTTCTGCGGAATTACGCTCTGCCATTTGATTCTTCTTCTTCTTCCTCTTTCTCTTCTTTTCTCTCTCAAGCTCTCAAACTCTCAAGCTATCTGTTTATGTCTCTACCCAGAGAAGATCTTAACTCAAATATTCAATAGCCAGAAATATTACCCCTCTTGCCCTATAAAGAAAAAACCCAGTGTGGGACTGGAGCGCTTGGACACGCGAAATGAGGTTTTGATAAAGAAAGACTGGTGCAGAGAAGACGTAAATGCGTTGGTGTGAATGGAGTCCTTTGATGCTGACGACGATAAAAATGATGGTTTTATTTTTAATAGAGAAAACCTTTTATTTTAAAATAAAAAATTTAAATTTAGATGATAAATACTTTCTTGGAAAATTTAAGGAAATCAATGATTGCTATGAGGAAGCAAGGAAGATAAGTATTGAATTACTATGAAAATAACGAATATAAGAGAAACACTTTATAATAATAATGATCCATTTAATATTTAAGTTGATGGTTAAAAACTTCAATATTTACTTTTAATAAATGCTTGTCTCTTTTGTGAAAATAGATAATATAAATGTCAAAGATAGTCTCCGTCTTAGTCGGAGATTGTAGGTTTGAGTCTCCATGGCCTAATTTGTTGTGTTCTAGGGGTGAGTGGACTCACCCATAGGGGTTGTATGGAGAGCGAGTTTGACTCGGATTTACCATGACAATCCATGGGCAATCATATCTGTGATTGTTGCAATTCTCCTCCAGCTTCTTACTTTGCTTCAGCCTTATTTCAAATAATCTCCCCTTTCTCACCTACTATGTTGTAATTGTGTGGGTGTGCTGTTTTTTTACGTGTAATTCGATAAATCAATGATTCTATATAACACTTAAGGCACCTTACTTTCAACGGCTAGTTTTTTAGAGTGAATTCTATCTCAAGAATGTATTAAACCATAGTTTTCTAACATAATATCATGGGAGGTTTTGCTTGCCCAGTGCACGTGAGAGCGGGTTTGAAGTTTTAACATGGAACCACTCTCTCTCCCATTAATTAGCATAGTGAGATGGACTACCGTGTTTCTTTCATTAGTAGCATGGTGAGATGCTTAGAGAACATCAAATATGGAGGACTATGCTATCATGACATAGTTCTAGACTCAAGTTAACATAAATAATATCTTGTAAAAAGATTCATTAATATTATAAAATCAAATAAGTAATTGTTTATACGAGAATTAGAATAATTCTATTTCACAACATATATAACTTATTTGATTTAAATTAAATAAAATATATAGTTAAAGTGGAGTTTTCAAACAACTATTAACTTTATTTGATTAAGCCAAATAAATAAATATGTTTGAACGATTTTTTTATAATCAACACACTCAGTCTATACTTTTATCTCATAAAATTAAAATTAAAAAATATAATTATATTAAGAGAACCAAACTGAATGAGGAGAGCTCGTGACGACTTTGTCATGTTAAGTTAGAAGTTTCCAAGATGGAACATCTAATCAACACGATTACTCCATCCTCATGAAGCGGGTCTTAAGTTCGATTTACGCTCAACTCCAATGGACTACTATCTACAGGACTTAACTAGTGTATGGATTAGACGTTTACATTTGCCGGTGAAAACCAGTATCACCTCCGATGTGAAAAAGGGATATCCTTCTTGTAGAAAAAGAACTAATAGCCCCTCTATGAAGTCAGACATCACTTCTTTTATTGATATTCAGCCTTGAAATGAAATTAGAATGATAAACAGATGATGGGCAATCACAGATATAGAAAGATTTCTTTTTGGGTGAATTTGTGTATGGCAATCAAATCAAATCTTCATTGTGTGGTTGCTGCTGCTATGATAAGAGATACTGTCATTCTATCTTTATCAAACACCAAAGTCTCTCTATATGCAGACAAATTAGGTTATGGAACTTGGGTCCCTTCTCTGACATTGATGTTGCCAACACTGTTTGGTTGGGTTCGATCCTTCTGGATAATCATGTGTTCTTACATTCAGAAAGTTCTTTTTTAAATCTCAAGCAAGTTTTCTGAAAAAAGGGTTTTTGAATAGATGTAAGCATCACTTGCAATAGAAAATAATAATATTGAACTATAGTCCAGACTGCTGATATAGTAAGAGATATTGTCATTCTCTCTTCATTGAATTTGAGCTCTATAGTCTAGTCTTGGTGTGCCTTCGGGATAAAGGTCCACCCGTGGGAGTTTTACGCTTGGTATCTCGTGATTTCCCACACGTAAATTCAAAAAAAAAAAAAAATGTCATAAAATAGTTTTGTATGCAGAGAAATAATGTCATGGAACTTGGGTCCCTTCTCTAACATTGATGTTGCAAACATTGATGTTCATATACAATCTCAAGATATTTTTTAAGATCAAGATGACCATGTCTCTTAGAACACCTGATTAATCTTTTGACATGTGTAAATCTCTATAGTCACATGCATTGAATAACACTATGGAGAGTAATCGCTTTGTATTAAGAGTGAACTTGTCAAATTACTTAATTGCAATTTAGAGTCGAGTTCGAATTTGAGTTCCTATTCTTAAATTGGATTTCATTACACTTGCCATTAAGAACAACATGCAATGGATTAGACTCAACTGCCATTTGAAATAGTTAAGTGGATTTAGAATAACTAAGTAATGTTTACTTACAGCGATAGGACACATTAGAACTCAATAAAACTCATTGATTTACTAAATATGAAATCTTACCAAACATAGTCAACTCAAACTGATCTAACCTAAGTTTTTTTAATTTCAGTTTTTACAAAATTTATAGTGATATTTGAGCATAGTTTGCGTAAATTTCGCACTTCTATATGTATCATCAAATCATCATCAGCCTAGTCAATCAATATACATTCCTTTTTCCTTTTTTTTTAAAAAAGAAATTAATTAATGAACTTACTGATTAGGATTTAGATTATTACATCAAATGATGAAGATAATACTGATAAAAATATGTTAGACTATTTTGCATAGAGTAGTTCAACTGACCATTACTTTGACTAAAAAATCAAAGGTCTTAAATTCAAAACTTATAGTCATCTGATGCCTATAGTTTGCAGAAACTACATACATCTAGAGTTTTACTGAATACTTTTACACTCAAAGAAAGATAAGTCTTGAATTACTATGAAAATAACGAATATAAGAGAAACACTTTATAATAATAATGATCCTAATAAATCCATTCCTCTTTTGTGAAAATAGATAATATAAATGTCAAAGATGGTTCTCACCTCAGAAAGCGGGAGATTGCATGTCCAAGTCCTATAGGCTAATCTTGATGTGCTCTAGGGGCTAGAAATTTTACGTTAAATATCTACGATTTTCTATATGTAAATTAAAAAAAAAAAATTTGAAAGAGAGGATACAAATTATTTACTATTTTCTTTTGCAAAGAGGACAATTACGTTTATCAAATGTGACCAATTTGATATTTCATAGATTTAATGTGCCATAATATTAATCTGAACAAGACAGGATATTATGAAGAAATTATGATTCATGGATCCACATGCCTTCTAAATATTAATGCAGTAACCCACATGGTGTAGCTCAGTTGGTTATCTCCTGTCTCAGGAAGCGGGAGGTCACGGGTTCGAGCCCCCATAGCCTAATCTTGGTGTGCCTTAGGGGTAGGGGTCCACCGGTGGGAGTTTTACGCTGGGTATCCCACGATTTCCCACAAGTAAATTCAAAAAAACAAAAAAGAAAAATATTAATGCAGTAGTCATGTCATGTGAAACTTTCTGTTCTGTGGATTAACTTAAAAAGTAGATTAACTTGGAAATATGTTTTTATTTTCAAACGACAGATTCATGAAAATGACAACAACAAATTTAAAAAATATAAAAGTAACACGCGTGAACTTCATGAAAATGACAAGTTTGACTTAGGACCTGAGTATTTGCCTCCACTGTATATTCCATAAAAATACTTTAAAAATGTGATTTTTGGTGACAATGCATTTTTTTATTTGAATAAATGTGTTTCGTACGTTTAGTTAGATTTTTTTTAAAATAAAAATATTCTTTATAGGCTAGTGCATACTAGATACTTCTCTTTTTATGACAACATCTACTCTTATGTATCCTGATTTAACTTAATATACAGTGTTGTGCTAGCGCATTCTTTGGGGGCTTCTTTGGTAATGGAGGGAGATGATAGAAATTCAAAATTTTATTTCTATCTCTTCTTTTTTGAAAATCCCTTGAAACATGGGGGTTTTTATAAAACCCTTATCCCTCTTTACCTTTTTTTACCTATTTTTATCCCCCTTTATCCCTCTTTACACTTATGGAGTAAAAATATTTTTTAATTAATGAATATTATTTATTAATTATGTTTCATAAAATTTTATTTTTATTTTTTATATTATATGAATTTAATAAAAAATGTTAATATATTACCCTCCTTATCCTCTCTTTGCACCTATAGAACAAAAATATTTTAAAATATTTTTAATTGATGAATATTATTTAATAATTATGTTTTATAAATTTTTTATTATATAAATTTAGTAAAAAAATTATTTCTAATGAGCCTTCTTTACCCTTCTTTACCCCCCTTTACCCCTCTTTGTACCTATTACCCTTCTTTATCTGTAACGACCCGACCCGAATACAGGACTTAGGGCTTGACTCAGTGTGATATTGTCCGCTTTGGGCTTCACACAAAAACTTGAACCCGCACGGTTTTGTTCCTGAGCCTTGGCCCACATGGCCAGGCCCAAAAGGCCTCACACAAGAGTACATGGGGTGGCTTCATATAACCCCTCACCCCCCTTTCTTCCAAACCGATGTGGGACTTTCCCACATCAGTTTGGGCAAAGTGCAGGGTATCACAATTACCCCCCCTAAAGCCTCGAGCCGTTCCCTGCCCGACCCGGTCCAGCTCAACAACTCCATGGAAGGAGGAAAGCCCACACAGTCCGAGTGTAGAACCTCGGCTCTGATACCAAATTTATAACGACCCGACCCGAATACAGGGCTTAGGACTTGACTCAGTGTGATATTGTCAGCTTTGGGCCCCGCACACAAGCTCAAACCCGCACGGTTTTGTTCCTAGGCTCTGGCCCACATGGCCAGGCCTAAAAGGCCTCACACAAGAGTACATGGGGTGGCTTCATATAACCCCTCACCCCCCTTTCTTCCAAACCGATGTGGGACTTTCCCACATCAGTTTGGGCAAGGTGCAGGGTATCACATTATCCCT
The DNA here is from genome assembly GCA_013350335.1 of Chimonanthus salicifolius. Lineage (NCBI taxonomy): Eukaryota > Viridiplantae > Streptophyta > Magnoliopsida > Laurales > Calycanthaceae > Chimonanthus > Chimonanthus salicifolius. The sequence goes on along the minus strand of CM023538.1, from coordinate 61,991,502 downwards.
CTAAACCCTCTTTACCCCTCTTTACCTCCTTTATCTGTAACACCCCGATTTCTCAATAAGATGAATATTTACGAAAATGCCCCTAGATTGGTGAATTCAATAAATATGATTGTAAATAAGGAAATGGTGGGGCCCATTGCTCAAATTAAGGTCATATGAGCACATTATAAATGTCAAGTTTGATTGGTTGGGTAATTTCTCAATAAAGTGGATAATTACGAAAATGCCCCTGATCTATTAAATTAATTATTTTGTGATGTTAAGTAAGGAAATGGTGGGGCCCATTGCTCAAATCAAGATCATATGAGCACATTATGAACGTTAAGTGTGATTGGTTGGGCAATTTACATCAATTGGGTCAAAAATGGCTAAATGGGTCAAAGGGCCCAAATGGGGCCCATCGGGTCAAAATGGATGATTTGACCATTTTGTGAATTTAAATTAAAGGGGGTTAAGCCTATTTGATTGGAAATCAAGTGGAGGAAAAATGGGTAGGCTTGATCCATATGTAAAAACCAATTAGAAATGACCAAAATGCCATAAATGGGTCATGTTGTCAAAACGGGTCAAGGAGCTAAAAGTGGACCCAACGGGTCGAGTTGACTATTGTTGACCGTGTGAACCCTCAAGGGAGCTCAAACACGATTCAAATCAGTTGAGTGGGATTGAGGTGACTTGGAATTAAATCAAAAGGTGAGTTAACTCATATGCATTAAATGAAATGCATTAAATGTGATGAGTTGGGTTGGAATAAAAATACCTTGAGTTGGGTGAGTCAAAATGGAAATTCAAGGGGCTGTAAAATCAGTGAGTTGAGAGGGAATTTGAAGAGATTGGCTGGTCTTAAACCAACCAAAACAAGTCCCACACGTTGGGGACTTGTTTGGGGTGATTTCCATGATGTATTAAATGGGAATACATGGGATTGTGATGAGATGCTTGGGAAGCTGTATGGCTGCATTGGTAGCTGCCAAGGGGTGCCTTGGATGGCACCCAATGCCCACCGTTTTTAGCAAGAAGTTATGAGGGAATTGAGAGGTTTTTGGGGCTGAACTACAAAAACAATAAGCACACAAGGTTGGCCATTTTTCACATTGGAAATCCAAGAATTTCCATCTCTCTCTCTCTCCCTCTCTCAAATTCGTTTTTTCCTAGCTGGAATAGCAGAGGTGTTTGTACCAGTAGATCAAGCACAAAACAGCAAAAGAAAGGAAGAAATAAAAGGGAGAAACCAAGGACCAAAGGCAAAGAGAAAGATTGGAAGTTTGGTAAGTATTTATATGTTATTTTGGTATAATAACATGGAGCAAATGGGGTGTGTATTGGGCCATGGTTATGGCCGAATACACCAAGGTTTTAACCTTGATTAGTGGAGGATTTAAAATGGTAAAAATAACCATTGGGTTCGGCCACCATGAAGGGCCGAACCCCATGTAAGAGATGGCTTGGTTTTCATGTTTTGAAACATGAAAACCATGGATTTTGTGGACTGTTTTTGGGTTTTGATTTAAGATTTAAATACATGTTTTAGAATGGTTAAAAACATGAATGGCTGAATGTATCATGGGTCTAAGACCTTGGGTATCAAATGATGAAAGGGTTCATTGGGTTCGGGCATCTTGGATGGCCGAACACCATGAATTGATGTTGAAATCTTGATGATTTTTGTAAGATAAAACCATGCAAATGTCTTACTGTTTTGGATGATTAGATTAGACATAAGATGACATGTTTAAGTGGTTCAAACCAAAGGCCATAGGGTTCAGCCAATGAGCATGGCCGAACCCCATGAAATGGTGTGATCATTTTATGGTTAATGGTGATGGTTTTGAGAGATAAAAACCATACTTTACCATGGGGTTTTTATGTGATTTACATGAAGATTATTTACTGATTTTGGTTGGCCAATATATGACTGAACCATGGTAATGTTATGGTTAAGTTACTGATCTAAAACAGTGGATTAAAACTGGAAAAACGGACCATGGGGATTGGCCATCTTGGATGGCGGAATCCCATGAGGTGTTATGGTTATTTGAACAAAATAATGAATTTATTAGATGGTTTTGAGAGGTTAAAGTGCAGCAATGATGTGCTGATTTTTATATGAATAAGTGACACCAAAAATATGTATGAAAGACCAAAACATGGACCTAGGGTTCGGCCACCTTGGATGGCCGAACCCCATGTAAGTCTTTCATGTTTTTGGTGAGTTAAAAACCATATGAAGATATGGTGTTCTTATGGTAATAAATGGATTAATATGCTACTGTTTTGGTGGGTTAATATGCGGCTGAACCATGTTTAATTCATGGTTGAGTTAGCATGATTAAACCATGAGTGATCATGGTGTTGATTGGATCAAGTGAACCCTAGGGTTCGGCTATGAGTATGGCCGAACCCCATGGGGCTGTTTTGATAATTAATGGGCTGTTTTAAATGGGAGCTTATGACTGTTTTAATTAGGGGATCATTCATGATAATTATGGACCATGGCATGGGTTAAATAGGCTAAGCTTATGAGTCGTAATTGTTAATGGTTCCGTGTTGAATTAAAAGGTTTAAAAAGATCCTAATGGAGAACCATATGGTAATGGGTAATAGAACCCCACTATGGTGGAATGGTTATGAATGTTGGTTTCAATATGGTTTAAGGTCAATGGCAAAAATTGTAAATACCAGTCGAATGATCAATGATGGAAATGATCATAGGGTTGGATGTACGGACACGAACCCCACATGATGTGGATGGGTCTATAATGTGATTAAATAAGTGAATGATGTTATGACTTATTGATTGATATATGGATAAGGTACCGGAAGTCGAACGACGTACGAGTCGTGACCGGGTGACGCAAAAGAAAGATCAGTTACTGAAGGGATTCTTCAGTAGGTTTCCTACCTACTTGTAACCACGGTTTTACCCAGTATTTCTTATGATACTCTTGTTTTAATATATGTGTTTCAAATGATATATTATGCATTAACAAATGGCATACAGGCATTGGCATCTCATGCATAGTCATGGGATAATGAATGAAGTTCTACAGTGATGGCTACGGTTGTACATGATGGGGGTTGCCCATTGCATGTACATATTATATAGAAGAGATGAATGTTGTTGTAATTTACCTTGTCGGTGCAAGGCACGTCAAGTGATGGATACGATGGTACATGATGGGGGTTGCTCATTACATGTACATCGCTTATAGAAGAGATGAATGTTGTTGTAATTTACCTTGTCGGTGCAAGGCACGTCAAGTGATGGCTATGAAAGTACATGATGGGGGATGCTCATTGCATGTGCATATTTCATAGCATTGTTTTACCTGTTTTGATGATCATGTATTATGATATGTATATGCATGTTTTATATGCTAACATGTGGTAGCCCTGATTCGGGAACCTACTGGGCGCGTTGATCTAACGCTCTAATTCTATCCTCAGAGGAGATTGCAGGTACAAGCAAGGGGAAAGGAAAGGTCATTGACCGAGAGGGGAGCTGAGCCTAAGTGCTTTAATGATGGATTTGGATTACGTTATATTACTGTCATTTGAATACTATTGTTGGACATGTAATAATTCGTTATTTGCTATGGTTTGATTAGGATAATAACCTGTGGATGGTTGATCTATGTTATTTAATATTTAAGACTGTTACTTGCTATCTCGTCTTTCTATTCCGCAATTATCTAGATTATTCCGCATGTTGATGTTAGTTCCATGTGTGATTCACTATCATGGTCTATTCCATGTACACATGGGTGGCCAGTTAAGGTTCAGACTTGGGTAGTCTGAACTTAACTCGCGTCGTGACGCCGCCCGCTCTCTTCCGATGTTTATTTAAAAAAAAAAATTAGACTCTGAAATTCTCGGAGAGGGCGGGGCGTTACATTATCCCTCTTTGCACCTATTATCCTTCTTTACCCCTCTAAACTATCTTTACCCTTCTTTACCCCTCTAAACTCTCTTTACCCTTCTTTACCCCTCTAAACCCTGTTTACCCCTCTTTGCATCTATTACCATTCTTTGCCCCTCTAAACTCTCGTTATCCTTCTTTACCCCTCTAAACCCTATTTACCCCCCTTTACCCCTCTTTGCACATATTACCCTTATTTACCCCTTTAAACTCTTTACCCCCCCTTTGCACCTATTACCCTTCTTTACCCCTCTTTGCACTTATGACCCTTTTTTATCCCTCTAAACCCTCTTTACCATTCTTTACCCCCCTTTGCACATATTACCCTTCTTTACCCCTCTAACCCTCTTTACCTTTTTTTACCCATTTAAACCCTCTTTACGCATCTTTGCACCTATGGAGCAAAAATATTTTAAAATATTTTTTAATTAATTAATATTATTTAATAATTATGTTTTAATCTTTTTTTATATTATATAAATTTAATAAAATTATCTATTCTAATAAAATTGTTAATACATTACCCCTCTCTGCCCTTACCCCCCCCCTCCCCCCCCCCCCTTCTCTCCTCTCCTCTTTGCACCTATAGAGCAAAAATATTTTTAAATATTTTTTAAGATGAACATTATTTAATAATCATGTTTTATTTATTTTTATTATATGAATTTAATAAAATTGTAAATATATTACCCCTCTTTACCCCCCTCTTTGCACCTATGGAGCAAAAATATTTAAAATATCTTTTAATTGATGAATATTATTTAATAATTATGTTTTATAATTTTTTTACATTTTTATTATATTGAATTTAATAAAAAAATATTAATTCTAATAAAATTGTTAATATATCAGGTTACCTCTGCTTATAGTTACAAAACAAGATTTTTACCCTTATGGTCAGTTCTCACTTTACCACTGTAATTACTAAACAAGATAAGGGTAACCCTTGTTCAAGGGTAACTCCTACTCGACCCCTACTCAAGGGTGAACCTTACTCAGGGGCAACCCCTTTAAAATTTATCCCTCATCCAAACGCAGCCCTAGACGCAGTGCATTGGTGTTGAGAGCAAAAGTGGAGACCCCCTTTAAAATATACCCCTCATATAAAATATTTGATTATATTTCTGAACTTTATTTTTTGATTTATGAACTATATAATGTGTCGTTAGTCATGCACATGAATATTCATATCAACCTCTAAAATGAAAAATTAATTACATTTAAAGCTTCCGGGCAAATGAATTATTAATTAATGAATGTTTAAGATCAATAAATAAGATGATTGGATAGATAAAAGTTTACGCGCTCACTATTTAAATCATGAAGCTTGGTAGAAAAGTCTATTTAAAACTTTTTATAAATATACAATTAAGTTTTTTGTTATTTTAAACATTCTCATTATGTTTTAATAAGACTAATATCGATGCCTCTTAGAACACCTGATTAATTTGGAGAGTGTCCTTATTGTATTTCAACTTTCATTTTAAAAGCAATAAATTCAAATTTATGTGAGATATGCTGAGTAAAGATAGGAAAGGCTTCCCAATAACTTAAAATAAAGAAAAAAAATATTTAAAGTCTATTTCAAAACATATAAAAGAAAAATAATCTTTAAATTGAGGTAAAATATTAGACCATTTTTAAAAATCTTTCCTTTATTCATTTTATTTTTTTTACATGTATTAAAAATTAATAATCAAATAAACAAACAATAAATTAAGAGACAAAAAAAAAATACTTATTTAGTCAACTCAATCGAGACACGGGCTTTGCATGTTATTTCATAATCAACTTTAGTCATATTACGCATGCAAAATGTTATTAAATTGAAAAAAAGGAAAAAAAGTACTAAAAAAGTTCTTAAAAAGGTAATTTAAAAAGTACATGTTTAACCATCAGTGGGGTCTTGTGCTTTTCATGGAAAATTATTTTGTTTCTCCGGCTCTTTCGAAGTGCCAAACATGTCCCAGTAGCATCTTAGGCTGTGCTTGGATGAGGGGTAAATTTTAGAGGATTACTTCGAGCAAGAGTCACTTTTGAGTGGGGGTGACTCTTGAACTGAAATTACTCTTATCTTGTTTGGTAATTTTCAGTGGTAAAATAAAAGCTAACTCTAAAGGTAAAAATTTTGTTTGGTAACTATAAGTAAGGATAACCTGATATATTAATATTTTTTGAGAAATTTTATAAAATATAATTATTAAATAATATTCATGAAGTAAATCCTAATAATATAACTTATAATAATATTATCTATTTTTTATAAATTATTTTTCATAATTATAATTTAAAATGAACACTTGCATTCTAACATTGAAAAAATTCGGTCACCCCGATATCGGCCGATAAAATTCTTTCTCCTCTTTTGTATTTTTTTTTAAATATCGATATTTTTTTTTTATTTTATTTTTTCTGAATTAAAAAATAAATAAATAATTCAAAAGGAAGCTTTTTTAAAAAAAAATTGAAAAAGAAAATATCGGCCGAAATATTGGCCGAGATATCAACTAGTGCCCACCACCGTTTTGATTTTCTTTTTTAAGAAAAAAGACCGATATTATGGATATCGGTCGATATCTGACCGATATACATTCCGTATCATCATGTGTGGAAATATACAGGTGCCCACAAAATTTGTTAGAATGAAATGGTAAATATAATGTAAAAACTAATAGAATAGATTGAAATTACGTTGATGAGAAATTGGTGGACTGAATTTCAGCATTAAAATATACTTAATTAACCATCAGTGGGGTATGGTGCTTTTCATGGAAAATTGTTTTGTTTCTCCGACTCTTTTGAAGTGCCAAACATGTCCTTTAGAATTTGGTAGAATCTGAGAGCCACACCAAATTGATTTACAGTGAATTTGGTAACCTATCAACATCCCAAAAGCTTAGGACCATGACCAAGAAAGTAGACTTTTCTAATATTAAATTAATATTTTTCAATGGGGAATTGATTTGGGCTTGGTGTTTATTGCGATAAAATGAAAATATTTTATTATATTCTTAAATTCATTAAAATAAATTGGAATTATTTAATTTTATTTTATAATAATTTGGTAATCAATACAGGGGTCTAAAATATTGATTTTGGGACACATTTTGCTTTTGGCCGAATTGTTCACGTGTCCACGATAATGAGTTGCAACATTGCTGAGACAATGCAATGCGTATGGGCAATATATTGTCAATGAAATATATTTTATTTTACGTCTGAATGCAACATTGCTGAGACAATGCAATGCGTATGGGCAATATATTGTCAATGAAATATATTTTATTTTACGTCTGAATGCTTGTAATCTCTCATATCACGAAGTGGGCCACTATTGATTTTATTTGGTGTACCTTAAGGGCAAGACAATGGATATCACCCCTTCTCCGATTTTTCAAACGTAAATTTAAAAAAAAAAAAATTACTAAAAGATTTTTTTTTGAATTAATATAGTCATGTACTGTTGATGCGATACTGATACATCTATAGTTAGGCATATCAATACAGACTTATATTTGGATCATTTTTCCAATATTAATAAAACCACCAGCTGAAATTTAGAAGTAAGTTGTATTAATTATATCTTTTATATTGGCTGAAATTTAATTAAAATTTATTGTAATTTGTCAAAATTTTACAAACTCTGGTCAATACAAATTAAAAAAATATTAATATTGTGAATGCTTATTTGAACTTTTAAAAATTACTAATATCTTATATTTGAACTTTATGTCGGATCCAAAATTTTCAGTTGAAATTCAAATATGGGTCAAAATTGATGGAGAACCGATTCAGTCTTATATTCCTCATACTGTTACTCCACAAACAGTTCTTAGTTTCTTCCTGTTTTCACTTCCCAACAGTGTTGACTGTGTAAATCATTGTAGCCCCTTTCGGGCAACCGAGAGTTTGAATGTGAGAGCGAGCATGCATTGTATTCCTTATCAGATTTAGTGGAAAATCTCTGTATTGCTCGTGGATGTAGACCTTTGGCCGAACCATATAAATCTGCGTCTTCTCTTTTGTAGGCGTTAATTTTGTGTTTTGATTGTTTCCATTACCATTAGATTTCTGATTTCGCACAAGAAGTTATCGCTATGGTGGACGTCGTCTTCATAGGTTGCCTCTTCGCCAACGACAAGGATGTAGGGATTCTTTGCAATCATGGAATCGAGAATTTTGTGGGAAGTAATCAACATTTGGGGATCTGATCAACGTTGGTGGAAGGCTTGCTGTCGATGATAAATACTTTCTTCAAAAATTTAAGGAAATCAATGATCGCTATGAGGAAGCAAGTAATCACCAAAGCAACTATGCAAAGAACCCAACAGCAGTAATTTCCATATTAATTGGCATTGTCTCTGTTATAATTGCCAATACTTTTCAGCTCATTAATCTAATCAGGAACTTTACCAAGTATTTGCTCACTAGATGCTCTATCTTGTTTTCTGTAATCCGTAGTAATTGTAAAGTTTGTCCCTTGTCTACTTTTGTGGGTATTATCTTAGTTTATCAATTATGTATAATTAGGACTAATGGTCTTATGATATAAAAGTCTTTGGAAATGGGGATTTGCCATGCGTTAAGTAGCCCTTAGTGTACGTAGAACAGTTAAATATTTATCTTCAACATTTTCAAAGTCATTTATCTCATGAATTTAAATTTCACATTTATAGTTGAATTTAGCTAATTTTTTTATTATGCTTCAACCGTCATCTGATGTGTATGATACTTGAATTTACAATTTTTAAACTCTAAGTATGAGCTCATACTGATTGTGTTAAGGTTCTTGTCAAGTGCATTCTTCTATGCCCGTTCAGTTTTTAACATTTTATTGGCATCATTCTTAAAACCAAATAGACTCAAAAGACAAGAAATTAGAAGTGCAAAGGTGTAGAGGGACCCTAATTTGATGTTCGTAGAAAGTTCCCATGTGGAAAATTTCTCTTTGTTAAATGAGATTTTTGATCCATCTCCTCTGTCCTAGTTGTGCTCCAACAAATGGTTCAATGACCTTAATTGTGAACCTAAATCAATGAAAAAGTTGAAATGAACTTGGATTAAACCAAAAGAAGAGCATAGAACAATTGGACATTGTTCATTCAATTAAAATTATAAAGTGACTGAAAGTAAGTCAAAATGAATGGAAGAAATTGTTTATTAGATTAAACTAATTTCTACATCAAAGACATATTAACTCTTTGGAATAAGCTTGAAGGAATTCTTTAATTTCAAAATTCAAATGATTTTCTTTTTGTAAACGGATTTCTAATTTATTTATTTTTGAGCAGTAACAAATGAATTTTATTAAAAAGGAAAAGAGTATAAGAGAAAACAGGTCTAAAAGAGATAGACCTAAAAAGAAAGAAAGGAAAAAATACACGTTAAAAAATAGAACCGAACACCAACTTCCCCTCCAGTTAAAACAGATTTCTAATTCTAAAAATGGGTTAAAGTTTTTAAAAAGGTAGGTTTATGAAGAAGTTGGAGGAAACTAGAATATGAGTTGAGTTGAAAAATAGTGACACAAATTAAACATTACTAGGTTAAGATTTGACTCTCAAAGCCACCTGCCTGCCAAGACTGCAACCTTGGTATTATTCTAAATTTTATTGACTGTCAGCTGTATTACATCTTTAAGAGATTATTAGGGTTACAATTTATCTATAGTCAATTGTGAATTAGATGAATAACCAATATTTATATAGAAAATCAGAAAAAAAAATAACTTTTTTTTTAAATAAAAGGTTTTCTCTATTAAAAATGAACCCATGATTTTTATTTTTTATTTTTTTTTAATTTAAATGTGGAAAACCATGAGATACCGCGCATAAAACTCCTACGGGTGAGCCCACTGCCCCTATAACACACCAACGTAAGGTCATGAGGACTCGAACCCGTAACCTCCTACCTTTTGAAACCGGAGATAACTAGTTAAACTACACCCATAATTTATATTTTGATCAAGCATCAAAGGACTTTTGGCTTCTCTATTCACAACATCGCACTTAGGTGTTCTCTGCACCACTCTTTAATTATCAAAACCCCATTTGACATGTCCAAGCTCTCCAGTTTGACCCACACAGGTAATTTGTGGCCTCCAATAATTGAATTATAAGACTTCTGCCATGCATCCATCCATCTATTTATACATATAAAGGACGGATAGATGAATAAGAAGATCTGTTGATAGAATCATCATCATCATCAAATGCCAGAGCGTAATTCCTCAGAAACCCTAGTAAACATCAGAGAAATTGTGCATGGAGAAAGCCAGCAGAGGGAGCAGGCGAAAGTTGATGGAGCGGGTGAGGATTCACCTGTTTTGATAAAAGGTTCATCGGCCAGCTTTGGATGCTCCATCCACAGAGTCCCTCTACGGCTATTTCAAGACAACAAAGCGGCCTACGTCCCTTCGACGATCTCAATAGGCCCTTTACATTACCATAAAAGAAACTCCGGTAAGTATGAAGACAGGTTCTTTCAAGAGATGGAGAAGCACAAATGGAGGTATCTGCAAGCAATCCTCTCTCGAGGAGGAAAGCACTGCAAGGATCACTTCTACGACGTTGTCAAAGAGCAAAAGGAAAGAGCACGGGGCTGTTACTCTGAAGATCTTCAGCTCGACGACGATCAGTTCGTTGGAATGATGGTGATTGATGGCTGCTTCATGATCGAACTCTTTCGCAGAAGATCCATCATAGAAGAGAAGACGAAAGAGAACGGAAAAGAGGAGTTTCCGATTGCCGAAGAGGATGGACGAGAAGATCCACTCATAAAATGGGAGTGGTTGAGGCAGCAACTAGCCATGGACTTGGTGAAGCTGGAAAATCAGATACCCTTTTTCATTCTAGAACGTTTGTCCGATCTCATGAACATTTCTCGACATTCTCTCATGGAAATGGCACTAGCCTTCTTCCAATCTGCTCAAATTCTTCCCACTTCTACCGATCTTAAAATGAAAATCCCCCATCAACAAGTACATCATCTACTGCACTTGGTACATTCTAGTCTCCTCGCTTCTAATTCTGAAAGGGAGGAGAATCCAAAGTCATATACTATAAAACTGATCCCATCTGCAACAGAGCTTCTTGAAGTAGGACTCAAGTTTGAAAAGGTCAAGCAGAATGAAAATATTGGCTTTTTGGAGGTAGAGTTCCAATCACATCGGTGGTGGCTTGGTGGAGGGGTGATCAAAATACCCCAAATGACACTCTCTGTATTCACAGGTACTCTGTTTCTCAACCTCGCTGCATTTGAGCAGTGCTACCCTCACTGCGGCACCGCCTTCTCGGCCTACATCGTCTTCATGGATTGCCTCGTCGACACCGAGGCTGATGTGGGTGTTCTCTGCAACCATGGAATCGACAATTGCGCCGGCAGCGATAAAGATTTGCTCGATCTCGTCAACAAAACCGGCCGGAAACTTATCATCGATGATGAACGTTTTCACAAGATTTTTGAAGAAATCGACGACTATTACGAATGTATCACCAATCACCGGTTCATAGCAAGCATCATACGCAATTACACCAAGAATCCAACACAATTCCTTTCAATACTTGTTGCTGTTTTGTCTCTTGTATTCACTGTTTCATTTCAAATCCTCAGCTATGCAAAGGTATAACTCAGATGAGTCATTTGTGGAATTGAGTTAACTCAAATTTGAGTCATTTGAGTTGATCTCTAACCTTATCCTTGTCTTAGCACCTCTTTAGAGTTGTCTCATATCTCCTGCACCTGTGAGTATATTTTATGGGCTACGGAATCTTCTCATTTAAATAAATATTTAATGTTTAATAGGAAAATATTTGATTATATTTCTGAACTTTATTTTGGTTTATGAACTATATAATGTCTGTCGTTAGTCATGCCCATGGATATTCATATCAACCTCTAAAATGAAAAAATAATTACATTTAGAGCTTCCATGCAAATGAATTATTAATTAATGAATGTTTTAAGATCAATAAATAAGATAATTGGATGGATAAAAGTTTACGCACTCACTATTCAAATCATAAAGTTCGGTAGAAAAGTCTATTTAAACCTTTTTATAAAATATACAACTAATTTTTTTTTGTTATTTTAAATATTCTCATTATCTTTTAACAAGGTATTGAGGCCTCTTAGTTCACTTGACTAATTTTAAAAGCACTAAATTCAAATTTATGTGAGATATGATGAATAAAGATGGGAAAGGCTTCTCAATAACTTAAAATAAAGAAAAAAAGAAATTTAAAGTGTATTTCAAAACATATAAAAGAAAAAGAATCTTTAAATTGAGGTAAAATATTAGATCAATTTTAAAAATATTTCTTTTATTTTTTTACATGTATTAAAAATTAATAATTAAATAAAAAAATTAAGACAAAAATACTTATTTAGTCAACTCAATCGAGACACGGGCTTTGCATGTGATTTCATAATCAACTTTAGTCATACTAGGCATGCAAAATGTTATTAAATTGACAAAAGGCCAAAAAGTACTTAAAAGGTACTTCAAAAAGTACATGTTTAACCGTCAGTGGGGTCCTGTGCTTTTCATGGAAATTTATTTTGTTTCTCCGACTCTTTCGAAGTGCCAAACATGTCCTTGAAATTTGGTAGCATCTTAGTATGCGTCTCTCGATGTGCAATCTTAGATATGACTTAACATCTTTGGTAAATGTCATAATTGGTTGCGTGCATTATAATTTTTTTTTAATGATAGTTAGTATTTTATTTAAAAGAGGGAATCCAAAAAATTATGTACAAGTAATTGCACAGTCTAGGTCAGACATGGGTATAAATTTCGGCCAATACATATATCTCGGATTTTTGAGTACCGAGCTGAACTAGCGAGTATCGGCCAATATGGCCGAGATCTTGCCGATATCAGCCAACACAAACTGAAATTTAAAAAATAAAAATAAAAGAGAGATATATCGGCCGATTTTTTTACCCCTTAGGTCAAGCAAGGGACAACCCAAGAGGGTGATCCAAAAAACCAGGCCTCAAATACAAAAAATTGATGGATGCCCATCAACACAAAACAAACAAAAAGCCCACACAACCTGGGCAGGTATAAGCTTTACATGTTGGCATGTTGCATGTTTTGTATTTTGAGGATGCATAGTTAAACTATGTTTTCTTTCTTTGTATTTTGGGTGAATGTCGAAAGTAAACTCAAGTATGAGACTAATGTTTTGTGGATTTGAGTCGAACCTTATGTAAATATGAACCCCAATGACCCAAATGAGTGTAGTTTAACTGGTTGTCTCCTGCCTCAGGAAACGGGAGGTTGTCAGTTCGAGCTCTCATGGCCTAATCTTGGTGTATCATAGGGATAGTGAGCTCACCCATGGAAGTTTTAGTCGGACTGTATCTGAGTTTTTCACACGTAAATCCAAAAAAAAAAAAATATATAAACCCCAATTGTTAGTATGTGGACTGTATATAAACAGTAATTGGGATTTGACGAATGAGTGGATGAATGTAGAAAGTTAGAATCAAATAGTAATAGATGTGATGTAAATGGAATGATGAATATTTGACATGTGGGAATGTCGTTATTATGTCCCACTTTTAGGGGAGACTGGATTTTTGGTAGGATCCTTGGGCTTTCATATGGCCCTAAATGGAGAGAACCTCCCTTCTCTTGGCCGAATTCCCACATGGGAGTGGGGTAGGCATGCAAAGAGAGCATTTTTCAACCCAAAAAAAAATTGTGGTCACGTTTCCCAAAGGTCAGGACATGACAATCTCGATCGACAGGGAATTGTTGGGACAGCGAACGAGTCTCACATTAGGGGATGGTTGGAGCAGTGAACAAGTCACACGTTGGTTGTGAATAGAGAGATAATAAAGGACATGGGTCACTCTATCTAAAGCGCTAGTTGTCAAATCCCAACCTACAGGAACATGAATAACATATAGGAAGCGAAAAATACGGGGATTTTTTCGCCAATCCATCAACCAAATTCATAATAGTGACACTACTTACAAGAAGATAGGAAATTTCTAAATTCAAGTTTTATTAGAGAAGAATTCTTGCGAAAATCCTACAGAGAATTCCTTGTAAATCATGCATTCCTTTTTTCAAAAAATGGGAATAAATTTCCCTTGTAAATCAGGCTTTCCTTTTCAAAAAATCAGTTAAAAAACCATGTCAAGGACATGATTTGACTCTGAAGTGGGGTGAGGCCCTAAGGGATCATGACTCTATAAGAGGTCCTGCCCTAAGTGGGTACAACCCTAAAAGGGTTTAGCCCCAAATTTAACCTGATTTTCAGGCTCAGGCTTCAGTGCATCAGTTTTGTTTCTATCTTGTCTTCTTCGTCTTGACTTATCAATCATGTAGTTGCAAACAAATGTATATAAAGAAATAGGCAATGATAATTGGGCTTGGGAGGGAGCCCAAATTCATGCTAAAAATAAAAAGCTCATGTAATACTGGTTGTGCTCGAATATTGCAAATTGGGGTGGTCTCTTGTGATTTCGGTGTATCTGTCTAGGGTGGGGGTTATATTCTTTTCTCTTGCCCCTTTTCTTTCTGTTTGGTTTTCTTTGGGTCTTCCTCTCTGAGATCCATCGATGCCATCTCTTGTATCTTTTTTCTTGTTCTTTTAATATATATATATATATATATATATATATATATATATATATATATATATATATATATATATTAAAAGAACAAGGAAAAAGATACATATATATTTGTTACCATTCAAAAAAAAAGAAAATTACTGGTTGTGCTCGACGCATTTGATCTTATGGCCCATATCACATAGACTCAGAAATTGGGTCATGTCTATGTTTAAGCCTAAAGGCCTGATTCATTTACTCAAAACGATGACTACTGTTGATCTCAGGATCAAGCACAGATTCTGAAAATACAAGTAATGGAACGGTCTTGGCTAGACCAATTGGACGAGGTCGAACTTAGGCCTGAGCTTAGGCCCTGTACATACTGATGGGGGTAAGTAATAAGATTGAGGAGAGTGTTAGGCAGTACCGACTCTGAAATCTCAAGGGCCTTAGACGCAGTGCATTGTTGGGGGCTTAAGGCCCTGAGAGCAGTGCAAGTGGGGCCCTACAGCTCATTGGTCACATTAAGGGCCCTAAGTGGTGGCCTAGTTGGCCTAAAGCCAAGGCCAACCCTGGTGTCAGGTAATATCTTAAGATCTATTAAGATTGATATAATGAGATAATACTTATCTTGTATTTAGTGAGTTCTAAATATTTCTTTTGTTCTTTTGTGTTATTAAAATATTGTTTGTAGGTTGAATTTAAAAAAGTTAGATTTCTTAAATATCTTTTATTTGTATGATCATGGTGAAATATTGTACATATTAAATTTATCCCATATAAATATTTTAATGCTCTTGTATATATTTAATTCTTTTTAAATGGTTCCATACATTAATGTTTAGTTATTGAACATTTATTTTTAATTTTTTAGAGATTTATGGATATTTTATTGATTAGTCTTTTTAATTTTTAAACTGAGTTAAAAGGCTTAACGGAACAAATAAAAGAAAGAATAAATGAGTGCAGAAGACTAGCAACCAACAAATTGATTTTTTTTATTAGAAGGCGCGCGTTAGACCTTCCCCATAGATCAGGGTATTTGAATTAGAGCCTAATCCGTTAATGCATCGTCTTAGTTTTAGTCTTATCGCCTTTGATTGATTTTTTTTAGTATAGAAAGAACTGGAGCCGGACTTCTTCTAAGGTGAATAGATAAATCAAAATCTGACACAATTTGCTTCAAATTCGAAATACACCTGAGCTTACTAACTTGTTTAATAAACAAGTAATGGGTTGAGGGTGTTGACTTGAACTCCAATAAGACCGGACCCAAACTTAGCCAACCTGACCTGTTGTCATGTCTACCCATTTGGTGCTCCATGCCTAAGGAGTTGTTTGTCATTTTCCAACTATGAAAAATAATGAATATAGAAGAAGAAGGCTTCTTTGCCAAGATCACAAGAAATGTAACATTTTTCTCTCCTTTTAAAGAATCCATTTTAAGGCAATCTTCATTCATTTTAACAAAAATAAAGATGTTGACAAAAAAACAACTAACACATTAGGTTTTCACCATTCGACACAAGACTGGATTTCATAGCACTCATTGAGTAATATGAAAAGAACCCTAACATAAATTTTTTTTTCTCTGAATTACTTTCCTAAAAATCGGATTTGAATGAAATTGGCCATCTCGGCCGATATCTCGAATATCGGATATCAGCCGATATCATTCTCTCTCCTCCATTCTATTTTTTTTTTAATATCGGTTATTATTTATTTTTCTGAATAATAATAATAATAAAATAAAAATCTCTAATTTAAGAAAAAAATTGAAATAGAAAATATCGACCAATGTCGGACCATATTGGACCAATATCAGCCTAGGCCCACAACTGAAATTTAAAAAAAAAAAACTGATATCAGTCGATATGTATCACCGATATATCAGCCATATCAGCCGATATTATTACTCTATCGACTGATTTTTTTCACCTTTGGCACAAGATAATACCATGCACACCAACGTACAAGTGATCATCGTGTCTCCCCAAAATCTCTCTAGACTAAATAAAATTGAATCTTCAAAAAGTACGAGTGACCATCTATAATGCTCATTTCAGGCTGAATTACATATAAATTGCTAGGCCCGTTTTCAGTGTGAATAACTGTCTGAATCTTATTCTTCTTGGAATCATTTTCACGGGTAATGGGCCCACAAAGAGTCCAAACACCAGACTCTCGTTGTGCTTGGGCTTCATAAATAAAACACAACAGTCTCCGGATTTACTTACGGGCCAAAGAATCACACAAGCAACCATGATGGACCTACCTTGGGATGGTTCTTGAGCTTTGTTTCTGGGCCTTTGTATGTGTTTGGGCCTGCACATAATTAAATTCTCGAACACAAGTCTGGCTTTTCCTTATATTTAATACCAAGGGCTACAATGTTTTATACATAAGCCACATAATGTAAGCCTAACATCTTTTTCCATTAATTTAAAGATATAATTTGGACACTTTCATTTAAGTATAGGAAGCAGTTTGTCTAACAAAATCTAATCAGATTCAATTTTCTCACTTAACTTAAATTGTTCAATTTTGATAAATGACTTGATTCATTTAATAGATGACCCGACTTAACTCGCCATTTTTTAACAAATAGATTCAACTCAAACTCAAAAAAAATTGAGTAGCCAATTAATCCTATTATTGTCACGTTTATATGCAACAGTTGCAATTACGTGAGGTGAGGTTTATACCATTTAAAGGGTGATCTTGATATGTGTGTTACTAAAAAAAAATTCCTTCAACAGAAAAATAGATAACTCCGAACTAAACCAAAATAGATCCAAACAAACTTAACTAGTTTAATAAGACTTAAAATGGACTTGAACCCGGAGATAAAAAATTCAGGTTTACCGAGATAGCGGCCAATCTCGGCCGATATCTCTCTCTCCTTTTTTTTTTGGGTTAAATTTCGATGTGTATTAGTCGAAATTTATACCCAAAGTGAATCTGAACTAGATAAAGACCCAATCTAAACTCGACTCATGTAATCATCTCAACCCATTTGCTAGGTCTATAAAGCACTATTTACATTTCTCTACACAACTATCACCATTTGAGCAGCTGCCACCTAAGTGATTTTTTTTTTAAAAAAAAAAAACTAAATTAAAAAATCTTATTTGTCCTTACTCTCCAAATTGGAGATTTTGCTACCAATTTCATTACTTTCACTTCCACTAATGAAGTCTCTCCAGTTGAGTCCATTTATCTGGAATTACTCCACTTAATTATGATACCTAAAATTTACTCGTCACCCAAACTTTACAATAGTATTTTTCTCACTTATCCAACACTTCATTAATTCAATTGGATATGCCTTTCGAATTAGAATGGATTGATCCACAAACAGTGAAGACGAGAATAGAATCTTAGCCACCCAAGTTGACTTGGTTTCCTACCATCTTTAATCAGCTCAGTTTCTTCTCATTGCTTGGCTTGCTTTTGCATTTTTAGTATAGGTATTAAAGTGTGTTTTTATATTAAAAGTTTAATTTTGGGCAGCGTTCTTCTCACGGGTATTTTGTATTTAGCGACACGGGTTTTAGTGTATTCCTGATTTACCCTTCGCATAAACAGTAAAATTTCGATAGGTTGATTTTTACTGTTCATGTGAATTTCGGCGAGCCGATTTAAACTGTTCATGAATTTTGTTGAACCGATTTGCACGTTCATGAATTTTGACAAGTCAATTTGCACTGTTCATGAATTTTGGAGAACCAATTTACACTATTTATGAATTTTGATGAGTCAATTTGCACTGTTTATGAATTTGGCGAGCCGATTTGCAGAATTTCTAGAATTCTTTTTTCTTCGGTACGATATGTGGAGGACAAATTGGACATCACATTAAAACCCGTATACGTATAAACAAAATGCCTGTGGGAGGATCGTTCGCCTTTAATTTTGTAGAAAATATTTAAATCTTAATTTAAAAAAAGTGAATGTAAATATAGATCTTGAATTTAAAAATCTGATATTGAAATCTTGCCTACACCCAAATGAGACCCATTTCCATCCGTACACCTCGGAAAGATAATAAATATCTGAGCGCTCCTTTACTCATTCAGAGCCAATGACCTTTTGGAGAAAATTTAATGGCTTTCCCTGAATCTCTTTTCATTTCCATGAATTCCTCTCTCTCTTTTTAGGTCATTAGACAAACCTTCCACAGTCCAAACACCACTGAGAGTGAGAGAGAAGAAGAAGAAGAAGAAAACAGAGAAAATCAAAGAAATGGAAGCAGCAGTGGTGAATATAAGCAGATGTGAGTGTGCTGCCAGTCAGCACAAGCAAGTTGTACTCTCCACCTTTGCAGATACTCCACTTCCTGGCAAGAGAATGGAGGCTTTAGATACTCAAAAGGTGGATTCGATGAAGTCAAAACTCAGAACTGAACCAAAAATCACAATCATAAAAGCTTCATCAGCCGGCAGTGGATGTTCCATCCACAGAGTTCCCCATCGTTTCCGCCAAGACAATGAGAACTCGTTCGAGCCCAAAATCATCTCAATTGGCCCGTTTCACCACCACAAAAGAGGACCCCATGAAGAACAAAAATGGAGGTACATTCAAGCCATGGAAGATCACAAATGGAGGTATCTTCATTTGATTCTCAGTCGAATTGGTGAGAACTGCTTGGACAAGCTCTGGGCAGCTGCCAAAAAATCTGAGAAAGAAGCCCGAGAGTGTTACTCGGAGGAATTCGACATCGACAGCGATTCCTTTGTTGAAATGATGGTTCTGGATGGCTGCTTCATCATCGAGCTCTTCCGAAGGTCATGGACAAAGGAATTTGAAGATGATCCGCTCATCAGACTGGAGTGGCTGAAGAAGCACCTGGCCATTGACTTGCTCATGCTTGAAAACCAGATGCCATATTTTCTTCTCAAAACTCTCTTTAATCTGATGAATATTTCCTGCTCCTGTCTTGCAGAAATGGCTCTTGGGTTCTTCGACTTTATGCTTCCAACCAAGAAATACACAGAGCATTCCAGCCATGAAATTCAGAATCTACTCCATTTGGTGCACGTCAGTCTTGTTCCTTCCTCCTGTGAGAAAGAGAGTCTAAAGCCAGGGGATACCATGAAAATGATCCCCTGTGCATCTGAACTTCAAGCAGTCGGATTTTTGTTCAAGAAGAGGGAGACCAATTGCAGTGGAGGCTTCTTGGACATAAATTTCCGACGTCGATTTGGGGTGGTATATTGTGGTATTATCGAAATCCCTCCGGTAATGGTTTCAGATGTTACCGGCACTCTGTTCCTTAATCTCGTCGCATTCGAGCAGTGCTACCGCCATGTCGCCACCGACTTCTCGGGCTACATCGTCTTTCTTGATTGCCTCGTCGCCACCGTGAAAGACGTCGGAATTCTCTGCAACCATGGAATCGACAACTGTTTTGGAAGCAACCAGCACCTGGTTGATCTTGTAAACAAGATTGGGGGAAAGCTTATTGTTGATAACATTGGCCTTCTCAAAACCTTCAAAGAAATCAATGGACATTATGAAGGAATTACGAATCGTCGATTGCGAGCGAGCTTCAACCGGAATTACGTAAAGAATCCATTGGCAGTGATTTCTGTGTTCGTTGGCATTCTCTCTGTTCTCACTGCCATTGTCTTCCAGCTTCTTAATCTAATTAGATCTTTTAATAAATAAGCCATTTTCTTCACCGTATAAGCTTTCATACCGTATGTTTGTATTGCTCACTGTACTGTTTGGAAATCAAATAAAAAAATGTTTTGTTTTGTTTTGTTTTGTGAGAATTAATTGCAGCAATGTAAAAAGTTGTAATAAGACTTCATCTCTCAGAATAATTTGCTCACTTGTCCTGATGACATAATAATATAAATATTTTTTTAAAGAAAAAATCAAAAGTGGTTCAATGCCAAAGAATACAAATTTAATTTTTTTTCTTTTAATTTATATGGTGGGCACAATTATAATCGAATTGATTTCATTTGAGATTCCCAGTTCTCGTAAATGGCTGACTCAACTGTGTGTGTGTGTGGGTGTGACTTAACAGGTGAAGGATAGCCCAGATGGGTACTGTTGTGCATCGATTAGTGCCAAAGTAAATAATGTATCATCTTTTCTTCTGATGTGACTTTTCCAACAACGAGAGGGAGAGAGCTGTACAAAATTCAATAGGCATGACGTTGAGTGATCTTCAGCCGCACTCGAAAGTTGGGGCATTCCCTAAAATCTGAGGGGCTACAAGAGATTTCAGAGATTTTTGTAACGGCTATATTAAAGAATTTAAATGTGAAGGTCTTTTTATCTTGAGATTTAGACAGTAGCCAACGCCGTCTATACTCGGAACTGACTTGAGTCCCACCTTCAAAATGCAGAGGGAGATTAGGATTCGAGTCACTTCACTCAATTAGTTTCTTAAGTTTAATATTCAGATCTTAACAAGTGGTATCAGAAATAGATTTTAACACTATTTCATATAGGCTCAAAAGATCCCCTAAGTGACCCTGTAGAAAAGATAATCTATGTATTATATTAAATCCCTATGCTATTACATGTATATATAGCCTCTAGCCGACCCTAGGGCTATCACAATCAGACTCAAACACTTAATTAATTATAAATCAATTACACCTCTTAATTAGAAGTAAACCCAAACTAGAATCCTAATTACATTATAATTAGGATAATCTAAATATATATTCCAACACGCCCCCGCAAGCTGAAATGTGAATGAACGTGAAGCTTGGAACGTGGAGAACCAACAGATGAACTACAAAAGTGGCACACCAACTGGCCACGAAGATTTGTTGAAACAGCACACTGATTGGCTGCAAAATTTGTTGAAGAGGCAGCGTTGAGTAGCTGCAAATAGCAAAATGACAAGTGGCGAACACCAATGGCGGCTTGAAATAGAGAAAGAGGTTCGGACAACAGTAGTGGTCATAAGACAATTGTCCGGCAAACAATGATGGCAATATGGAATAAATGCAGGTGACGAATGACCTGAAAAACAAGGGGCTGAAGCTATAACATCGATCAATCAGATCTTAAAGGCTAGCGAACAATAGTTGTAGCCATAAACCCCCCGCAAATAAAGGCTGAAGTCATAAAGACCAGCAAATAGGGCTGTAGCCATAAAAGGCCAGCAAATGAGGTTATAACCATGAAAGGCCAGCAAATGAAGCTGTAACCATGAAAGGCTAGCAAATGGGGCTATAACCATGAAAGGCCAGCAAATGGGGCTTTAGCCATGAAAGGCCAGCAAATAGAGCTGTAGCCATGAAAGGCCAGCAAATGACTGTAAAGTCATAAAGACCAGCAAATGAGGCTGTAACCATGAAAGACCAGCAAATGAGGTTATAACCATGAAAGGCCAGCAAACAATGGAGATGAATCAGAGTCCTCCAAATAAAAAGAGTGAATGAATTCCACAACAAATGGACATGTGTCCAAAACATGTTGTCTCTTTTTCGAGAAACGACAAAAAAAGACGTGCTCGAGAAGGGCAATTTGTGTCCCTTTCTTCGACTTCAATCAGCCTGCTCGAGAAGGGCAATTTGCGGCCCTTTCTTCGGCTTCAACAAAATAGGAGGAGAAGGGTTGTGTCCCTTTCTTCAGTTCTCCCCCTTTCTTCTAGACACATATCTCGTAGATTGTGGTAAGAAGAAACAACAAAACACGAGGCTGAGAACAGTAAAAAAACAAACAAGAACTCCAACAAAAAGTAGCCATGGATGACCATCATCAGTACTGCTACGGTCTGTGAGTTCAAATGCATAAGCTAGGGTGACAGCTTCAAGTTGCCTTCCATTATTTACTAGAAATTCTACCACCCCTGGCATTTTTTCTGTCAGTCCCAAATCTCTTAGCAAAAATGCCCAAATCTGCTGTGGTGGCTATCAGTTGTAAGACAGAATGCAGCAGTTGCTGCAACAGCAGAAGCAAATCTAGAAAAGGGTCTTCCTTCTCCATTTTTGCAGCATTGGTGCAGCACGGGCTGAGTGGAGAGGCCTGCGATGAGCATAACATCAACTAGGGAAAACAATCGAGGTTGAAACAGGGCTGAAACAGAAACAGGACTAAGGGTATTTGTGACAGTATTCTTTTTTTTTTTTATGCCTCAAGATGCAGAACTGTTGCAGATCTGGTACAAAACAGCAACAAAAATGGCTGCAAACCAGATCTGTGGCGGTGGTAGGCAGCGGCGAAAGCGACTACGGCGGTAGCTTCCATTCTTGAGTTTGTCGCAAACAGATCTAGATCAGTTCTGTGAACGGGGCACTAATAGCAGCATCTGGATGAATGGCAGATCTGAAAAGAAATGGCTTAGATTTGCTAGGCGGTGCAGCGTGTGGCAGCAATAGAGCAGTGTGATGCAACAGCACAATCCGTTAAGAGGGAAGAACTTGCCAGGAAGATGCAATGACGGCCAACTGGCTGATCTGAATCTCAAGATCTGGCGATTTGGGACGGTCTGAAAACAAAGGCACTGCAAAGGACAAGACAATGGGCTGCCTCTTTGGTCACTGAATCGGAGAGAGCAACACGCCTAACACGGCAACAAACCGGTTTTGCCTCTCTGTGCGGTGAACGACAGAAGGTGCAAGTTGTGGGCGATGGCAAAAAACATATCTGAGAAACTGTTTGATAGATCTGCAAGTTGTGGGCATATCTGGGCCCGACGATGATATGCGAACAAGGCAGAATGCGCACAGATCAGATCAGATCTGAGAGACGGACGGAGAAGGATGGCCATGAGAAGAAACGAGATCTGAGACTTGTCTCAGTACTTTTTTTTTTCTCCGATCGAAGGAGATGTGGATGGCGCAAATCAACAAGACCAAAGAGTTAGCAGCAGACTAGCGATTCTTCCTCTTGATGTGCAGTCGGTGAGAACAAGGCTCCTTGTGGAGAGAGGCTGGTTGGCTGTCGCAGGGGACGAATCAGCAACACAATCTCAGATCTGATATGGGTCGGCATCAATACCGACGGCGAGAGAGGCGGAAGACGGGGAATCTTTCTGAAGCAAGATCTGATGAATACGATGGAGAGATGTTTGACGCAGCAGAAGAGGGATCTGCAAGAGATTGTGCAGCAGGTCTGACGATCGTAGAACAACACAAACCAATGAGAAGGTGCAGATCTGCACGAAGAAGGAGCAGACATAGCGATCTGTCGGTGTTCCTGAAAATCAGATCCGTTGACTTCTAGACGAAAGAAAACAGGGTCGACGACGATAACACAAACAACTCTCAATCGAAGGTAGCAAAGCGATTTAGTCTCTGCAGAAAACTGGAAAGAAAAAAAGCCAAGAAACAGGCAACAGTCTTGCCTGAGCAGTAGCGGAAGTCTGGGTTGAACAAAGCATAACACACCAAGCGCAGGAAACCAGATCTGAATGGTAGATCTGAGGCCTGAAAAACTACACGGATGTGTGCTGGAGACAAGATGGAGGAATGCTGCTGGTGTTGGGGATCCAAACGTGAGACCCACATGGCGAACAGAGCAAGAATAGTGTCTCTCCCTCCCTCCCTCCCGCTGCCGATGAATCTCCTCAGGCAGAGGGAGAGAAAAAAAAACTGATTATTGAAGGTCCACTAAGATCTAATTTTGACTGATACCATGTAGAAAAGATAATCTATGTATTATATTAAATCCCTATGCTATTACATGTATATATAGCCTCTAGCCGACTCTAAGACTATCACAATCAGACTCAAACACTTAACTAATTATAAATCAAATACACATCTGAATTAGAGGTAAACCCAAACTAGAATCTTAATTACATTATAATTAGGATAATCTAAATATATATTCCAATAGACCCTTCTCTTTAACCGTGAAATCAACAACTCCTATGGCTGCAATCAATCCCTGGTTACTCTCGTCAACAAGATTGCGTCTGTACTGATACTAGATGAGGATGATTTCTATCTTTCCCCTATCTTCAAAGAAATCAACGATTATTGAGCAAGCTTCGTTCAAAGTTTCTTGAAGACTCCATGGGCAGTAATCTCCCTTTTTACTATCATCTTCTTCCAAATCCTTGGTTTGGTTTAGTCTTTCTTCTCCCCTTAAGCACTAGACCTGATAATTGGGTTGGATTCTCTACTTCATAACCATCTTCGTATTCTACTTTGTAGTTTGTATGGTTTTGTTCTGCCTTCTTTGCTGGTCTCTATCCATCGTATGCATGTCTAAATTGTTTTCCTTGCTTGGTTTTTTCCCTTTTTTTTTAACTTTATGTTGGTGTTGGGATTGAGTGATTTTGTGGGTAAAGCATGGGATGAAAGTGTGCAAATAAAAGGTTGTATAATAAAATAGATTTTCCATAATGATATAGAAAGATGTTTTATAATTTCTTTAATATTGAAAGGTTAGAAGTGATTATTAGCGTTTTATGAAATTTGAAAGTAAATTGAAGGTTAAATATTTCATGAAGTTTGGGTTATTGTTGGTGAATGAAATTATGGAGGATGTGTGAAAATTTTGGGTTTTATGTGTTTGGAAATGGTGGATGGAGTAATTAGGAGAGTAATATGATGTTTAAATGTTAGATCTCATGCATTTCTTTTAATTTTTTGAATTTATTCCAATTTTTTGCTCTATTGTAAATGAAAAACTGGGGGGTTTTGGAAATAAATTATTTTTTCATTTACTTGGTGTACGGATAGGGTGGCTGCAATGAACTTGCTTCATTTGAACTCTCACCTATTGTTTTTTATAGTCTGATTGTCATTTTGCATTCAATTTTGAGAGAGAACTAAAGTAATAAGAGAGACGTTGGAAAGGAAGGAGAGTCAAGGATAAAGAGAATGCTGAATGAATACTAAATGAAGATCATTCCCATGGATTTTGATTTATTGGTGGGGCCAACTCAAAATGTATTTAAGAATTTAATTATTATTCATTATTAAGAAAGTCATTTCTATTTATAAAAATGGAAAGAGATTCAATCAAGAAAGAGTAAATAAGTGATGAAAAACGATAACTGATGAAGCACCGGTTAAAAACTGATATATCATTCAAAAGAACAAACTTACATTCCATCACTCTTATCTTCTTTTGCTTTGAAAGAGGTGAACATGAAAACATCTAAATGAATATGAGCAGTGATCTTTACACCATAATTTTCTTATAGTGCAACTTTTAAAAGGAAATTACAATTTTACTTTTACTTTAGAAAAGATGAAAAGAGAAGGAAAGAAAGAAGTAAAAGGAAATTTGCTTTTAAAATAGTGCCCTTGCGCTATGAGAGAAAATAGGAAAGAGAGAAGTAAAAGTAAAATTGAAATTTACTTTTAAAATAGTGCACTATAGAGAAAATAGTGGTATAAAAATTACTGTGCATGAATATGCTTGTCCCTGTCTATTTGTGCCTATTCATAGCTAAATCTCTTTTATAGATGTTAAAATATTTACAGAGTTTTTCCTATAAAAAAATTCTTTAATAATATTATCTAAGGAGTTTTTATTCAATTTGTTCTTTTGTATATTATTAGAATTAGTCTCAATTATATATTTATTGAATAATATTCTTAAAATATTTTTCATTTATTGACATCTAATTATCAGAGAAGTAGATCGATATCTCTTTCCATCAAAACACCAGTGTTTATCAATTACATACAATTTATCACTATTTTTTGTAGGGTAGCGATCCTTCCACAAGTATTTTGTGTAACGAGACACGTGATTTAGAGTATTGCTCATTTTACCCTTCTACTGTCGTACGAAATCATTAAAAAAAAAAAATCAGTGATCCGATCAATGAGTCTATGAGTGATCTGATTTGCTATTTGTATGAAAAAAATAGTCTCACTTAGATAAATTTTAGTGAGCCGATCAATGAGCCGATTTATACCGCAGTAGAAGGGTCAGTGATCCGACAAGCTCATTTGAAGAGTTCTGCTAATCGGTTCGAAAGATAAAATAGACAATATAGTAAAACTCATGTTAAATTACACAAAATATTTATGAGATGATTGCTACTTTTTTAATTATTGTGAGGGTGAAATGATGCAACATTTCTTTTCAGTACTATCGTTACATACAATTTATCACTTTTTTTTTTTGTATTATTGTGAGAGTGAAATGATAGCAACATTTCTTTTGAGTAGAAGTGGTGGACCATCAATGTGTCATAAACAGCTTCTATCACTAAGGGCAAGTGGTGTGGGATGGCCATATATAGCTGGCTATGTCACTAAATGTAGCCAGCCATATAATTAAATAATATATCTTTTGATGACATGGCTGACTATAATTTTTAGCCAGCCTCGTCACACGGTATAGTGTTAACTAGAATGGTTATTTTTTAATATTTTATTATTATTTTTTTATATACATTTTTTTAACAAACTTAAAAGAAAATAAATATAAAGACATTACATATTTTTTCACAAGTAATTAAATAAATTAACAAATCATATATATTTTCTCACAAGTAATTAAATAAATTAAAAAACATACATATTCTCTCACAAGAAATTAAATAAATTAAAAAGACATACATAATTGTGATGCTGGAAATAAATAAATTAAAAAGATATTACATACTCTAGTATAAATAAAAATACATTACATATGATTGCCACCTTGAGTTAATTTATTTATGATTGCATTTTGTGGACTAAATTTGGTAATGAAGAAGTTTAAAGAGAATATTTTTAGAAATGTAATTTTCCATATTGTTTGCGATGAATAAAATATTATTTTTAATATTTTTGTTTCTCAATAGCTATAATTTTAATTTTTGTACAGAATAATTTTAATTTTTTGTTTCTCATATATTTTGTTTACAAATGTAAAGGAAAAAAAAAATTCAAAAGGTAAAGAGTTATTTTTTATTTTTTGTATAAAAAATAAAATAATAAAATAAAGAAAAAAATAATTATTTGCCCTAATATACAAATTATACCCAAAAACAAAACAAAAAATCCAAAATAATCAAATAAATAAATAAAAAGAGAAAATCAAAAAAATCAAAAACTATATACAAGTTATATATATATAATATAAAAAAGAGGAGAGAGAGAGAAATGGTTGGCTACATCTATTATCTGTAGTCAGCCATTTAACAATAAATGATGTAGACTCCACAAGTAGCTATTCTCATACGGTCCACATTCGATGGCCATATATGGCCACCACACCGCTTACTCTAAAGTAGCAGCAATTTAAATAATATTCCATCAGGGGGACATTTGTTGTCGGCATCATATCTCCTTTGGACAATATGGACGTCTAACTCGATTACTACTAACCTGAATGGATAGGCTTGGGCTGCTTGACTTGACTTGGTGCTCGATAAACAAAGACTTAACTGCTTAATAAAAAAGATTTGGAACCTTAATTTAATATTATCAATTAAATCGCACTTAAATAAATTATTATTATTATTAGAACTATAATGGCTGTACAATCATTCAACGTCATGGCCCAAAGAGGTTCTTTTGGTGGACATTACAATCTCCTTTAGATACTTTAGATAATAAAATAAATTGACAAAGACTTATAGTATATCTGATTAGGAGTAAAACTCGACCTGAGAAATTAATGGGTTTTAGATTATGATTGTGTATATGTCAAGTAAAATCGAGTTGACAAAAAATAAATCTGTATGAAATTAAGGTCGGGTAGGATTGAAAATTTTAAAAGCAACCTGACCCGACTCAATTCGACTAGAGTGCACCAAATAATAAAACAGCACTTGGGTTGAGTCGAATCAGAAATTCAGGTCAGGTTGGGTTGAGTAACTTGGGTCAGCCATTCGGGTCGTGTCAGGTCAGGTTAAATAATTTTTGAGATAGGTTGAATTGGATTTATTGAAACCTGACTCGATCCGAGTTTCAGCCCTATATCTGATAAAATCTTATAATTATAGTTTAAAATTGTGAGTTCAAATCATATAGATGTCAAATAGATAGACAATCCATAAAATTAATTTGTCAAATTCAAATATAAAAGATCTAACTCAAGATTGATGGGATAAATAATTTAATTGAAAAGTTAAAAATTTCCAATTTTCATCGCATTTTCTATTTTTCATTCATAAATTAATTTTCATCACTTTTTATTTACCAAAACCGTTTTAGTTAGAAGAGAAAATCGACTACACTCCTGACAACCCTTGTCACAAATATCAGCGGTATTTTCAAATTTACCGCATTTTTATCGGCAAAATACTATTACCGCATTTTTATCGGCAAAATACCATTACCGCATTAAAAACGCGCTTTTATTGCCACAACGATAAATTTTCGGTAAATTCTCGATAAAATCGCTTTAAAAACGCGATAAACGTTAATGACGCGATAATATCCCAATAAATTGTAGGTAAATTCCTGATAAATTCCCGGTAAATTCCCTATACCATTTTTATTTCATTAAATTTTTTATTTATTCTATTTTTTATTTTCTAAATATTATAATTTTCAGGATATTTTTCCATTAAATACTCGGTAAAAATTCGAGAATTTAAAAATATCTTGTTATTACTAATTGCCGTTAATATCTCGAGAACGGTATTTGTCACAATGCTGACAACTTCACTGTGACACCAAGTCTAAAGGCATCCCATCATTCTTCAATTTCATACAAAATCTAGTCCTAAAAATGTGAAGATATTAGATCTTTATGGATTTGACTATTTTCCCCTAAGTATCCTTTTTTTCCAATTTTCATTTATTTTTATGTAATATCTCTATAATTCTTGAATATTCATGAAAATATATTTCAAAAAACGAGAAGTCAAGATATTTAAAACTTGAATCAGACTTAAATTCTATAAATCATTATATTTTTATATTATTTAAAATAGCCCTATAAGTATCATACTTATAATCTGAAATCACATAAAAAGTCTCATCAAACTAATAAATTTCACTTAATTCTTAATTTGTTAACAATTTGTGACATTGATTTTTAAATGCCACGTGTAGAATGGTCACAACAGCTCTCTTCTTATATATTGTTATTGTAGTATAAAAAATAAAATAAAAAATTGTTCCACATGATACACGTGCATGACCCACCTATCCATATTTAAGCTCTTTATAAAGTAGGCTGACCCACACCTATCAATAATATTATAATTTTTTTGTGACTAGCTTGTTTGTCTTCCACACCGACAACACAAGATTCTTTCAGCAGAGCTGTCAATGAGATTCCAAAGTAATGAACAACTGATGAAAGGCTATTATTGTTACTAACTCACATGGTACATAGTTGGTGAACTATGTAACTATTATTGGTACCGAATAAAGGAAGGCTTGAGATTTGTAGGAAAGAAGAGAGTGGAATAAAATAAAATAAAATATTGAACAGATAATTTAATTGATTTTAAATTTTAAATTTAGATTAAAATGTCTTAAATCTAATTTTTTAAACTTAATTAATATATGAAGTTTATTGATAATTTATTTTATTTTTACAATTAGTCTATATTGTTATTAGCTCACATCGTACATAGTTGTTGAGCTTATTATTGTTACTAGTAATTTAGGGAAGGTACCAAATAAAGAAAGACTCAAGGCTATATAAAAGAGAGTAGAATAAAATAAAACAATAAATAGATAATTTAGTTGATTTAAATTTTTTATTTTAGATTAAAAAATCTTAGATCTAATTTCCTCTGAATTTACTTAATAGACGAAGTTTACATGTGATTTCTTTTATTTCTAAAATTAGTCTCACCTTCAATATGAACTGAAAATATTTATGATATAAAAAAACTAAACTAAAATAAATATAAGTCATAAGCACTCTAGTGAATTTGGACTATAGAGATCTATTTTAAGTAATTTTGTTTATAAGTTTTTACTTCTTCTAATCAGGGGTTTAAAAATCGGTATCGGCCGATATATCGGCCGATATTTTTCTCTTTCCTCCATTTTTTTTAAGATATCGGCCGATATTTTGATATCGGCCGATATGATACGGCCGATATTGCAGCCGATATTGTGAATTTCGGCCGATAACGATATGTATCGGCCGATATTCATAGCTTAAAAACCGATACATATCGGCCGATACGATATGTATCGGCCGATATTTGTACCCCTGCTTCTAATTATAAAATGAGATGTCAAACTCATTTTATAATAAAAAGTTTAGATAGATAGATTATAATGAGTTTTATGAAATTGGTGAAAATGGATTAACTAAGTCATCCTACTTAATTTTTAATATCAGAATAAAATCTTTAAATAAATATTGATGATGCTCAATGCAATTTATATGATGTAAAATGTAAAAAAAAAAAATGGAATTTAAATTTAAATAAAAAATAATAGTTTTAATAATCTAAATTTACTTGGACAAAAGAGACACACAAATGTTTTACTACTTCCACCTAAAAGAACTCTGATATGTTGATTTTTTTATAGAATGATGCACATAAACTCATTTTTACATTAATTATCATAAGATAAAGACTAAGATGATCAAATGAGAATTATAAAAATATTTTTATCTATTTTCTTTTATATAAATCTTGGATTATCCCATTTTAGATTTTTCTTAAATTTATCTTTTTTTCTACTTAAAAGTGCATTCTTCCCACGTCACTTCCCTTCCGTAAGCAATGACATCAACAACAGTTTCCTATGAAAATAAATTCCACCGGTAGAAATTTTAAAGATTTAAAGGAGATTTTATTATTTAAAAAATTATTTTTTAAGCACTATGTATTTCCAAAATTTCTCAAATTGAATATCCGGACTAATTACGATAGCATGATAAAAATACTTTAAAAATTTAAGGTCTTTTGAGACTCCCAAATGCTTAAAACACAGTGTTTTATAAATAAAGGTATTCCTGTGCCAAAAACACATTTGGGAGTGTCAAAAGACCTTAAAGTCTCAAAGTATTTTTATGGTTATCGTAATTAGCCCGGGTATTTAATTTGAAAAATTTTGGAAATACACAGTGCTTAAAAAATAACTTTAAAGTTTTAAAGAGAATTTTATTATTTAAAAAAATATTTTTAAATATATTATAACTTTATAGAATACTACATTATTTTAGATAAATTATAACTTTATAGAGTAATACACTATAGAGAGTTTATTGTATTTAATGCATATATAATTATTTTATAGAATACAAATATTATTTGTGATTTTTATAAAATGAACATTTATATATTTTACTTTCACAATTATTATTTTTATTTTGTGTGACAACAGAGTTTTATAATAATTTATCAATTAAATTATTTTCTTTATTCAAGTGAATGATGCAAAGCTTACATTGTCATCTAAATTTAATGTTGCCAATGCAATAACAGATGTCACATATAATTGACATTCATGACCCAATCTACCTTTCATAAAAGTATTGATTGATATTCATGAACCCACTAACCTTAAATAAAAATATTAATTGACATTCATGACCCAACCTATCCTCGAACCAAACGCATGTCTCGTCATCAAGCCAAAGACATGACCTACAATGTACGAACTAAATTAAACCCAAATTATTATTTTGAAAATTATAATAAACATTAAATATATTTTTTAAATAAAAATGGGCAAGGTGCACTTTTACGGTGTAGAAGTTCTTAATAGTTAATACCTTTCAGGCTGCTTCTTTTCTTCTTTCTTTTTTCCTTGCTTTCTTTTTTTAAAAGAACTTAAGGAAATCTCCGAGTCTACTCTAACAGTCTTTTCTTGCTTTCTTTATTATAATTATTATAAAATATATTTTTATTTTTTTTTTCTTTCCCTTACACTTGGTAAGAATAGAGCTCTCAAACAATAGAACACTTGAGGAAATGATGTTCCATAACAAGGCTATTTCTAAGGAAGATATTTTCCCAAATCACATTTAAGATAGTTTTTAAAAAAATGTCAACCAATATTTAACTTATAGTTGGACCCATGTGGGTCTTGTCAAAAATTTTAATTTTGATATTTAGAAATTTCAAAAGAGGCCCAAATGTAAGAAGGGATGAAATTTAGACCAGTGTTAGAAATGAAAACAAGTATCCTTTGGAGTAGTGGAAGTGGGTTGCAGGAAAGGGAAAGAGTAGAGAAAACATAAGTAGAAGATAAGATTGCAGTTCCAAGTCTAATCAACTCACTGGATACAAAGACCAAAAAGATCAAAATCAACCCAAGAAAAAAAAATCCCACCAAAACCATCAAAAGAAAAAGACCGGTCATTTTAAAATAGAAATAAGACCAAAAGAAAACCCAACAGAACAAACACCACCAAACAATCAAAACCACTAAATAGTTCAACCAACTTGCAGTCTATTGAGTCCAAAATACCCAAATCACCTAATAAATAAATCCCAATTCCTAGATCCTACAAAATCACTAGATCCATGATTTTAAGGAAAAAAAATAGTGACTTTATAGCAAAGAAAGGAACAAAGAAATCCAGCTAATCAAAATTCACCATATGATCAAACCACTGAAAATAGATTCAATCAAGTCACTGCTTGCAAAGGCCAACACAAAATCCCAGAAATCACAAAAACATGAAACCCAATTCATAAAATCCCAGAAATCACAATAAGCATGTTTGGCAGAAGTGCCTCCTGAGTTCAAGATTCTTCAAATTCCAGAAATAGCAAATTCTGAATGCAATTGCCATTTTGCATTGGGCACGCTTCAAATTATTGGCTGGAATCAGAAAATTACACAATCTAAAGCTTGTCTCGTTGAAATTTCTAGCATAACTTATAATTCCTTAAGCTCTGGAATTGGCAATGCTATTGCTACTTGAAGGTTTTAGTAGAAACTGAGAATTCTATAATTAAAGTGGTTCAGGCTTTAGAATTCCAACATAACACCACTGAAGGCTGAATGGAATACCCTAAATTGGAATTGTTTGCAATCTCATAATACCCACACTAAAATTTCCATTCCACTACAAATGGAATTCAAAGAAAAAAATTGTGAATTCCATAAAACCTCAATTCCACCCAATAATTTATAACGGCTGTGTCATAGGAATTCAACAACAACACTTTCAAATGAGAATTTCAAATCCCATGGAACTGGAAGAAGACAGTGGTGTCACAATTCCCACTCTGACATTCCTCCTCCTCCAACCACAGCTTTTTTTTAATAGTTTTGTAACTTCCACATAAATTCATTTCACAATATCAAAAGTTTCTACCAGAATTTATATTCCTTGAATTCTGAAAATAGAAAATTCTGCTTATTCTTGAATTTGAGGAATTCCTGGAGCCATTTTGATGTTGGGTGACATTGAAGGTTTTAGTGAGAATCCGAGAAATCTATAATTGAAGTGGTTCAGGCATTGAAATTAAAAAATGATGCCCACTGAAGGAAATCCCCTGAACTGGAGTTCTATAGGATCTCATAATTCCCATGCTGAAATTTATATTTCATCCCCTGAATCTTTGAACTTCAAGAATGCATGGTGTCAAAACTTCACAATCTCCATCCAGAATCCTTTGACCTTAATAAAGATCGTTTTCCTATCTAACTTTGTTTGTGAAATTATTGCAATTATTTGTTTGTGAAATTTTATTTCTGAGGACAGTTGTTATTACAGATGCTGACTCACTCGATTCCTGCAGAGGAATAAACTCAGTGAAATGTGTTAAAGGTGAGACTTTGGAATTTCTTATTCCACAAACACAAGTATTTTTTGATAGACTTTACATTGTTTTGATTTTCATTTTGGCAGTTGAACCAGGAAGGACACGATCTCTAGTTGAGAGATGGGAAAGGAGGGAAAGATGTACTGACACTGAAGCTCCTAAAATAATAGATTCATCTAAGATGCCCGAAGCCCTCACATCGCCTCCCAAAATGGTAGTTTCATACTTCCATTGCTTATCTTTTTCTCTGAAAGTATGGGTTCTGCATGAATTTTATTCAACAATACATGATTACTGAATGTGTTGTGAATTGTCCAGTACTTGGACTGACAATTTTTGTTATGGATGCAATGCATATCAGACAAAAAAGGTTGCAAAAGACAAACCACAAAAGTAAATAAATTACCTGTGACGGATGCGTAGGGCGGCGACAAGGAGCGACCCAAGCGGCAGCAAAGGGGCAAAGGGCGACGGCGTTCGCCGCTGCAAATCCGAACAGAGAAGAGGGTTGAGGGAGAGGATTGAGAGAACTGAGAGAGAAGGGAAGAGATTGAGTGAGAAAGAGAGTAAAATCCGAGAAAGAGACGGCAAGAGAAGGGAAGAGAGGGAGCAAAGCGACTGCGAGAGAAGGGTTTTGGGCGATCGAGAACGACGGCGAGAGAAAGCGATCGAGAACCCAAGCGGCAGGGGCGAAGGGCGAAGGCGAGAGATGGAGACACAGTGCTTGCTTTCGAAGGGGCAAAGAGAAGGAAGATAAAAGAACGGCTAGGGTTGATACGAAGGGTTCTTACGGAAGCTTTAGAAATGGAAATGCGCGGACCGTCCGAGAAATGGAAATGTGCGCTGACCGTCCGACGGGCTCGCTGACTGTCCGCGGACCTTCCGCGGCCCGTCCAAAATTAAACGGACAGTCCGAGTCCGAGTCCGTGGACCTCAGGATCCGGCCTGTATGTTTATTTTTCGGGCCGGGCCGGACGGTCCGTGGGCCGGATCCAGGTCCGTTTACACCCCTAGTATTTATATATCACACTTCTGATCCAAATTTTCTTCAATTTCAATTTGAGACTAAAAAAATTACCAATTTTTTTAATTTTTATTGAAATTTGCCTCCAAGTTCAATTTTTTTATTTGACTCCAATTTTAAAAAGAAAGCATTTAAAATAAGAATTTTGAGTTTTAGTAGGCAACAATTTTCAGAAAAAAAAAAAATTAAATACTACAACTATGACCTCAGTTTACTAAAGTTCAAAAATCTTCATGCTAGATGAATGTGCTAAGCCAAAACCTCATGCAAGTTCCACTTGTTATTACATGATGGTACCTTTTAAGTAAAATATTAATTAAACTAATAACAATTTATATAAAGTTATATATTATTTTATTATTTTTCATTTAAAGTTTAGTGAATTTTCTTTTTTAATTTACATGTGGAAAACTACATGATACCCAGCGTAAAACCCCCATGGGTGAGTCCACTACTCCTAGAGCACACCAAGGTTAGGCCATGGGGGCTCAAACCCGCAACCTCTCTGTTCTTGAGGCGAGAGGCAACTCTAATTGAGATAGAATGGAAAAGAATTTCATTAATTGTAGAAGGCCTTTGCATACATTTTATCATTATAATTAAAGTTAAAATTTCATCTTTCTGAAGATTATTTTTATAGGTTTAATTTTCATTTGATTATATTATAAACTATACAATCAATCACACGATCTATCATATTTTGGTTCATCAAAGTATACTACAGCATTTTCCAAATTGTAAAAATTATAGCCAAAAATATAGTTGAAATATCCTTTGAGTAGAAGAATTACATAAAAATATAGTTGTAAAAATTTCAAATGGGTTAAATAAGTGGGCAAAGAAATCAACTAAATAGCCCTCTGAGTATAAATAATAAACACCAATTAATCCAGACAAATCCCATTGGAAATAATAGACCTAAATACAAATGGACTCACTCAATTTTCCTTCAAAGCCCAAATTCAGAAAATTCATAAAATCAATAAAACATCGAACTACACATACCGAAAGGTCCACCCAAAATCAAATACACCCACCAAATTGTGAACCCAACCAAAAAATAGATTTACTGAATGCTCTTATAAATTTGAAAAGAATGAAGCAAAGCCCAAAGGAATCATCAAATGGACCTGCCAGGCCCAAGAGCTAGGGCTGTTTACGGGCCGAGTTTGGCAGGACATCCACGAGGCCTTTGTTCAAGCCCATCTATACTGTCAAAGCCCTAGCTCAATTGAAGCACATCAGGATTTTTAAGTTAAAGTACGAGACCGTAAGCTTGTCTAGTGTTGGGCAGGGCCGGCCCTGAGATTTCAGGGGCCGTAGGCGAATTTTTAAGATGGGGCCCTTATCTACTCATAAAAAATAAAATCATACAATTTTTTTTTACAATGTGTGAAGCTAAATAAAATATCATAATCAAATTTATAACAAAGTATTATTTAAAATTTATTTTTATTTTTACATGCAAAATTACTAATTAAATTACTATATTCAAGTTTTTTTAACATTTATTTTTCAATAGATAAGATAGCTAATCCATTGAATCTTTCGTGTGACATTTTATCAGTTTTAACTTTGAAAAACTTATTTCTGCATAGGTAACTGTAACTGGTATAATTAAATATTATTGTATAAGCAATTCATGCATTTGGAAAACAACAATTCATTCTTTTTATGTAATTTGGAAATTCATTCTTTTGGTACTGCATCTTTTATTATATTTGCGTGTGACACTAATGCAAATTCTCATTTAAAACGAAGATATTATTATTATTTTAATTTTTCAAATTTTCTGTATTTTTAAAAAAATTAAAAATTATCTTAATTATAATGATTTATACTTGTATATTACTTCTAATAAAATCTAAATTGATCAAATGAATAAAGCTATGTTTTTTCATCTCTTCAAATTTTAAAAGCTTTAAATTATATTTAATTCAAAATTATCAACTCAATATAGATTTCTCTTACTCTTTATTTAGATGATATATATATTTTAAAATATTCTTTATTAATTAAAATTATTTTATTATTATTATTAAACTCAATAAAATGAGGATTATAGTAATAATTATTATGATTGTTACTATCATTATTTTAATTTTTTTAAAAACCTACGCTTTAAATAGAGTAGAAAATTTATCAAATAGTCAAATGATTTTAAGTAGTATTAATTCAAATTATTGTTATTTTTTATTATTATTATTAAATAACTTGATAAAAATAAAAAAAATTATTAATAATGTAGCTTGGATTTAATCCTGGGTCCTTAGAATACACAAGGACAACATTGACCGACTGGACAAGAATAAACTTATGCTTTAATTATACATTATTAACTATTTAACATATAGTAAAGGAGCTTATGGACTTGGGAACTCTAGGCGACTGCCTACTTCGCCTATAGCTAGGGTCAGCCCTAGTGTTGGGTAGGAACGAGTCCCACATCAAGTGAGAGGAAGAGAAAAAGAGAGAGTTATATATGGCTGAGGAATTCCACCTATCAAGCTAGTCTTTTGGACTAGAAGCCCAGGGCCAACACCTAGTTAGGGAACTTAAAAGCTCGACCCAGCCCATTTTAGTCCATTTTGTGGGCAAGTAAACATTTGGGTTGACTCATCATGTAAAACCTACATAAGTATCAGTTTCAATATTTTTTCCTGTTTTTGATAGACAACATTCAAATGCTAAAATAAATCATGGTAATATGATTGCACAATTAAACACTTCAAACAACATTTTATTAACTAAACACTCACAAACTTACCAAAAGGCAACAATAGTAAACCAAAGGAATTCAATGCACATGGACCTCTTAAACAGGCCCATGTATTCGATCACCATATCTGCAGTTTGATCTTCGATGCTGATCTCATCAAACTTGAAAAATCATATTTTAAAATTGGTAGAATTCAAATTCCATCATTAAAAATATTATGTACTTTCAGAAAAATATTATGTATTTTGGACCTTCTATTTTGCTGAAGTTGTCCCATTTCGACATTTTTTTTTTTTTAATTTACGTGTCGAAAACCCAACATAAACCCCCATGAGTGATACCCACTGCCCTTAAAACGTAAGTGAGGCTATAAAACCTCGAAGCTAACACCTCCCGTGAAAATATTAGAGCAGTAGACCCATCTCTCTCCCCATGAAAATATCAAGGTCTATCAATTTATCACAATCTCGGTATTCATTGTGAGGGTGAAATGATAGCAACATTTCTGTGAAGTAGAAGTGGTGGACCATGAATGTGTAAGAAACAGCTTTTAACCTGCATGGTTAGGACTTCGGATGCTTGACTTGACTTGGTGCATGACAAACAAAGGCTTAACGGCTTAATAAGAAAAGATTTGGAACCTTAGTTTAACATGATCAATTAGATCCCACTTAAGATATAGTCTTAGAAATGTGAAGATATTGGATTTGACTAGTTTTACCTAAATATCCAATTTTCATTTACTTTATGTAATATATCTGTAATTTTTAATATTTATAAAAATATATTTTAAAGTGTCTAGGAGTTTTACCTGTATTTAGAGGACATTCTAACTCGACTAATTCTTGAGTCATGTGCAAGTCTCCTAATCCTACACATACCGAATAAGGAACTACGGGAAGTAACTTAGAGGAGTATTGAGCACAAAACGAATTCAAAATGTTCCTTCACGAGGAGAACTTTTTTAGTGTTAGACCAACTCCTGTTAGATTCAAGATTTCAAGATATTAAAAGTTGAATCAGACTTAAATTTTATAAATCATTATATTTTTAAATTCTTTAAAATAACCCTCCAAGTATCATACTCAGAGACTCATAATCTGAAATAATTCTCATAAAAAAGTCTCATCAAACTAATAAATTTTACATAATTCTTAATTTGTTAACAATTTGCGACATAGATTTTACATGCCACGTGTAGAATGGTCATAGCAGCTGTCTTCTTATATAGTGTTATTGTAGTATAAAAAATAAAATAAAAAATTATTCACATGATACACATTCATGGCCATTTGCCAACCTATCCACATATATTTAAGCTCTTCATAAATTGGGCTGACCCACACCTATCAATAATATCATCATTTTTGTGGTGACTACAACTTATGATTCCTTTGACAAGTCAATGAGATTCCAAAGTAGTAAACAAATAATGGAAGGCTGTTATTGTTAGTACTACCTCACATCGTACATAGTTGTTGAACAATATTATTATTACTGATAATGTAGGGTAATTAGTATCAAATAAGGTGAAATTTAGGTTGGGTAATCAGTGAATTGGGTAGGGTGAAATTTAAGTTGGGTAATCAGTGAATTGGGTTATGTATTTATAAATTTAGAAAATGATTGAATTGAGATTAAAAAAACTCATTAAGGATTTAGGTCGGATTGAGGTCAAGAATTTAAAATCAACTGACACAATCTGAATTAACTCAATTCGACTTGAGTTTCAGAAATATAAAAAATCAATTGTTGTTTTCTTTTTTCCAAATTTAGACTAAAATTAAGTCGGACTATCTGGACGAAAAACTCGAGTTGTATCGAATCAGGCTCAATAATTGTTTATATGGGTTGGGCTGAGTTTGATTAATTAAAATTGAGTCCAACCCACTTGAGTTTTAGATCTAGTATCAAATAAAGGAAGGCTCGAGACTATGTAGAAGAGAGTGGAATAAGGTAAGATGATGAACAAATAATTTAATTGATTAAAAAATTAAAATTTAGATTAAAAAATCTTGAATCTAATTTGTTCTGAACTTACTTAATACACAAAGTTACAAATAATTTCTTTTATTTTTAAAATTAATCTCTAGAGTAGAAATATTTATGATATAAAAAAATTAAATTAAAATAAATATAGGGCAAAAGCACTCTTGTAACGACCTGTCCCGCTAGCACAATATTGTCCCCTTTGGGCCCGCACACATAGGCACGCACACCTTTACTTTGGCGATCCAACCCACTTCTGCTCCCAAAACCTTGTGCTGCACCCTTAAAGCCAGAGGTATCCCCGGTTCTGCACACAAAAGAACTAAGCCCAAACCCTCAAACAGAGAGTTGAACCATTCTCTGATACCATTTGTAACAACCTATCCCGATAGCACAATATTTTCCACTATGGGCCCCACACACAAGCCCGTACAGCTTTGCTTTGGCGAGCCAACCCACTGTTGCTCCCAAAAAGCCTTGTGCTAGAAGGAGAAGGGTTCAACTTATATCCCAGAGAACGACTCTCTTCATAAGCAATGTGGGACAAGTAGCGCCCAACCTTACACAAATACGGGGTATTACAACTCTAGTGAATTTGGACTATAGATATCTATTTTAAGTAATTTCATTTATAAGTTTTTACTTCTTGATGTCAAACTCATTTTATAATAAAAAAATTGGATAGATAGATAGATTATTATGAGTTTCATAAAACTGCTGAAAAAATCATTCTACTTAATTTTTAATATTAAAATATAATCATTTAAATAAATTTCAATGATGTTCAATGCAACTTATATGATGCATAATATCAAAAAAAAAAGAGAGTAGAAATTAACTTTAAATAAGAAAATAACAATTTTAATAATCTAAATTCATTATAAAGCGAATTCCATCTAGAACCTCTAGACTCAGACAAAACAGACACTCAAATCAGGGGTTTAAAAATTGGTATCGGCCGATATTTTTCTCTTTCTTCCTCGTTTTTTTAAATATCGGCCGATATCAAGGCCGATATTCACATCTCTAAACCGATATATATCGGCCGATAAGATACGTATCGGCCGATATTTCAACCCCTGACTCAAATATTTTAGTAGTTTCACCTAAAAGGACTATGATCTGTTGATTTTTTTATATATAAATTATGTACGTTAACTTACTTGTATATTAATTATTATAAGTTAAGACTAAAAAGATCAAATGAGAACTATAAAAATAATTTTTTATGTATTTCTTTTATATAATTCTTGGACTATCCGATTTTAGATTTTTCTTAAATTTTTCTTGTTTTAATTTTTTTTTCATTCTTCCCACGTCATTTCCCTTCCGTAAGCAGTTGCTTAGGAAAATAAATTGGAGCAGTAGAAGAAGATACAAGTGTACAAGAAAAATAAATAAGTCATAAATAATGGGCTTAAATTATGATATAATTGTTGTTGTCTTATCATGATACTCTCATTAGGTCATCAAAGTGTGGTGTAAATATATTTTAAAAATAAAAAATAGGCAAGGTGTAATTTTATGTTGTGGAGGTTCTTAATCTCTTTTTCTTTTTTCTTTCTTCTTTCTTTCTTTATAATTATTATTATAAAATATATTTTTATTTTTTCCCTCCCTTAGGAAATGGATAGGTTTAGAGGATATTTATATATCACACCTCCTACCCGAATTTTCTTCAATTCCAATTTGGAACTCAAAATATTACGAAAAAAAAAAAAATTGTTGAAATTTGCCTCCTAAGTTCAATTTCTTTAGTTTGCCTCCAAATTTTTAATCTAAATTATGATATCATATAAAACATCATCACGACAATATGAATTTAATTCTAACAATTTAACCTAATCAGTATGGACATAATTTCAAATCCATTGTGATACTATCCACACAAAATTTTGTCCAAAATGCCTTATGTTAAGCTATCTTAACAGGTCAATGGAGAGGAGAGAGAATCCCTTGATTGGACTTTTAGCACTATTTGGCCTCTGGACAAGTAAAACAAAAAAGAAGAATCACACCTACACTGGACAGCCACCGGCTAACGTTAGAGGGACTCAAACTCGCAACCTCTCACTTTTTGAAGCGCGAAGTTACCAGCTGAACTACCCCAGATGACTCCTATATTCTGCAGCTGAAAAGTCTATAATATCACTACAACATGAATGAGACCTAACCCAAATGTTAGGGACAATTTCTACACTATGAGAATCACATTTTTACATAATTGATAGACTGAGATGATACCCACAAAAGTAGATAACAGACAAACTTCTACAAGTCATAGAAAGGGAAAACCATATTACAACTGATTACAGAAAACAAGATACAGTGCTAAATACAGTGTTGGTCATCTAGTGAGCAAATACTTACTTGGTAAAGCTCCTGATTAGATTAATGAGCTGAAAAGTAATGGCAATTATAACAGAGACAATGGCAATTAGTATGGAAATTACTGCTGTTGGGTTCTTTGCATAGTTGCGTTTGATGCTCGCTCGAATTCGGTGTTTCCTTACTTCCTCATAGCGCTCATTGATTGCCTCGAATTTTTGAAGAAAGTAATCATCATCGACAGTAAGCCTTCCCCCAACGTTGTTGATCAGTTCAACCAAATGTTGATTACTTCCCACAAAATTCTCGATTCCATGATTGCAAAGAATTCCTACATCCTTGTCGTTGGCGATGAGACAATCCATGAAGACGATGTATGCAGAGAAAGCAGTCCCACAATGGCGATAACATTGCTCGAAAGCAACAAGGTTAAGCAATAAAACACCTTTAATGACTGAAACCTTCACTCGCGGTATTTGGATCACTCCACTGTAAAATGGCCAATACCACAAACGTATTTTCTCAAAATCTATGTTCAAGATGGACTTGTTTGGCTCTTCCTTCTTCTTGTTTTGATCGACGGACTTGCTCCCTTCTTCCTTGAACTTGAACCCTAATTTTTCAAGGTCAGATGAACATGGGATCATCTTTGGGATCTTCTTTACAACATTTTCCATAGATTCACTATGTTTCTTGCGATTGAGTAGGAGACTGGAGTGTACTAG
Organism: Chimonanthus salicifolius; assembly: GCA_013350335.1. Taxonomy (NCBI): domain Eukaryota; kingdom Viridiplantae; phylum Streptophyta; class Magnoliopsida; order Laurales; family Calycanthaceae; genus Chimonanthus; species Chimonanthus salicifolius. The sequence continues at coordinate 61,948,650 of CM023538.1, read as the reverse complement.
ATGAAGAAGATGTAGAGGAGTGTCACTGCCGGGGGCTTTTAGACTGTCGACACTGTTGGGAAGTGCAAACCCGAAGAAACGAAGAGCTATTTGTAGAGTAAAAGTGCTAGGAATGCCCATCAAGCAGAACAGCTCTTGCAGAATGAAGAATGGTATCTGGTTTTCTAGCATGAGCAATTCAATGGCTAGTTGCTTCCTTAGCCATTCCACTTTTATGAGGGGATCATCTTTGTCTTCTTCTTTCAATGCTCGTACAAGTTCCGATTTCTCAAGTTCTTCAACCAATGCCCGAAGTCCCGATTTCTCAAGTTCTTCATCCAATGTACGCTTGTATTTCTCAAGTTCTTCAGCCAATGTACGCTTGTATTCAGCCAACGTCTTGAGAAAGAGCACAATGATGAAGCAACTATCAAGCACCATCATCTGCACAAGTTGAGCGTCGTCGAGCTTGATTTCTTCAGAGTAACATTCTCGTGCTTTCGGCAGTTGCCCTTTAACAAATTTCGCAAATTTGTGCAAGCAATCCTCTCCTCTTCGAGAGAAGAGACGCAGATACCTCCGCTTGTGCTGCTCCATTTCTTGTATGTAAATACACTTCTCCTCCAAGGATTGTTGATTGTCTTTCATCTGCTCTAAGACTGCCATCTTGTGTTCCTCCAATTTCTTGTCTTGATGATGAGCTCCTCTTTGTTGATTGTATCCTCTCTTATCGTAGTGAAAAGGGCCTATTGAGATGATTTCAGGCACGAAATTGCTTTTGTCTTGGCGGATGCGTTGAGGGACCCTATGGATGCAGCATGAAGGACTGGCAGACGATGGCTTTATCAATTCAATTCGTGGGGGTTCTGCAAGAAGTTCTTTTACTTGTTGCACTTCCTCGTTTGAAACCGGTGAATCTACCGCCGGAGGAGAAACTTCCTTAAGATTGGTAACTCCACCCTCAAAATCTTCGTCTATGGTAACCGTATGTTCTTCCATTTGATCTCTCTCTATTCTCTCTCTCTCTGTTTTTTCTCTATCTCTGCACTCTCCCTCTCTACCTATCCATTCTCTATATGGCTATATATAGATGGAATGCATGGAAAGGCTTGAGATTATTTACCAAAAAGAAACCCACGGTGGTAAAATGATTCTATTTGTGACTTTGATGTGTTGTCAATTAACACTAACCACTAAATTGAATTCATAACAAATGTCTTATATCAACTACTCTTATGGTGCAAGTGCAACTACCACATTTAAATGTTGGAGACCTATGGGTCCAAAATATGCCGTCAGCTCATAAAAATAATAACTGTCAAATTCAATTATAAACATCAAATTTAGATAAATGGGTTAATTGCTTTTTTCTGATGAGGATGATAATTAAATTGAAATTCATCTCAAATTGAGTGTTATACAGTGAGATTTCATAAATAAGATCATCAAGTAATTCTTTAGACATTGCACTCTTCTACAAAATTTGAAATGATTTTAGTTCAGATGTTCTAAAAATGTATTTTATTGAAGTTAATTGTATTTTGCTGATGAATGAGTGAAAGGAGGGAGAGTCTGAAATTGAAGTTAATTGTATTTTATTGATCTATGGCTGTTAAGGTCTGCCTTAAATCGAGATGTGATTTGCATTTTGACCTCATTAAATTGCGGGCATTTTAATGCAAGGATAATATCCGCAAGTCTTCATTGATATTAGAAAGAGGGTAGTTATTTTTTACAACACTTATAGACACCCGAATTTTCTGCCTCTACACACTCGATTCTGGATTTTGGAGTAAAATTACCATTATAACTCTTCATTTTTACTCATTCGAACCAATGCGAAGCGTAAATCGTCAGTCATTCGAATGAATGACCAATCTTCATTCGTTCGAATAATACTGCCCATTCGTTTGAATGACTGGTGATGCTACAGTAATAGCACATTATTTAAATAATAAAATCTCCTTTAAAATTTTAAAGTTATTTTTTAAGCACTGTGTATTTCCAAAATTTCTCAAATTGAATATGCAGACTAATTACGATAATCTGATAAAAATACTTTAAGACTTTAAGGTCTTTTGACACTCCTAAATACTTAAAACATAGTGTTTTACAAATAACGGTATCCCTCGACTATGCCGAAAACACATGTGAGAGTGTCAAAAGACATTGAAGTTTTAAAGTATTTTTTCAAGTTATCGTAATTAGTCCGAATATTCAATTTGAAAATTTGATAATAAATACAGTGTACGTTACCAATGCTTATAATGCATAGTACATTAATTAAATAATAAAATATCTTTACCCACTTGAGTTCCACAACACCAATCACCCTTCTACACAGTTTGAGTTCGCTCCAGTAGTACAGATCCTTCTTCCCCTCTTCCTATTCTATTATTTTTCTTCCTCTCCTTTTCCCCCTATTTCTCTCAACTCTTCCATGTCCTACCCTCTCTTCCCTTCACTTCTTTCTCATCGTTGGTGGCAACAATTGCAGACATCGCTGCCATTATTGCAGCCTTATAATTTTTTTTGTTTAAAGAAAACCCCTTTTCTCTATACGATTTAACATTTAGGTTCTTTTAGGGATTTTATATGTTAAAAAAATCTTTTATTTGTCTCAAAACCATTTTAATCTTCTTTCCCTTTCCCATTTATTTTTGTATTATTGTGTTTTTTTTTTGTATTCTACTATATCATTATTTATTTAGCTTTTTATGTATTTTTGCTGTTTCTTTTTTTGAAGGAATTTCTTCTTACCTTTTTATTTAGTTAGTTACCTATTTTATTTATCTAATTATTGTTACTTTTACTATTAATTTTTGGTCACATCTCGATCTTCTTTTTTTGTTATTTTATTTTATTATTAGTCTTTCTTTTTCTAAAATCCATCTTGTTAAGCCCTTTTATGTATTTTCTCTTTTTTTTTTATACCAGATCTTTTAATTTTATTAATATTTGTAGTTTTCCTCTATGTGTAGTTACTTGCTAGGCCTTTTTATCAGTTTAGTATTTTTGTTATTTCCTCCTTCCCTTTAAAAGGGTGGGACGTCAAGCAAGACAGGCAGTACATGTCTTTCACTTGTTTGTGGAATCTTTCTTAGAGTTCTTTTTTACCCTCTTTTTACTTGATACTAAGGTCACTTTACAACCCTAGATGTTTGTAGATAAGGCTAAAGGAATCTCAAGTTATGATTAGCATCTTGGAATTTAGGCACCCTAATAAGGAAGATTTTAAAGTTATGAAAAGAAAAAAATATAACCATAACTTGCTTGAAAGAGAAAAAGTAGAAGGGTAGCAAAGCTTTAGATTTAAGGGAGGTTCATGCTATTCTATGGGAATGTAGTTCTAGAATCAGTATAGGGATTGTAGTTAGTGGCACTATTAAAGAGAAGATCGTTGAAGTTTAGAGAACCGATAGGATTTTCATGAACAAAGTGATTTTGGATTGCGAAACTCTAAATTTAATTAGTGCCTATGCACCTCAAGACGGGTTAGGATATCTCGATGGATAAATCAAAGAGGCATAAGTGCATAACCTAAGGGAAGGACAGGATTCTTCAGACAGATCACACCCCATGGAAGGTTCCCTTTCATCAACCAAAAAACGAGATGTATTAGTTAAGGAATTATGAATTCCCTCAAACTGACAAACTGAAAGACAAAGACACTCTAATAAGTGTGCAAAATCGCAAATGCAGCAGAAGTGAGCTAAAGCAAGAGTATCCAAGGTAGGACAGCTGATCATTGACATAGAATCCTCTAGATTTAATTGTGGGGATGAGATGATTAGGTGGCGAAGACAGTGTACTATTGCGGCTCAACTTTCAAACAAGAGCAGAATTTTTAAGGTAATCCCCTCTAGACACAACAATCTAGAGAGTGAAGAGAAACCAAACAAAAGGACAATGAGTGGTGGGAACCAAAAGATGAATCCATATTAGTGAATGGCCTTAAATTAGTACAACAAAGACAGAATAATATGTTTGAAGTTTTAGTAGGTCTGAGAATGAGGAGGTCAAGCTAGTTATAATTGACATTTGCCCAGTATCACATTCTAATAAATTTGGATAGTTTTTTTTTCCTGAAAGAAAAATGAATTAGATTAAAGAAAAGAAATCAGAGAGAACAAATACAGCTCTAGTTTTAAGAAGAAACCGGAGCAAAAGGAAGAAAATCACACAAAAGAAACTACAATAAATGAGAAAAATTCTGAACAAACCAAATGGTCTGCCTCTTCATTTGTTGTTCGATTATATTTTCCTCACATTATCTACAACAACTAGTACAAGAAGAGTGTATAGCCAAACAAATAAGTTCCCAGTGGGAGTAGGACTTCACCAAGTGTCAGCTCTAAACCAGTATTTATTTGTTTTATTTATGGACCACTTAACATAAAAAATGCAGGAGGTTAAAGTTATTTGCAGATAATAAAGTAGTAATTGTAATTGTGAAGAAAATCTTTAGAGACAAGTGGTTTGAAAATTAGCACACAGAACATGGAGTATAACTATAGTATTATAAAAAATTGGAAGGAAGAACCAATTGAAAAAGAGTTGGTAATTGCATCGTGATAAACTTGGGTGCAATTTCCAAACTACAAAGACGATTGGATTTGGTATAACTCGTAAGATACGAGCAAGGTGGACTTAATGTTGACAAGCTAGCAAGTGCCATAAGGTAAAAGCATGCCATGCAAATTAAAAAGGTGATTCTGGAAAAAAAATTACAAGGCCAGCAATGCTATACGGAGTCAAGTATCAAGCAATAAAGGACAAACAAGTAAACAAGGTAAAGATAATAGAAATGTGAATTTTAAGAATGGAGAGTGGAGTAACGTTAAAAGACGGAATTAGGAATAGACATTATAGAAACCTTGAAAATAACCTCGAGGAATGAGAAATGAGGGAAAATCATATAGAGTGGTTTGGGCATGTACGTAGAGACCAAAAGCAACTGCACTATAAACAAGTGAAAGGTTACAGATAATAGGAACAAGGAGAGAGAGGCCTTTAAAACATGGAACGAGAGAGAAGGAAAAATGTGATGGATTGTAGGGAAAAAAAGGATATTGTTCCAATAACTCGCAGAAGACTTTTAATGTAATCACTCAAAAAATATTCCAAGATAAAATGGGATTAGTGATATATTAAATGAAGGCACCATAGGTGCAAAAGATGATGTACAAGGCAAAAAATCAAAAAGAACCCCTCACCCCCCATACACCCATAAGTCCAGGCATCCAAAAAAGAAAAAACAGTAAGCTAATTAAGCCCAATATACTCTTTCCAAGACTGCAAAATATCTGTCATGGAAACATGCTGAAAGTCCGCCAGAGAAGATGCCCAGGCTAAACATTTTGCAAAAATCCAGTTGAAAACGCACTGAGGGGTTTCTGCTAGGTTTCTTAATATCCTATTATTACACTCCCACCAAATACCCCAGGGAGTGGCAAAGAGGGTCAAAACACTAATGCAAAGGAAAGCTGAGCAGCAGAAGAGAGTATAACCCAGCGGATGCCAAAACGGTCCAAGATGGAGTCCCAAACAGACGAGGAGAAAGAGCAATGAATCAAGAGATGGTCCACATTTTCGGATGCCTGGAGATAGAGGGCAAGCGCTAATCAAGACCCTTCCTCCTAAGCAAATTGTCTTGAGCAAGAATTTTCTCCAAACCCACGGTCCAAAGGAAGTTTATGGCCCTCGATGGTGCTTTAGAGGACCATATAGATGGATCCACTAGTGGTGTGGAGGCACAGTTGTTGTTCCACTCATAGGACTTTACCGAAAAGGCACCAAAAGATTCAGGGCACCAAATCAAAGAGTCAAGCTCCAAGGCACGAACCAATCATAATGCAGGTGGAGCAGAAGTTGTAAGAGATTACCCGCCTCATTGTCAGACAGGTTCCTGCAAGAGTGGATATGCAAAACAATCTGGCCGCTAACCAAGGAGTAGATGTCAGAAATGAGACCATCAGGTGAGGGGCACAAGCGGTAGAGGGAAGGAAAACAGGTGGTTAATTGGGAGGAGTCGCTCAAAGTATCTGTCCAAAATTTAACTCTATCATTGTGTCCCACTTTAAACCGAATACCTTATTTGAATTTGTCTACACAAGCACAAATGGCCCTCCACATGCCTGGTGCTCGATAGGGAGCCGGGTAAATATCCCACCCGTGATTGCCAATCATATACATGGAGATACGCAATGGTTTCTAGGGACCTTCCTCATCAAATCCAGTTCTCCACAATCACTTGGAGAGGAGAGCGACCTTAACATCCCTTATGAGCCAAACACCAAGACCTCCAGCTTCAATGGGGAGGCAAACTTGTGGCCAACTGACAACGTGCTCCTTTTTCTCCACCACATTGCCGCAAAGGAAGTCTTTCATAATTCTTTCAAGAGACCAGATGACTTTCCTTGGGAACTTGTTCATATTGCATTTACAGAAGCACAAAAACTAGAGAGCCTAAAGTTGATATCAGCAATCCCTGCTGATAATGATTAAGGTCAGGAGAGGGACAAAACATCCTCACCAATGAATTTCTTTCAGATGTGTTCATGTGACCATGTTAAGACATTGGAACAAATAGACATCGTCTCTGTTAAAATTTAAAAAAACTCAAATTCAGGTCCACCAAAAAGCAACCTGACAGAGCAAACTGCTCACTTTGCAGCCAAAGTCAGCCTGGCCATCAGCGACAACCATGAACACAGCCCACCTACTCAACAGACTTGATATTCAATAACTTAAATTTAGCCATTTAGGCTCAAGTTACATGCTCTATCTAATCAAGGAACAGGTTTTAGGCATTATAGCAATGAGCAGCATTTTAAAATAAGCAATTTTAAATAGAAAGGACATGAATTGTATAGATTTCAAAGCATAAATGATTCACACAAAGTATATTTCAAAGTGATGTAATTCAGTGATAACACAGTTGTTAATTACCCAGATGTCTGGCATCAGTGTAAAAATAGAGACCGACTTTTTACTTATTTTTATCTTTCAAGGTTAGAAGTGTAGAACCAATGACGATGAATTGCGAGTTCGTAGTTTTTAGGATTTCTTTCCTATTTTTTTTTTCACTGATAGGAGGCACCCCTGCCCAAAATGGTAAACGATCAAGAGAAGTTTTCTTTACAAAATAAAACATGCTTGATTATTAACATTTTTAGTAGGGGATGGCCCCTCCATAAAAAAGTAGGGGGCTTGCCTCTATCATTATCCTTTTAAGCTAAGAGGATGCCATAAAAAGCAGGAAGTGCCACCAAGTAATCTTTTTTACCCCCTTAGTAGGCAGGTTTTCTGCTTTCTCCCTATTTTGGATGTCTAGATATCAAATTGGAAAAAGAAATTTTGTAGTGTGGATTCCATAAAAGTGATTATAATTTAATCAAAACTAGCTTGAGAATGATGCAATATCTGTTGAACTCCATAACTCTCCTCGTAAGCACCTGGTACTACAGGATGATGCCCAGATGCGTCATTATCCTTGTACCCAGTAGCAGCACCATAAGCTCCACCTGCAGTGTAATAAAGGACCTGTCAAAACTATATAAAGAATGGAGAAACAATAGAAAGGAAAATTTAGACATAGGCTATGCTAACAATCAGAGACAAAATTGATCCATTTGTGAAATGAATCGAAAGATTTTAAATAAAGTTAAAGTAGAACAGACCACTTCTCTCAAGGTTAGCAGCATTAGCCAACTCTGCACGAAGTTTCTCCACCTCCCTTGACATTGAAACATAATTCTTCTCCATCACCTGAAGAGACTCAAGGTGATCGTTGTACAGTTTCTTTTCATATTCATATGTAGCTCTGCGAGATTAGAACACCAGCATAAAAGTTTGTAATACACAGACTCCAAAATAAACGCCAAGATCCATTAAAAAAATGGACTACTAGCAAAAGAAAATTCTAAAATTATTCAGTTCAACTCAATCAGATTTCAGGTATAAGGCCACCTGTTTTCCTTCTATTCTAGGTTCAGGATTTCAACCCGCAGGTTGTGCTCAGAGATCAAGTTGTTCAACCCAAACTAAATTTAGGTTAGGCTCAGTTAATGTCACCCAGATCCAGTGGGTTCTAATACCACTTAGGCTGCTTGGCATGATGCTACAGAACTTAAGTCTAAAGAATAAAAGTAAAAAAAGTAAATATTAATCAAAACTGTATGAATCTTTTATTTTCCATAATCCACCCTTTTGCTGATTCAAAGAAGCTAAATTGGATTTAGAGTCATCAGCAAAGGGCAGAAAATCATGGAGTGAAAGAATAATTCCAATTCAGCTGGAAATCATTGCTGGGGGTTTTACCAGCTCCAGGAGGAGAAACAGAAGTATATAGTAAATAAAGATGATGGAACTAGAGGATGAATCAAGTGGCTTCTTAGCAGTTTCCTCCCGGTTTACAGTAGTCTGAGGCTTTAGAATTGAAAAAACAAAGGTATTGGAATAAAGGAGTTCATCATATGATTAGGGATGTAAGTGCAATCATCATCATCATCATAATGGAAGCCTTTCTTTATATTTAAAATAAAAAATCATAATGGACGCCTTATGTCACATACTTGAGATCCGCATTTTGATTAGAGGAAATCATTGTAACTTATCATTGTCTATAGAAGGTTGGGAAAAACAACTTGATGTCTTCCTATCATTACCACCCATACACAGAGTATAGTTCCCAAATAAGGAAAACAGTCAATCAAAGAATCACTCAAATCAATCTACAATCCCAAGATTAGGGAAGCTGACAACTAAAGAAATATACACTTATGGAAGGTTGGTAGTGATGAGTCAACTGGGTGAAGACTTTCCCTTAATACTCCGTCGCAAACTCGACGGTGGCGAAGAGACAAGTTTGGAATTAAGTTGTGAGAAACGTTGCTTAGGCAATTCTTTGGTGAAAATGTCTACTAGTTGATGCAGCACCAATGTCCCAATGCATGAACACATGAAGACTGCGGGAGAAGCTGAGGAAAATTTGAGGAAAATGCGTGACGAAGAAGGAAAGCCAACCGATTGAAGAAATTTCCATTTTTCTTTGTTTTTTTTTTTTTTCTTTCACTTTTGTTTGATTTCTCATTTGATTTTATTTCTATTTTTATTTCAGTTTGATTTGTATAAAATTCGGAATCGGGATGAAGAAAGAATATGGATTAATAAATTGAAAATCGTCTTGGGTTCTCCAAAGCAGGGGTTTAAAAAACGCCCGGGCCGAAATATCGGCCGATAATTTTATCTCTCCTCCCTATATCGACATTTTCTCTCTCCTCCGATATCGGAAACGTGAAAAAACCGCAAAAAACCATGACGAACCGCAAAAAACCGTGAAAGCCGTATCGGACGAACCGTGACGAACCGCAAAAAACCGTGGAAAACCGTATAAAAACCGTATCGGTGTTTTTTAAAAAAAAAAAAATTAAATACCGATATTTATGAATATCGGCCGATAATACTACTGTACGGCCGATACATATCGTATCGGCCGACATTGTTCGGTTTGAAAAAACCGATATATATCGGCCGATATGATATGTATCGGCCAATATTTGAACATTTGCTCCAAAGTATCCCTCTCTCCCATTGATTTGGGTTTCTCTTCTCTTCTTCCTCTACTTCTTCTTTGATCTACTTCTTTGATCTACTTCTTTGAGGTTTCTTACTGCCTGTTAATAAAAGATCAAGGCTTCCCCTTTGTTGTTGTTGCCTAGTCGAGCCACGTCTCTGCCCCAGTTCTACCAGCAATAAACCACTAATTTGGTACCGCCAAATCTTCTTCTCGGCCTTAGATCAGGTGATGGAAAAGGTTTCTGCCTGCGATTATCACCATACCTATTCCATTTTTTTATGGTCTATCCATCTGTACCATCAGACCTCTGATCGGAGTATGGTGGGACCCTTCTCTGGCCAGTTTCTTCGACTGCTGTTTTAGGTATTTGAAAATCCATGATTTGAGTTTTTTTGTTAGATCCAAGTGGATTCTGAACTCCTGACCCTAAGATTGACACCACTATAATCGTCTCTAACCCACCTATCTACAGCTAAGAAAAACCATAGATTTCGATCAACGGTAGAGCCCACCATTATTTTTCCGTACTTAGTCGATTGGCTGTTCATTCAAAGGAATATTTGCTTTGACGGTTTTGGAAGAAAAAGTGGAAGAATAAAATGATCATTTTACTCAAAATTTTAAAATCGAGTGCGGGAGAATTTGAGTGGATATACGTGCGGCCAATCTAAAATTTAAAAGAGAGAAGAAGACGAAAGAAAAGAGACGCAAGACACAAACAGCCCTTTCAATGAAAAAAGAAGATGCGCAAGACAAAATGTGTATGTACGTTTCTGCATGCATTGTCAGAGGAGAGAGTTATTTTTCATGACAGAATTTCAATTGATGTGACTATTCAACTTTTTAAAAAAGAAAAGAAAAAAGGTTTTTGAAAAAGGACATCCCACGTGAATAACATGAATGAACAGTTCCAGTGAGTCGATGATAGATAAATATGGCACCGCCTTGGATTGAGTATTGGGTTCGAGTCAAGAACCCTTATTTATTTATTAAATAGATTAATTAGTTCAAATTTATTTCGAATTTAGATTATAAGGTTTTAAATTCATCCATTTAAAATGTTTGAGTTCAATTATCAAGTCTGATCAAATTTTATCATATCTAATGGATCGTCCATGTTATTGCTAAGTCCAAGTAAAAATTTTAAAAAGAGTATAACAATGGGACCTACCAAAATCTTATAAAATCTGTTTATTTGATTCTGTTCGAATTGACCCATTCTTTATAAATGGCTCAACACATCTTACCCAGGGGTTTAAATATCGGCCGATATGTATCGTATCGGCCGATATATATCGGTTTTGGCAATGTAAATATCGGCCGATATTCACCGTATCGGTCTTGATATCGGCCGTATTATATCGGCCGATATCAAAATATCGGCCGATATTGGCCGATATTTAAAAAAACGAGGAAGAAAGAGAAAAATATCGGCCGATATATCGGTCGATAACGATATATCGGTTGACATATCGTATCGGCCGATATATCGGCCGATACCGATTTTTAAACCCCTGATCTTACCCATATAATAGATGATTTGAATTGACCCAAACCTCTTTAGTAAATGATTTGGACTCATATTGAACTATAAAAGTACGATAATTTTATTGTTTATATTAAAAAAAAAATTTAATTCAAATAAATTAAGGATTTTATCAAGGAGTGAGAAAAACCTCTTAACATCCTTTCATAGGAAATTAATCAATTGAAAAGAGAAATGTCTCAATTCATTGCTCTTGACAAAAACAACTCTTATTTTATATAAAAAAATGTTTTATTTTTCATGATCTCCATTTTGCAACAAAGACTTGAAAAATGATTCTTCTCTCTTTTATAAAATAAAGGTTATTGGGTAAGAACATAAAAATTAAATATATTTTTTTACCTGCCAAAATACTATTTCATTTATTTTTTATAAAAACAAAAATGTTGACACACAAAACTTTTGCAATCAAATCCAAAGTCAAATTTTATAACTACTTTTTCATAAAAATACATGCAATTTTTTCTCATTTCCTCTGACTATTCTAATAATTATAGGTGAAAATTATGAAAAAATATTTTTTTTAAATGTCAAAAAAGAAATAGATTAAAGTGCCACTCTATCTTGTGTGTATAAAGTTCATTTTAATTAAAGATTTTATTTCCAATAAAATCACAAATTAATCTCTCCTTCACATTCTTTAAATTAAATATAGTACAAAGTTCCAATTGAGAGACATCACAATCTCTTTTTCTCTTTCTTTATTTGAGGGGTAGTCATGAGTTTTAATTTTGTCTTTATTTTTAATTTCTCTTTCTCTAAAAATAAGAATATTTTTTTAAGAACCTATAAGAAATGTCACTTTCAACCGACCTATCTGATAAAAGTGATAATGCTACCGAATTTGTGTGGATGGGAGAGTTTATCACATGCCTGTTAATAAGATGCTCTAAGAGGTCTCTGATGTGTTAATCTTAGAAAAAAAAATAATAAGAACGTCTAAAATAACTAGAAACTTAGATGAATATTTTATAAAATTGCGAGGTTTAAAATGTAATTGATTTTTCATTTTAGAAGTTGATATGAATATCCATGTGCATAACAAAGGACAAACATTAAATATTTCATAAACCAAAATAAAGTTCAGAAATATAAGCTAATATTTTCATATTACACACCAAACACTTATTATCTCAAGTCAAATGAGAAGATTCACTGGCGCATAAAATAGTCAATCCATACTACGACGTGCTAAGACAAGGATAGGGTATCAAATCAACTCAAATGACTCAGATTTGAGTTAACTCAATTCCACAAATGACTCAGTGAGTTACTTCGCATAGTTCAGGATTTGAAAGACAACAGTGAATACAAGAGACAAGACAGCAAGAAGTATGGAAAGGAATTGTGTTGGATTCCTGGTGTAATTACGTACGATGCTTGCTATAAAATGGTGATTGGTGATACATTCGTAATAGTCGTCGATTTCTTCAAAAATCTTGTGAAAACGTTCATCATCGATGATAAGTTTCCGGCCGGTTTTGTTGACGAGATCGACCAAATCTTTATCGCTGCCGGCGCAGTTGTCGATTCCATGGTTGCAGAGAACACGCACATCAGCCTCGGTGTCGACGAGGCAATCCATGAAGACGATGTACGCCGAGAAGGCGGTGCCGGAGTGCCGGTAGCACTGCTCAAATGCAGCGAGGTTCAGAAACAGAGTACCTGTGTATACAGAGAGTGTCATTTGGGGTATTTTGACCACTCCTCCACTAAGCCACCACAGACGTGATTGGAACTCTACGTCCAAGAAACCCCTATTTGCCTTCTGCTGGGCCTTTTCAAACTTGATTCCGACTTCAAGAAGCTCGGTTGCAGATGGGATCAGTTTTATAGCATATGCCTTTGAATTCTCCTTCCTCTCAGAATTAGAAGCGAGGAGACTAGAATGTACCAAGTGCAGTATATGATGTACTTCTTGATGGGGGATTTTCATTTTAAGATCGGTAGAAATGGGAAGAACTTGAGCAGATTGGAAGAAGGTGAGTGCCATTTCCATGAGAGAATGGGGAGAAATGTTCATGAGATGGGACAGACGTTCAAGAATGAAAAAGGGTAACTGGTTTTCCAGCTTCACCAAGTCCATAGCTAGTTGCTGCCTCAACCACTCCCACTTTATGAGTGGATCTTCTTCTCCATCTTCTTCAGCAAACGGAAACTCCTCTTTTCCGTTCTCTTTCGCCTTCTCTTCTATTATGGATGTTCTGCGAAAGAGCTCGATGATGAAGCAGCCGTCTAGAACCATCATTTCAACGAACTGGTCGTCGTTGAGCTTAATATCTTGAGAGTAACATCCCCGTGCTCTTTCCTTCTGCTCTTTGACGACGACGGAGAAGAGATCTTTGCAGTGTTTTCCTTCTCGAGAGAGGATTTCTTTCAGATACCTCAATTTATGCTTCTCCATCTCTTGAAAGTACATGTCTGCATACTCATCGGAGTTTCTTTTGTGGTAATGTAAAGGGCCTATTGAGATCGTCAAAGGGACGTAGGCCGCCTGATTGTCTCGTAATAGCCGTAGAGGGACTCTGTGGATAGAGCATCCGATGCCTGCCGATGAACCTTTTATCAAAACAGGGGAATCCACACCCGCTTCATCAACTCTCGCCTGCTCCCTCTGCTGGCTTCCTCCATGCACAATTTCTCTGATGTTAAGAAGGGTTTCTGCGGAATTTCTCTCTGCCATTTGATTCCTCTTCTTCTTCCTCTTCTTTTCTCTCTCAAGCTCTCAAACTCTCAAGCTATCTGTTTATGTCTCTACCCAGAGAAGATCTTAATTCAAATAGTCCAAGGCCACAAACATTGCCCCTCTTGCCTAAAAAGAAAAAACCCAGTGTGGGTCAAACTGGAGCGCTTGGACACGTGAAACGAGGTTTTGATTATGAATGAGTGGTGCAGAGAAGAGGTAAATGCGATTTTCAATGATAATATTTTTTTTTAACAAAATTGAAGTAGTTTTTACAAAAGTCTAAGTGATTTTTAAATCTTCTTTTTTTTTTTTTTTTTTACTTTTTAATTAAAGATAGCTTTTCAATCAAAATGTGCATCATCAACATGTGTAAAAAGTAAAATTTTGTATGTAAAAACAAATATTTTTAAAAAACCCAATTTCCCAGGGAGGGAGATAGGTCTTTCTCTCGAGTTTCTTATGGTAAATAAATATCGGCCGATATGTATATTAGTTGATATTTCAGTCGATAAAATTCTTTTTTTTTTTTTAATTATTTTACTTTTTTGAATTAAAAAATAATTAAAAAATTCAAAAGGAAGTTTTTAAAAAAAAATTGAAAATGAAAAATATCGACTGATATATTGGCAAAGATATCAACTTGGGCCCACCACCATTTTGATTTTTTTTTTTTAAAAAAAAAGACCGATATTATGGATATCGGCCGATATCGGACCAATATATATCACCGAGAAATATCTTGTACGGCCGATATAATACGTATCGGCCAATATGATAAAGGACTGAAAATCCATATTATCATGTGTGGAAATATACAGGTGCCCACAAAATTTGTGTATGCATTTAGAGTGAAATGGTGAGTATGATCATTTTTTCTTTTTTAATATTTTCATAAACATAATGTAAAAAGTAATAGAATAGATTGAAATTAACTTGATGAGAAATTGGTGGACTAAATTTCAGCATTAAAAAATACGTAATTAACCATCAGTGCGGTATAGTGCTTTTCATGGAAAATTGTTTTGTTTCTCCGACTCTTTTTGAAGTGCCAAACATGCCCTTTAGAATTTGGTAGAATCTGAGAGCCACACCGAATTGATTCACAGTGACTTTGGTAACCCATCAACATCCCAAAAGCTTAGGACCATGACCAAGAAAGTAGACTTTTCTAATATTAAATTAAGATTTTTCAATGGGGAATTGATTTGGGCTTGGTGTTTATTGTGATAAAATGAAAATAGTTTATTATATTCTTAAATTCGTTAAAATAAATTGGATTTATTTAATTTTATTTTATAATAATTTGGTAATCAATACAGGAGTCTAAAATATTGATTTTGGGACACATTTTGCTTTTGGCCGAATTGTTCACGTGTCCACGATATCGTATCGGCCAATATGTATCGATTTTGAGCTAATGAATATCGGCCGATATATATCATTATCGGCTGAAATATCGGCCGTATTATATCGGCCGATATCAGTTGGAGAGAGAAAAATATCGGCCCGATATATCGTTATCGGCCGATATATCGGCCGAAAACGCTTTTTAAACCCCTAGCTGAGACAATGCGTATGGGCAATATATTGTCAATGAAATATATTTCATTTTGTCTTTGAATGCTCGTAATCTCTCCTATCAGGAAGTGGGCTACTATTGATTTTATTTGGTGTACCTTAAGTGCAAGACAATGGATATCACCCTTATGCCATTTTTCATACGTAAATTAAAAACAAAAATTACTAAAATATTTTTTTTTTAATTAATATAGTCATGTACTGTTGATACGATACTAATACATCTATAGTTAGGCATATCAATACAGACTTATATTTGGATCATTTTTCCAATATTAGTAAAACCACCAGCTGAAATTTAAAGTAAGTTGTATTTCTTATATCTATTATATTGGCTGAAATTTAATTAAAATTTATTGTAATTTTTCCAAATTTTAAAATTTTACAAACTCTGGTCAATACAAATTAAAAAAATATTAATATTGTGAATGCTTATTTGAACTTTTAAAAATTACTGATATCATATATTTGAACTTTATGTCGGATCCAAAAATTTCAGTTGAAATTCAAATATCGGTCAAAATTGATGGAGAACCGATTCAGTCTTATATTCCTCATATTGTTACTCCACAAACAGTTCTTAGTTTCTTCCAGTTTTCACTTCCCAACAGTGTTGACTGTCATCGTTGTAGCCCCTTTCGGGCAACCGAGAGTTTGAACGTGAGAGAGAGCGCATGCATTGTATTCCTTATCAGATTTAGTGAAAATTCTCTGTATTGTTCGTGGACGTAGACTTTTGGTCGAATCATATAAAATCTGCGTCTTCTCTCTTGTGGGCGTTAGTTTTGTGTTTTGATTGCTTTCATTACCATTAGATTTTCTGATTTCGCACAAGTTATCTCTATTGTAGGACTGCTTTCTCTGCATACGTCGTCTTCATGGATTGCCTCTTCGCCAACGACAAGGATTCAGGGATTCTTTGCAATCATGGAATCGAGAATTTTGTGGGAAGTAATCAACATTTTGTGATCTGATCAACGTTGGTGGAAGGCTTGCTGTCGATGATAAATACTTTCTTCAAAAATTTAAGGAAATCAATGATCGCTATGAGGAAGCAAGTAATCACCAAAGCAACTATGCAAAGAACCCAACAACAGTAATTTCCATATTAATTGGCATTGTCTCTGTTATAATTGCCAATACTTTTCAGCTCATTAATCTAATCAGGAACTTTACCAAGTAAGTATTTGCTCACTAGATGCTCTATCTTGTTTTCTGTAATCCGTAGTAATTGTAAAGTTTGTCTCTTGTCTACTTTTGTGGGTATTATCTTAGTTTATCAATTATGTATAATTAGGACTAATGGTCTTATGATATAAAAGTCTTTGGAAATGGGGATTTGCCATGCGTTAAGTAGCCCTTAGTGTACGTAGAACAGTTAAATATTTATCTTCAACATTTTCAAAGTCATTTATCTCATGAATTTAAATTTCACATTTGTAGTTGAATTTGGCTAATTTTTTATTTTGCGTAAACCGTCACTGATGTGTATGCTACTTGAATTCACAACTTTTAAACTCTAAGTATAAGTTCGTACTGATTGTGCTAAGGTTCTTGTCAAGTGCATTCTTCTATGCCCGTTTAGTTTTTAACATTTTATTTTCATCTTTGTAAAACCAAATAGACTCAAAAGACAAGAAATTAGAAGTGCAAAGGTGTAGAGGGACCCTAATTTGATGTTGGTAGAAAGTTCCCATGTGGAAAATTTCTCTTTGTTAAATGAGATTTTTGATCCATCTCCTCTGTCCAAGTTGTGCTCCAACAAATGGTTCAATGACCTTAATTGTGAACCTAAATCAATGAAAAAGTTGAAATGAACTTGGATTAAACCAAAAGAAGAGCATAGAACAATTGGACATTGTTCATTCAATTAAAATTATAAAGTGACCGAAAGTAAGTCAAAATGAATGGAAGAAATTGTTTATTAGATTAAACTAATTTCTACATCAAAGACATATTAACTCTTTGGAATAAGCTTGAAGGAATTCTTTAATTTCAAAATTCAAATGATTCTCTTTTTCTAAATGGATTTCTAATTTATTTATTTTTGAGCAGTAACAAATGAATTTTATTAAAAAGGAAAAGAGTATCAGAGAAAACAGGTCTAAAAGAGATAGACCTAAAAAGAAAGAAAGCTAAAGGAAACAAAAGGAAAAAATACAAGTTAAAAAATAGAACCGAACACCAACATCTCCTCCAGTTAAAACAGATTTCTAATTCTAAAAATGGGTTAAAGTTTTTAAAAAGGTTGGTTTATGAAGAAGTTGGAGGAAACTAGAATATGAGTTGAGTTGAAAAATAGTGACACAAATTAAACATTACTAGGTTAAGATTTGACTCTCAAAGCCACCTGCCTGCCAAGACTGCAACCTTGGTATTATTCTAAATTTTATTGACTATCAGCTGTATTACATCTTTAAGAGATTATTAGGGTTACAATTTATCTATAGTCAATTGTCAATTAGATGAATAACCAATATTTATATAGAAAATCAGAAAAAAAATAACTTTTTTTTTTTAAATAAAAGGTTTTCTCTATTAAAAATGAACCCATGATTTTTTTATTTTTTTTTAATTTAAATGTGGAAAACTGTGAGATATCGAGCACAAAACTCCCACAGGTGAGCCCATTACCCCTATAACACACCAAGGTAAGGTCACGAGGACTCGAACTCGTAACCTCCTACTTCCTAAAACCGGAGATAACCGGTTAAACTATACCCATAATTTATATTTTGATGAGGCATCAAAGGACTTTTGGCTTCTCTATTCACAACATCGCATTTAGGTGTTCTCTGCACCACTCTTTCATCATCAAAACCTCATTTGACATGTCCAAGCTCTCCAGTTTGACCCACACAGGTAATTTGTGGCCTCCAATAATTGAATTATAAGACTTCTGCCATGCATCCATCCATTTATTTATACATATAAAGGACGGATAGACGAATAAGAAGATCTGTTGATAGAATCATCATCATCATCAAATGCCAGAGCGTAATTCCTCAGAAACCCTAGTAAACATCAGAGAAATTGTGCATGGAGAAAGCCAGCAGAGGGAGCAGGCGAAAGTTGATGGAGCGGGTGAGGATTCACCTGTTTTGATATAAGGTTCATCGGCCAGCTTTGGATGCTCCATCCACAGAGTCCCTCTACGGCTATTTCAAGACAACAAAGCGGCCTACGTCCCTTCGACGATCTCAATAGGCCCTTTACATTACCATAAAAGAAACTCCGGTAAGTATGAAGACAGGTTCTTTCAAGAGATGGAGAAGCACAAATGGAGGTATCTGCAAGCAATCCTCTCTCGAGGAGGAAAGCACTGCAAGGATCACTTCTACGACGTTGTCAAAGAGCAAAAGGAAAGAGCACGGGGCTGTTACTCTGAAGATCTTCAGCTCGACGACGATCAGTTCGTTGGAATGATGGTGATTGATGGCTGCTTCATGATCGAACTCTTTCGCAGAAGATCCATCATAGAAGAGAAGACGAAAGAGAACGGAAAAGAGGAGTTTCCGATTGCCGAAGAGGATGGACGAGAAGATCCACTCATAAAATGGGAGTGGTTGAGGCAGCAACTAGCCATGGACTTGGTGAAGCTGGAAAATCAGATACCCTTTTTCATTCTAGAACGTTTGTCCGATCTCATGAACATTTCTAGACATTCTCTCATGGAAATGGCACTAGCCTTCTTCCAATCTGCTCAAATTCTTCCCACTTCTACCGATCTTAAAATGAAAATCCCCCATCAACAAGTACATCATCTACTGCACTTGGTACATTCTAGTCTCCTCGCTTCTAATTCTGAAAGGGAGGAGAATCCAAAGTCATATACTATAAAATTGATCCCATCTGCAACAGAGCTTCTTGAAGTAGGACTCAAGTTTGAAAAGGTCAAGCAGAATGAAAATATTGGCTTTTTGGAGGTAGAGTTCCAATCACGTCGGTGGTGGCTTGGTGGAGGGGTGATCAAAATACCCCAAATGACACTCTCTGTATTCACAGGTACTCTGTTTCTCAACCTCGCTGCATTTGAGCAGTGCTACCCTCACTGCGGCACCGCCTTCTCGGCCTACATCGTCTTCATGGATTGCCTCGTCGACACCGAGGCTGATGTGGGTGTTCTCTGCAACCATGGAATCGACAACTGCGCCGGCAGCGATAAAGATTTGCTCGATCTCGTCAACAAAACCGGCCAGAAACTTATCATCGATGATGAACGTTTTCACAAGATTTTTGAAGAAATCGACGACTATTACGAATGTATCACCAATCACCGGTTCATAGGAAGCATCATACACAATTACACCAAGAATCCAACACAATTCCTTTCAATACTTGTTGCTGTTTTGTCTCTTGTATTCACTGTTTCATTTCAAATCCTCAGCTATGCAAAGGTATAACTCAGATGAGTCATTTGTGGAATTGAGTTAACTCAAATTTGAGTCATTTGAGTTGATCTCTAACCTTATCCTTGTCTTAGCACCTCTTTAGAGTTGTCTCATATCTCCTGCACCTGTGAGTATATTGTATGGGCTACTGAATCTTCTCATTTAAATAAATATTTAATGTTTAATAGGAAAATATTTGATGCACATGGATAGTCATATCAACCTCTAAAATGAAAAAATAATTACATTTAAAGCTTTCATGCAAATGAATTATTAATTAATGAATGTTTTAAGATCAAAAAATAAGATGATTGGATGGATAAAAGTTTACGCACTCACTATTCAAATCATGAAGCTTAGTAGAAAAGTCTATTTAAACCTTTTTATAAAATATACAACTAATTTTTTTTTGTTATTTTAAATATTCTCATTATCTTTTAACAAGACTAAGATATTGAGGCCTCTTAGTTCACTTGACTAATATTGAGAGTGGTCTTACTGTGTTTGAACTTTCATTTTAAAAGTACTAAATTCAAATTTATGTGAGATATAATGAATAAAGATAAGAAAGGCTTCTCAATAACTTAAAATAAAGAAAAAAAGAGATTTAAAGTCTATTTCAAAACATATAAAAGAAAAAGAATCTTTAAATTGAGGTAAAATATTAGATCATTTTTAAAAATCTTTCTTTTATTTTTTTACATGTATTAAAAATTAATAATTAAATAAAAAAATTAACAGACAAAAATACTTATTTAGTCAACTCAATCGAGACACGGGCTTTGCATGTGATTTCATAATCAATTTAGTCATATTACGCATGCAAAATGTTATTAAATTGACAAAAGCAAAAAAGTACTTAAAAGTACTTCAAAAAGTACATGTTTAACCATCAGTGGGGTCCTGTGTTTTTCATGGTAAATTATTTTGTTTCTCCGACTCTTTCGAAGTGCCAAATGAAATTTGGTAGCATCTTAGTATGCGTCTCTCGATGTACAATCTTAGATATGACTTAACATCTTTGGTAAATGTCATAATTGGTTGCGTGCATTATAATTTTTTTTTTAATGATAGTTAGTATTTTATTTAGAAGAGGGAACCCAAAATTATGTACAAGTAATCTTAGAGTCTGGGTTAGACAGGGGTATAAATCTCGGCCGATACATATATCTAAGATTTTTGAGCACCAAGTCCAACTAGCGAGTATCGGCCGATATGGCAAAGATCTTGCCGATATCAGCCAATACAAACTGAATTTTAAAAAAAAAAAAAAATAGAAAAGAGATATATCGGCCGATTTTTTTACCTCTGCATCAAGCAAGAGACAACCCAAGAGGGTGATAAAAAAAAACAGGCCTCAAATAAAAAAATAGATGGAGGCCCATCAACACAAAACAAACAAAAAAGCCCACACAATCTGGGCAGGTATAAGCTTTACATGTTGGCATGTTGCATTATAATTTCCATGTTGCATGTTTTGATTTTGAGGATGCATAGTTAGGTGTTTTATTTCTTTGTATTTTGGGTGAATGTCGAAAGTAAATTCAAGTATGAGACTAATGTTTTGTGGATTTGAGTCAAATCTTATGTAAATATGAACCCTAATGACTCATATGAGTGTAGTTTAACTGGTTGTCTCTCGTCTCAAGAAGAAGGAAGTTACCGGTTCGAGCCCTCATGGCCTAATTTTGGTATGTCATAGGGGTAGTGAGCTCACCCGTGGAAGTTTTAGTCGGACTGTATCTGAGTTTTCCACACGTAAATCAAAAAAAAAAAAAAAATGAACCCCAATGGTTGGTATGTGGACTGTATATAAACAGTAATTGGGATTTGATGAATGAGTGGATGAACGTAGAAACTTAGAATGAAATAGTAATAGATGTGATGTAAATGGAATGATGAATATTTGACATGTGGGAATGTCGTCGTATGTCCCATTTTTAGGGGAGACTGGATTTTTGGTAGGATCCTTGGGCTTTCATATGGCCTTAAATGGAGAGAACCTCCCTTCTCTTGGCCCAATTCCCACATGGGAGTGGGATTGGCTTGCAAAGAGAGCATTTTTCAACCCAAAAAAAAAAAAAATTGTGGTCACGTTTCCCAAAGGTCGGGACATGACAATCTCGATCGACAAGGGAGATTGTTGGGGCAGCAAACGAGTCTCACATTGGGGGATGGTTGGGGTAGTGAACAAGTCACAAGTTGGTTGTGAATGGGGAAATAATAGAGGACATGGGTCACTCTATCTAAAGCGCTAGCTGTCACATTCCGACCTACAGGCACGTGAAAAACATAAAGTAAGCGAAAAACTATGGGGATTTTTTTCCCAATCCATCAACCAAATTCATAACGGTGACACAACTTACGAGAAGATAGGAAATTTCTAGATACAAGTTTCATGAGAGAAGAATTCTGGCGAAAATCCGACAATCTCCCTTGTAAATCATGCATTCCTTTTTTCAATAAATCGGAATAAATTTCCCTTGTAAATCAGGCATTCCTTTTCAAAAAATCTGTTAAAAAACCATGTCAAAGACATGACTTGACTCCGAAGTGGGGTGAGGCCCGAAGGGATCATGACTCTATAAGAGGTCCTGCCCTAAGTGGGTACAACCCTAAAAGGGTGTAGCCCCAAATTTAACCTGATTCTCAGGCTCAGGCTTCAGTGCATCAGTTTTGTTTCTATCTTGTCTTCTTCGTCTGGACTTATTAATCACGTAGTAGCAATTAGCAAACAAATCTATATAAAGAAATAGGCAATGATGATTGGGCTTGGGAAGGAGCCCAAATTCACCCTAAAAATAAAAGACTCATATAATACTGGTTGTGCTCGATGCACATGATTTTAAGGCCCATATCACATTGACTCAGAAATTGGGTCCTGTCTATGTTTAAGCCTAAAAGCCTGATTCATTACTCAAAACGATGACTACTGTTGATCTTAGGATCAAGCACAGATTCTGAAAATACGAAATAGACCCGAACTTATTAACTTGTTTAATAAACAAATAATGGGTCGAGGCTTGTTGACTCGAATCCCAATAACACCTGACCCAAACTGAACCAACCCGACCCGACCCGTTGTCAGGTCTCCCCATTTTGTAGGATCCATGACTACATAGTTGTTTGTCATTTTCCAACTATGAAAAATAATGAATATAGAAAATGAGACCCTTCTTCTTCTATGGAAGAAGACTTCTTTGCCAAGATCACAAGAAATGTGACATTTCCTCTCCTTTTAAAGAATCCATTTCCTATAGAAGATAGGGAAATTTATTGAGGATAATAAAGTGCTTTTTCCTTTCTTTTAAGGCAATCTTCATTTATTTTAATGAAAATAAAGATTTTGACAAAAAACGACTAACACATTAGGTTTTCACCATTCAACAAAAGACCGGATTTCATAGCACTTATTGAATAATATGAATAGAACCCTAATTTTTTTCACTGAATTATTTTCCTAAAAAAAAGCAAACAATCTCTAAAATTGAATCTTCAAAAAGTACGAGTGACCATCTATAATGCACATTTCAGGCTGAATTACATATAAATTGCTAGGCCCGTTTTCAGTGCGAATAACTGTCTGAATCTTATTCTTCTTGGAATCATTTTCACGGGTAATGGGCCCACAAAGAGTCCAAACTCCAGACTCTCGTTGTGCTTGGGCTTCATAAATAAAACACGACAGTCTCCGGATCTGCTTACGGGACAAAGAATCACAAAAGCAACCATGATGGACCTACCTTGGGCTGGTTCTTGAGCTTTATTTCTGGGCCTTTGTATTTGTTTGGGCCTGCACATAATTAAATTCTCGAACACAAGTCTGGCTTGTCCTTATATTTTATACCAAGGGCTACAATGTTTTCAAAAACTATAGCTAGCCAATCAAAATACATATGCCACATAATGTAAGCCTAACATCTTTTTCCATTAATTTAAAGATATAATTTGGACACTTTCATTTAAGTATAGGAAGCAGTTTGTCTAACAAAATCTAATCAGATTCAATTTTCTCAGTTAACTTAAATTGTTCAATTTTGATAAATGACTTGATTCATTTAATAGATGACCCGACTTAACTCGAAGCCATTTATTAATGAATAGACTCAACCCAAACTCAAAAATAAATGAGCAGCCGATTAATTCTATTATTGCCATGTCTATATGCAACCGTTGCAATTACGTGAGGTTTACACTATTTAAAAGGTAATCTTGATATGTGTCTTACTAAAAAACATTCCTTCATCAGGAAAATAGAAAAATCTGAACTGAATCTAAAATAGATCCAAACAAACTTAACTAGTTTAATAAGACTTGAATGGGACTTGAACCCAGGGATAAAAAATTCGGGTTTACCGAGATATCGGCCAATCTCGGCCGATATCTCTCTCTCCTATTTTTTTTTTAAAATCTCAATGTGTTTCGGTCGAGATTTATACCCAAATTGAACCTGAACTAGATAAGACCCAATCTAAACTTGACTCTTGTAATCATCTCAAGCCATTTGCTAGGTCTATAAAGCACTATTTACATTTCTCTACACAACTATCACCATTTGAGTGGCTGACACCTAAGTGAATTTTTTTTAAAAAAAAAAAACTAAATTAAAGAATCTTATTTGTCCTTATTCTCCAAATTGGAGATTTTGCTCCCAATTTTTTTACTTTCACTTCCTCTAATGAAGTCTTTCTAGTTGAGTTCATTTATCTTGAATTACTCCACTTAATTATGATACCTAAAATTTACTCCTCACCCAAACTTTACAATAGTATTTTTCTCACTTATCCAACCCAAACTTTACAATAGTATTTTTCTCACTTATCCAACACTTCATTAATTCAATTGAATATGCCTTTCGAATTAGAATGGATTGATCCACAAACAGTGAAGCCGAGAATAGAATCTTAGCCACCTAAGTTGACTTAGTTTCCTACCGTCTTTAATCAGCTCAGTTTCTTCACATTGCTTGGCTTGCTTTTGCATTTTTAGTATAGGTATTAATGTGTGTTTTTATATTAAAAGTTTAATTTTAGACAACGATCTTCTCACAGATATTTTGTGTTTAGCGACACAAATTTTAGTGTATTCATAATTTTACCCTTCGCATGAATAGTAAAATTTCGATGGACTGATTTTTACTATTCATATGAATTTCGGCAAATCGATTTGCACTGTTCATGAATTTTGGTGAGCTAATTTACAATTTCGGCGAGCCGATTGCAATGTTCATGAATTTTGGAGAGGCGATTTGCATTATTTATGAATTTGGAGAGCCGATTTGCACTGTTTAGAAATTTCTGACATTCTTTTTTCTTCGGTAAGACAAGTTAAAGGTAAATTGGACATCATGGTAAAACCTGTGTCTGTATATCCAAAATACCCATGAAAGGATCGCTAGCATTTAATTTTATAGAAAATATTTAAATCTTAATTTAAAAAAAGTGAATGTAAATATAGATCTTGAGTTTAAAAATCTGATATTGAAATCTTGCCCACAGACCCATTTGCATCCGTACACCTCGGAAAGATAATAAATATCTGAGCACTCGTTTATGTTAGCGTTACGAGCGGAAACAAGAAAAATCGAACGGAAATAAACACATAGCACGATACAATATTTTAACGTGGTTCGGCCCACCTAGCCTACGTCCACGGAACGACAAAATATTCACTAAATGAGAAAGAATATACATGTACAATAATAATGACTCCCTTGAGTCAAGAGCCCAAACTCGAAGCCCCGAGCCCCTTGTACACCCCTGTATAAGACACATCGACATCACCTCTCAGTTGATGTGAATCTCTCTCATACTCAGAATAGTGAACCCAACTTCTTTGTTCCTCCCTCTATGCTTCCTGTGTCCTACGAGCAATCCCAACATGCTTCTCAAATGCGAGCGTCTTCGATAATGGTGTGTCTCACACACACAGATCTACACTTCTGCTCTGGCGATGGGGTTTCCTTTCTCCAGCCGCACTTCTGTTGGCTGCCACTCACAGATCTGACAACCCAGATCTGCAGCGGTATTGCACTGTTGCTTACGCCCCTCTCCGGCCATCGAGTTGTCCTCCAGGCATTGTTAGATCTACGTCCAACATCCTTCTATCTCATGCTGAGACTTCTTTCATGGTGGCCAACAAAGGCACACACCTTCATCCTCATATTCTTCTGTATATATAGATATACAGAGACACCGTAACAGGTAGTTTCCTATTCCAGATAGAAGTCTCGGTTGTCTACAACAATACAGTCAGTATCCCTTGTGGCAATTCCATTCCTTGTAGATCTCCATAGATCTTCACACGTCAAGCATATCCTTGAGATATTCCACATGCCAACCACTCCTCCTTTTAAGGAGAAAATATAGGTGGAAGTTGAGCCACCGATCCCAACAGTTTACCCACCCATTCAGAGCCAATCACCTTTTGGAGAAATTTTAATGGCTTTCCCTGAACCTCTTTTCATTTCCATAAATTCCTTTCTCTTTTTAGGGCATTAGACAAACCTTCCACAGTCCAAACACCACTGAGAGAGAGAGAGAAGAAGAAGAAGAAGAAGAAAACAGAGAAAATCAAAGAAATGGAAGCAGCAGTGGTGAATATAAGCAGATGTGAGTGTGCTGCCAGCCAGCACAAGCAAGTTGTGCTCTCCACCTTTGTAGATACTCCACTTTCTGGCAAGAGAATGGAGGCTTTAGATACTCAAAGGGTGGATTCGATGAAGTCAAAACTCAGAACTGAACCAAAAATCCCAATCATAAAAGCTTCATCAGCCAGCAGTGGATGTTCCATCCACAGAGTTCCCCATCGTTTCCGCCAAGACAATGAGAACTCGTTCGAGCCCAAAATCATCTCAATTGGCCCGTTTCACCACCACAAAAGAGGACCCCATGAAGAACAAAAATGGAGGTACATTCAAGCCATGGAACATCACAAATGGAGGTATCTTCATTTGATTCTCAGTCGAATTGGTGAGAACTGCTTGGACAAGTTCTGGGCAGCTGCCAAAATCTCCGAGAAAGAAGCCCGAGAGTGTTACTCGGAGGAATTCGAAGACATCGACAGCGATTCCTTTGTTGAAATGATGGTTCTGGATGGCTGCTTCATCATCGAGCTCTTCCGAAGGTCATGGACAAAGGAATTTGTAGATGATCCGCTCATCAGACTGGAGTGGCTGAAGAAGCACCTGGCCATTGACTTGCTCATGCTTGAAAACCAGATGCCATATTTTCTTCTCCAAACTCTGTTTAATCTGATGAATATTTCCTGCCCCTGTCTTGCAGAAATGGCTCTTGGGTTCTTCGGCTTTGTGCTTCCAACCAACAAATACACCGACCATTCCAGCCATAAAATTCAGAATCTACTCCATTTGGTGCATGTCAGTCTTGTTCCTTCCTCTGGTGAGAAAAAGAGTCTAAAGCCAAGGGATACCATGAAAATGATCCCCTGTGCATCTGAACTTCAAGCAGTAGGATTTTTGTTCAAGAAGAGGGAGGCCAATTGCAGTGAAGGCATCTTGGGCATAAATTTCCGACTTCGATTTGGGGTGGTATATCGTGGTATTATCGAAATCCCTCCGTTAATGGTTTCAGATGTTACAGGTACTCTGTTCCTTAATCTCGTCGCATTCGAGCAGTGCTACCGCCATGTCGCCACCGACTTCTCGGGCTACATCGTCTTTCTTGACTGCCTCGTCGCCACCGTGAAAGACGTCGGAATTCTCTGCAACCATGGAATCGACAACTGTTTTGGAAGCAACCAGCACCTGGTTGATCTTGTAAACAAGATTGGGGGAAAGCTTATTGTTGATAACGTTGGCTTTCTCGATACCTTCAAACAAATCAATGAACATTATGAAGGAATTACGAATCGTCGATTGCGAGCGAACTTCAACCGGAATTACGTAAAGAATCCATTGGCAGTGATTTCTGTGTTCGTTGGCATTCTCTCTGTTCTCACTGCCTTTGTCTTCCAGCTTCTTAATCTAATTAGATCTTTTAATAAATAAGCCATTTTCTTCACCATATAAGCTTCCAACCGTATGTTTGTATTGCTCACTGTACTGTTTGGAAATCAA
Source organism: Chimonanthus salicifolius (assembly GCA_013350335.1). Classification (NCBI taxonomy): domain Eukaryota; kingdom Viridiplantae; phylum Streptophyta; class Magnoliopsida; order Laurales; family Calycanthaceae; genus Chimonanthus; species Chimonanthus salicifolius. The sequence goes on along the minus strand of CM023538.1, from coordinate 61,920,813 downwards.
ATAAAAAATATGTTTTGTTTTGTTTTGTTTTGTTTAGTGAGAATTAATTGCAGCAATGTAAAAAGTTATAATAAGACTTCATCTCTCAGAATAATTTGCTCACTTGTCCTGATGACATAATAATATAAATATTTTTTTAAAGAAAAAATCAAAAGTGGTTCAATGCCAAAGAATACAACTTTTAAATTTTTTTTCTTTTAATTTATATGAGGGGCTTAATTATAATCGAATTGATTTCATTTGAGATTTCCAGTTCTCGTAAATGGCTGACTCAACTGTGTGTGTGGGTGTGACTTAATAGCCCAGATGGGTACTGTTGTGCATCGATTAGTACCAAAGTAAATAATGTATCATCCTTTTTTCTGATGTGACTTATCCAACAATGAGAGAGAGAGCTGTACAAAATTCAATAGGCATGATGTTGAGTGATCTTCAGCCGCACTCGAAAATTGGGGCATTCCATAAATTCTGAGTTAAAATACAATGTCTTACAAATAAATATATCTCTTTGTTATATTAAAAATATATTTAAAAGTATCAAAAGAATTTCAAATTTTAAAGTATATTTATTGAGTTATTGTAATTAGTCTGCATATTTAATTTGAGAAATTGTAATTAGTCTGCATATTTAATTTGAGAAATTTTGAAAATACACTGTGATTAAAAAATAATGTACATCGTGTATTAAATAATAAAATCTCCTTTAAAACTTCAAAGTTATCTTTTAAGCACTGTGTATTTCCAAAATTTCTCAAATTGAATATCCGAACTAATTACGATAACCTGATAAAAATACTTTAAGACTTAAAGGTCTTTTGACACTCCTAAATGTGTTTTCGGCACGCCCTAGGGATACTCTTATTTGGAAAATACTGTGTTTTAAATATTTAGGAGTGTCAAAAGACCTTGAAGTCTTAAAGTATTTTTATCAGATTATAGTAATTAGTCCGGATATTTAATTTAAGAAATTTTAAAAACACACAGTACTTAAAAAATAACTTTGAAATTTAAAAAATAAAATGATTCATTTGAATGAATCACTGATTCATTTGAATGAATCACTGATTCATTCAAGATTCACAGGTGAATAGTAACATATGTTACTGTTCACCCATTTTATTCATTCGAAGATGTGTGAACAGTAACCCACGTTACTGTTCATCTGCAACATTCGTTCGAACGAATTGATTTTGAATGGGATTAGTTCGAACGAATCAAAATTGGATGGGGTATGTGTCCATTCGTTCGAGCGAATGGGGAAATGAACTGAGAATTCGTTCAAACGAATGAAAATAGAGGAGCAAAATGGTATTTAGCTACCGCCACTCGAAAATAGATGCGTAGAAACAGAAAATCCAAGTGTGTAAACGGATACCTTTCTTTTGAGTAGAAGTGGTGGACCGTGAATGTCTCATGAACAGCTTCTATCACTAAAGTAAGCAGCAATTTAAATAAAATTCCATGAGAGGGACATTTGTTGTCGTCATCATATCTCCTTTGGACAATATGGACGCCTAACTCCATTACTAATAACCTGAATGGATAGACTTGGTGTGCTTGGCTTGACTTGGTGCTTGACAAACAAAGACTTAACTGCTTAATAAAAAAAGATTTGGAACCTTAATTTAATATTATCAATTAAATCGCACTTAAATAAATTATTATTATTATTAGAACTATAATGGCTGTACAATCATTCAACGTCATGGCCCAAAGAGTTCCTTTTGGTGGACATTACAATCTCCTTTAGATACTTTAGATAATAAAATAAATTGATAAAGCCTTATAGAATATCTGATTAGGAGTAAAACTTGACCCGAGAAATTAATGGGTTTTAGATTATGATTTTGTATATTTCAAGTAAAATCGAGTTGAGAAAAAATAAATCCGCATGAAATTAAGGTCGGGTCGAATTGAAAATTTTAAAAGTAACCTGACCCGACTCAATTCGACCAGAGTGCACCAAATAATAAAACAACACTTGGGTTGAGTCGGATCAGAAATTCAGGTCAGGTTGGGTTGAGTAACTTGGGTCAGCCATTCGGGTCGTGTCAGGTCAGGTTGAATAATTTTTGAGATAGATTGAATTGGGTTTATTGAAACCTGACCTGATCTGAGTTTCAGCCCTATATCTGATAAAATCTTATAATTATAGTTTAAAATTGTGAGATCAAATCATATAAATGTCAAATAGACAGACAATCCATAAAATTAATTTGTCAAATTCAAATATAAAAGATCTAACTCAAGATTGATGGGATAAATAATTTAGTTGAAAAGTTAAAAATTTCCAATTTTCATCTCATTTTCTTTTTTTCATTCATAAATTAATTTTCATCACTTTTTATTTACCAAAACCGTTTTAGCTAGAAGAGAAAATCGACTACACTCCTGACAACCCTTGTCACAAATATCGGCGGTTTTCAAATTTACTGCGTTTTTATCGGTAAAATACTATTACAGCGTTTTTATCGGCAAAATACCATTACCGCATTAAAAACGCGCTTTTATCGCCACAACGATAAATTTTAGGTAAATTCTCTATAAAATCGCTTTAAAAAAGAGATAAACGTTGATGACGCGATAATATCTCGGTAAATTGTAGGTAAATTCATGATAAATTTCTGGTAAATTCCCTATACCATTTTTATTTCGTTAATTTTTTTTATTTATTCTATTTTTTTATTTTCTAAATATTATAATTTCCACGAGATTTTTCCATTAAATTCTCGGTAAAAATTCGAGAATTTAAAAATATCTCGTTATTACTAATTGCCGTTAATATCTCGAGAACGGTATTTGTCACAATGCTGACAACTTCATTGTGACACCAAGTATAAAGGCATCCCATCATTCTTCAATTTCATACAAAATCTAGTCCTAAAAATGTGAAGATATTAGATCTTTATGGATTTGACTATTTTCCCCTAAGTATCAAATTTTTTCCAATTTTCATTTATTTTTATGTAATATCTCTATAATTCTTGAATATTCATGAAAATATATTTCAAAAAACGAGAAGTCAAGATATTTAAAACTTGAATCAGACTTAAATTCTATAAATCATTATATTTTTATATTATTTAAAATAGCCCTATAAGTATCATACTTATAATATGAAATCACATAAAAAGTCTCATCAAACTAATAAATTTCACTTAATTCTTAATTTGTGAACAATTTGTGACATTGATTTTACATGCCACGTGTAGACTGGTCACAACAGCTCTCTTATATATTGTTATTGTAGTATAAAAAATAAAATAAAAAATTGTTCCACATGATACACGTGCATGACCCACCAATCCATATTTAAGCTCTTTATTAAGTAGGCTGACCCACGCCTATCAATAATATTATTATTTTCTTGTGACTAGCTTGTTTGTCTTCCACACCTACAACACAATATTCTTTCAGCAGAGCTGTCAACGGGAATCCAAAGTAATGAACAACTAATGAAAGGCTATTATTGTTACTAACTCACATGGTACATAGTTGTGGAACTACGTTACCATTATTGGTACCAAATAAACGAAGGCTATAGATTTGCAGAAGAGAAGAGAGTGGAATAAAATAAAATAAAATATTGAAGTTTATTGATGATTTATTTTACTTTTACAATTAGTCTATATTGTTATTAGCTCACATTGTACATAGTTGTTGAGCTTATTATTGTTACTAGTAATTTAGGGAAGGTACCAAATAAAGAAAGACTCAAGGCTATATAAAAGAGAGTAGAATAAAATAAAACAATAAATAGATAATTTAGTTGATTTAAATTTTTTATTTTAGATTAAAAAATCTTAGATCTAATTTCCTCTTAATTTACTTAATAGACGAAGTTTACATGTGATTTCTTTTATTTCTAAAATTAGTCTCACATTCAATATGGAGTGAAAATATTTATGATATAAAAAAACTAAACTAAAATAAATATAAGACATAAGCACTCTAGTGAATTTGGACTATAGAGATCTATTTTAAGTAATTTTGTTTATAAGTTTTTACTTCTTCTAATTATAAAATGAGATGTCAAACTCATTTTATAATAAAAAGTTTAGATAGATAGATTATACTGAGTTTTATAAAATTGGTGAAAATGGATTAACTAAGTCATCCTACTTAATTTTTAATATCAGAATAAAATCTTTAAATAAATATTGATGATGCTCCATGCAATTTATATGATGTAAAATGTTAAAAAAAAAATGGAATTTAAATTTAAATAAAAAATAATAGTTTTAATAATCTAAATTTACTTAAACAAAAGAGACACACAAATGTGTTACTACTTCCACCTAAAAGAACTCTGATATGTTGATTTTTTATAGAATGATGCACATTAACTCATTTTTACATTAATTATCATAAGATAAAGACTAAGATGATCAAATGAGAATTATAAAAAAATTTTTATCTATTTTCTTTTATATAAATCTTGGATTATCCCATTTTAGATTTTTCTTAAATTTTTCTTTTTTTCTACTTAAAAGTGCATTCTTCCCACGTCACTTCCCTTCCGTAAGCAATGACATCAATAACAGTTCCCTATGAAAATAAATTCGACCAGTAGAAACTTGGTACATGTGATCCACAACCCGATCTTTCCTATTTTGCCCTTTCGACCTTTCCCAACGACTTTCTAGATTTCACAACTCACCTCAGGCAAGAAACAAGACAGGAATTTTACTTTGAAATTTTGTCCGGATGCGATGGAGAGGGAGACAGGGCTGCGTTTGGATGGGGTAAGAGCCGGTAATCCCCGTTACCCATGGGTAACAAGGGTGAGGGTATTCACAGTATCCTACATCTCAATATCCTTTGCCTTTTATCTTTTTATCAATTATATATTATATAATTAAAAAAATATTTTAAATAATTAGCAATTTATTCTGTTAGAAATTTATTTTAAAAATATGTCAAAATTTTCAACATGTTGTATTTGGATGAAGGTTAAACTTTATAGGAGTTACCTGAGATTACACTTTAGTAGGAGTAACTGTAAGTAAAGGTAAGCTGAAATATTAATAATTTTATGAAGATTAATAATTTTTATTAAATATATATAATATAAATAATAAAAATAAAATTTTATGAAACATGACATTTTGACAATTTGTTGAAGCCCCAAAATAAAATTACCCTTAAGTAGTTATAATTACTATGTTCTAACATTTTATTTTTTATAATTACTTTTCAAAATATATTTCTCAATTTAATTATGTTATAAAATATAAAATGATTTTTTTGAGATAAAAATCATTTAAAGTTATTAATTTTTAAATAATTTTAAAATATGACTTTCTAAATTCAATTAACATAAACAATGCAATTTCTTTAAATTATATATATTTTAGATTATTAAATATTAAAATTATATTTTAAAATATTTTTGCTCTATGAAGGTGAAGAGGTATCTCTTCAAAGGTATCAAAAGTCACGATGGAGGGGTAAAAATTTACCCTAGAATACCCCATCCAAGCAGCCCGCCGACGGAGTGGAATAGGTGCATTGGGGGGAATATAAATAAGAAGTGGATAAAAAATGGAGAAAGGAGAGAAGAGAGGCGTGGGGATGAGAAAATAGAGTAAATGATTGGGAAAGGTCAAGAGGGTAAAATGGGAAAGATGGGGGTGGGGGTGAATAGAAATTTTTTTTGGGGGGTGTGGATGACATTACCCTTTAAATTATGATATAATAATTGCTGTCTTATCATAATAAAGCAGTTTGACTAGAAAATCAAACACCAAATGAATATACTAAACATGTGTAATGTAATATGGTTTGAACCATATATATATATATATATATATATATATATATATATATATATATATATATATATATATATATATATATATTCATCGTAAAATTTTTATGGATAAATTTACTATTTGGACACACTAAAATTAGACTATAGGGGTTCGAACACGCAATCTTCCACTTTTTGAGACGAGAGGCAACTAGTTAAGCTACACCTACGTGAGTTGCATCAAGAATAAGAAGTCTAAGTGAGAATTAACTAACATTAACATTATAGAGTTTATTAAATTAAAAAGTCTAGTAGTATTTCTTTCTACAAATCTCCTTAAAACTCTCACCTATCATTAAATTGTTCTTTCAGCTTCTTTTTGTGAAAATAAATCACTTTATTTATTTCTATAATGTTCTTGTTCATTGATAACAGAGTGCCTACACTGTTTCAAAGAATGAAAAAGCTTATCCAGAAGTCTATCTAAAATTAATTTTTTAGAGTTTAGATAATATAATTTGTGAGGTCCTTAGTTACTTTTACAGTAATTTTATATTTCAAATATATAGAATATTATTTTATAGAATTGTCGAGACAGTATATTTTTTATTCTAAATGTATTGAATACTAAGTTAGAGAGATTTATTATATTTTGTCTGGACCTGAAGCAGGGACCAGCTGACGATATTATTTTAGATAAATTATAACTTTATAGAGTACTAAATTATAGAGAGTTTATTGTATTTAATGCATATATAATTATTTTATAGAATACAAATATTATTTGTGATTTTTATAAAATGAACATTTATATATTTTACTTTCACAATTATTATTTTTATTTAGTGTGACAAAAGTTTTTTATAATAATTTATCAATTAAATTATTTTCTTTATTCAAGTGAATGATGCATAGCTTACATTGTTATCTAAATTTAATGTTGTCAATGCAATAACAATAACCTAGAAGTCACATCTGAACAGATGTCACATATAAGTGACATTCATGACCCAATCAACCTTTAATAAAAGTATTAATTGATATTCATGAACCGACTTACCTTAAATAAAAATATTAATTGACATTCATGACCCAACCTATCCTTGAACCAAACGCATGTCTCGTCATCAAGCCAAAGACATGACCTACAATGTACGAACTAAATTAAACCCAAATTATTATTTTGAAAATTATAATAAACATTAAATATATTTTTTAAATAAAAATGGGCAAGGTGCACTTTTACGGTGTAGAAGTTCTTAATAGTTAATACCTTTCAGGCTTCTTCTTTTCTTCTTTCTTCTTTCTTTTTCCTTGCTTTCTTTTTTTAAAAGAACTTAAGGAAATCTCCGAGTCTACTCCAACAGTCTTTTCTAGCTTTCTTTATTATAATTATTATAAAATATATTTTTATTTTTATTTTTCTTTCCCTTACACTTGGTAAGAATAGAGCTCTCAAACAATAGAACACTTGAGGAAATGGATAGGTTGAGAGGGTATTTATATATCACACTTCTGATCCAAATTTTCTTCAATTTCAATTTGAGACTAAAAAAATTACCAATTTTTTTAATTTTTATTGAAATTTGCCTCCAAGTTCAATTTTTTAATTTGACTCCAATTTTAAAAAGAAAGCATTTAAAATAAGAATTTTGAGTTTTAGTAGGCAACAATTTTCAGAAAAAAAAAAAAATTAAATACTACAACTATGACCTCAGTTTACTAAAGTTCAAAAATCTTCATGCTAGATGAATGTGCTAAGCCAAAACCTCATGCAAGTTCCACTTGTTATTACATGATGGTACCTTTTAAGTAAAATATTAATTAAACTAATAACAATTTATATAAAGTTATATATTATTTTATTATTTTTCATTTAAAGTTTAGTGAATTTTCTTTTTTAATTTACATGTGGAAAACTACATGATACCCAGCGTAAAGTCCACTACTCCTAGAGCACACCAAGGTTAGGCTATGGGGGCTCGAACCCGCAACCTCTCTGTTCTTGAGGCGAGAGGCAACTAGTTGAGTTACACGTGTCTTACCACCGAAAATAGAATGGAAAAGAATTTCATTAATTGTAGAAGGCCTTTGCATACATTTTATCATTATAATTAAAGTTAAAATTTCATCTTTCTGAAGATTATTTTTATAGGTTTAATTTTCATTTGATTATATTATAAACTATACAATCAATCACACGATCTATCATATTTGGGTTCATCAAAGTATACTACAGCATTTTCCAAATTGTAAAAATTATAGCCAAAAATATAGTTGAAATATCCTTTGAGTAGAAGAATTACATAAAAATATAGTTGTAAAAATTTCAAATGGGTTAAATAAGTGGGCAAAGAAATCAACTAAATAGCCCTCTGAGTATAAATAATAAACACCAATTAATCCAGACAAATCCCATTGGAAATAATAGACCTAAATACACATGGACTCACTCAATTTTCCTTCAAAGCCCAAATTCATAAAATTCATAAAATCAATAAAATATCGAACTACACATACCGAAAGGTCCACCCAAAATCAAATACACCCACCAAATTGTGAACCCAACCAAAAAATAGATTTACTGAATGCTCTTATAAATTTGAAAAGAATGAAGCAAAGCCCAAAGGAATCATCAAATGGACCTGCCAGGCCTAAGAGCTAGGGCTGTTTACGGGCCGAGTTTGGCAGGACATCCACGAGGCCTTTGTTCAAGCCCATCTATAGTGTCAAAGCCCTAGCTCAATTGAAGCACATCAGGATTTTAAGTTAAAGTACGAGACCGTAAGCTTGTCTAGTGTTGGGCAGGGCCGGCCCTGAGATTTTAGGGGCCCTAGGCGAATTTTTAAGATGGAGCCCTTATCTACTCATAAAAAATAAAATCATACAATTTTTTTTTACAATGTATGAAGCTAAATAAAATATCATAATCAAATTTATAACAAAGTTTTATTTAAAATTTATTTTTATTTTGACATGCAAAATTACTAATTAAATTACTATATTCAAGTTTTTTTAACATTTAGTTTTCAATAGATAAGATAGCTAATCCATTCAATCTTTCGTGTGACATTTTATCAGTTTTAACTTTGAAAAACTTATTTCTGCATAGGTAACTGTAACTGGTATAATCAAATATTATTGTATAAGCAATTCATGCATTTGGAAAACAACAATTCATTCTTTTTATATAATTTGGAAATTCATTCTTTTGGTATTGCATCTTTTATCATATTCGAGTGTGACACTAATGCAAATTCTCATTTAAAATGAAGATATTATTATTATTTTAATTTTTCAAATTTTCTGTATTTTTAAAAAAATTAAAAATTATCTTAATTATAATGATTTATACTTGTATATTACTTCTAATAAAATCTAAATTGATCAAATGAATAAAGCTATGTTTTTTCATCTCTTCAAATTTTAAAAGCTTTAAATTATATTTAATTCAAAATTATCAACTCAATATAGATTTCTCTTACTCTTTATTTAGATGATATATATATTTTAAAATATTATTTATTAATTAAAATTATTTTATTATTATTATTAAACTCAATAAAATGAGGATTATAGTAATAATTATTATGATTGTTACTATCATTATTTTAATTTTTTAAAAAACCTACGCTTTAAATAGAGTAGAAAATTTATCAAATAGTCAAATGATTTTAAGTAGTATTAATTCAAATTATTGTTATTTTTTATTATTATTATTAAATAACTTGATAAAAATAAAAAAAATTATTAATAACGTAGCTTGGATTTAATCCTGGGTCCTTAGAATACACAAGGACAACATTGACCTACTGGACAAGAATAAACTTATGCTTTAATTATACATTATTAACTATTTAACATATAGTAAAGGAGCTTATGGACTTGGGAGCCCTAGGAGACCGCCTACTTCGCCTATAGCTAGGGCCGGCCCTGATGTTTGGTAGGAACGAGTCCCACATCAAGTGAGAGGGAGAGAAAAAGAGAGAGTTATATATGGCTGAGGAATTCCACCTATCAGGCTAGTCTTTTGGGCTAGAAGCCCAGGCCCAACACCTAGTTAGGGAACTTAAAAGCTCGACCCAGCCCATTTTAGTCCATTTTGTGGGCAAGTAAACATTTGGGTTGACTCATCATGTAAAACCTACATAAGTATCAGTTTCAATATTTTTTCCTGTTTTTGATAGACAACATTCAAATGCTAAAATAAATCATGGTAATATGATTGCACAATTAAACACTTCAAACAACATTTTATTAACTAAATACTCACAAACTTACCAAAAGGCAACAATAGTAAACAAAAGGAATTCAATGCACATGGACCTCTTAAACAGGCCCATGTATTCGATCACCATATATGCAGTTTGATCTTCGATGCTGATCTCATCAAACTTGAAAAATCATATTTTAAAATTGGTAGAATTCAAATTCCATCATTAAAAATATTATGTACTTTCAGAAAAATATTATGTATTTTGGACCTTCTATTTTGCTGAAGTTGGCCCATTTCGACATTTTTTTTATAATTTACGTGTGGAAAACCCAACATAAACCTCCATGGGTGATACCCACTGCGCTTAAAACGTACTAAGTGAGGCTATAAAACCTCGAAGCTAACACCTCCCGTGAAAATATTAGAGCAGTAGACCCATCTCTCTCCCCATGAAAATATCAAGGTCTATCAATTTATCACAATCTCGGTATTCATTGTGAGGGTGAAATGATAGCAACATTTCTGTGAAGTAGAAGTGGTGGACCATGAATGTGTAAGAAACAGCTTTTAACCTGCATGGTTAGGACTTCGGATGCTTGACTTGACTTGGTGCATGACAAACAAAGGCTTAACGGCTTAATAAGAAAAGATTTGGAACCTTAGTTTAACATGATCAATTAGATCCCACTTAAGATATAGTCTTAGAAATGTGAAGATATTGGATTTGACTAGTTTCACCTAAATATCCAATTTTCATTTACTTTATGTAATACATCTGTAATTTTTAATATTTATAAAAATATATTTTAAAGTGTTTAGGAGTCTTTTTGAATGTTAGATCAACTCCCATTAGATTCAAGATTTCAAGTTATTAAAACTTGAATCAGACTTAAATTTTATAAATCGTCATATTTTTATATTCTTTAAAATAATCCTCGAAGTATCATACTCAGAGACTCATAATATGAAATAATTCTCATAAAAAAGTCTCATCAAACTAATAAATTTTACATAATTCTTAATTTGTTAACAATTTGCGACATAGATTTTATATGCCACGTGTAGAATGGTTACAGCAGCTGTCTTCTTATATAGTGTCATTGTAGTATAAAAAAAAAAAAATTATTCTCATGACACACGTTCACGGCCATTGGCCAACCTATCCACATATATTTAAGCTCTTCATAATTTGGGCTGACCCACACCTATCAATAATATCATCATTTTTGTGGTGACTACAACTTAATGATTCCTTTGACAAGTCAATGTGATTCCAAAGTAGTAAACAAATAATGGAAGGCTGTTATTGTTAGTACACCTCACATCGTACATAGTTGTTGAACAATATTATTATTACTGATAATGTAGGGTAATTAGTATCAAATAGGGTGAAATTTAGGTTGGGTAATCAGTGAATTGGGTAGGGTGAAATTTAAGTTGGGTAATCAGTGAATTGGGTTATATATTTATAAATTTAGAATATGATTGAATTAGGATTAAAAAAACTCATTTAGGATTTAGGTCGAATTGAGATCAAGACTTTAAAATCAACTGATACAATCTGGATTAATTCGATTCAACTTGAGTTTCAGAAATATAAAAAATCAATTGTTGTTTTCTTTTTTCCAAATTTGGACTAAAATTAAGTCGGACTATCTGGACGAAAAACTCGAGTTGTATCGAATCAGGCTCAATAATTGTTTATATGAGTTGGGCTGAGTTTGATTAATTAAAATTGAGTCCAACCCACTTGAGTTTTAGACCTAGTATCAAATAAAGGAAGGCTCGAGACTATGTAGAAGAGAGTGGAATAAAGTAAGATGATGAACAAATAATTTAATTGATTAAAATATTTAAATTTAGATTAAAAAATCTTGAATCTAATTTCTTCTTAAGTTACTTGATACACAAAGGTTACAAATAATTTCTTTTATTTTTAAAATTAATCTCTAGAGTAAAAATATGGCAGGCTATACAGACACCCGACTTTTTTGCTAGGAGACATCCGAGTGTGGGTTTTAGATGGAATTTACCATTTTGCCCTTCCACTTAAACATCCGCATGCCCGAATGAATTTCTTTCCTTCTAATGAACTGCTCCTTTTCGACATTGTTAGCAACGGATGAAAGTGGAAAAGGAGGGGGCCCACCATTGATGGAAGGTGTGAGTCACCGGGTGATGTCGAAGCCAAGGCAGGAGTGACATCAGTAGTGTTGGTTTGATGGAGATAGAGTCCCAGAGTCAGCAGATCTGGCTGAAAATGTCTCAAAAATGGGTTCTGGGTAGTACGGTAGAGATACACGGTAGAAAAACCAGTCAAAGGGGCCCCACAGTTGACCGAAACCAAACGTCTTCCTTAGGCATAGAGAGGTGGGCCAGGGGCGACAGTGGTGGTGATTTTACCCTTCGCATAAATAGTAAAATTTCGATGGACTGATTTTCATTGTTCACGTGAACTTCGGCAAGTCGATTTGCACTGTTCATGAATTTTGGCGAGCCGACTTGCAATTTCGGCTAGCCGATTGCATTGTTCATGAATTTTGAAGAGCCGATTGCACTGTTTATGAATTTTGGAGAGCCGTCGATTTGCATTGTTCATGAATTTTGGCGAACCGATTTACACTGTTTAGACATTTCTGGCATTCTTTTTTTCTTCGGTACGACAGGTCGAGGAAAAATTAGGTATCACGGTAAAACCCGTGTCTCTTTACACAAAATACCTGTGGGAGGATTGCTAGCCTTTAATTTGGTAGAAAATATTTAAATCTTAATTTAAAAAAAGTGAATGTAAATATGGATCTTGAGTTTAAAAATCTGATATTGAAATCTTTTTTTTTTTTTAATGGTTAATATATTAGAGAAAGAAAAGCACGAGAGGTGTAAGAACAGAAAACAAAACAAGAAAATACAGTACAACCCTTAAACTCAAACATATGAGCAAAGGAGGAACAAAACTAAGCTAAGTTGACATTTTCTTTCCAAGCACGCAAAATATCATTGATAAAGATATTCATAAACTCTATAAGAGGAGAGGCCCAAGTAACACACTTAACAAAAACTCTTGTAAAAATTATTTTTATTATTAAAATATGATCTTTAAATGCTCGATTGTTGCGTTACCACAACAACCATATATTGTTGTGATCTTGAAATCTTTCCAACCCCCAAGTGAGACCCATTTCCATCCGTACATCTCGGAAAGATAATAAATATCTGAGCGCTCCTTTACCCATTCAGAGCCAATCACCTTTTGGAGAAATTTTAATGGCTTTCCCTGAACTTCTTTTCATTTCCAAGAATTCCTCCCTCTCCTTTTAGGGCATTAGACAAACCTTCCACAGTCCAAACACCACTGAGAGAGAGAGAAGAAGAAGAAAATGAAAGAAATGGAAGCAGAAGTGGTGAATATAAGCAGATGTGAGTTTGCTGCCAGTCAGCACAAGCAAGTTGAACTCTCCACCTTTGCAGATACTCCAATTTCTGGCAAGAGAATGGAGGCTTTAGATACTCAAGGGTTGGATTCGATGAAGTCAAAACTCAGAATTGAACCAAAAATCACAATCATAAAAGCTTCATCAGCCAGCAGTGGATGTTCCATCCACAGAGTTCCCCATCGTTTCCGCCAAGACAATGAGAACTCGTTCGAGCCCAAAATCATCTCAATTGGCCCGTTTCACCATGAAGAACAAAAATGGAGGTACATTCAAGCCATGGAACATCACAAATGGAGGTATCTTCATTTGATTCTCAGTCGAATTGGTGAGAACTGCTTGGACAAGCTCTGGAAAGCCGTCAAAAACTCTGAGAAAGAAGCCCGAGAGTGTTACTCGGAGGAATTCAACATCGACAGCGATTCCTTTGTTGAAATGATGGTTCTGGATGGCTGCTTCATCATCGAGCTCTTCCGAAGGTCATGGACAAAGGAATTAGTAGATGATCCGCTCATCAGACTGGAGTGGCTGAAGAAGCACTTGGCCATTGACTTGCTCATGCTTGAAAACCAGATGCCATATTTTCTTCTCCAAACTCTGTTTAATCTGATGAATATTTCCTGCCCCTGTCTTGCAGAAATGGCTCTTAGGTTCTTCGGCTTTGTGCTTCCAACCAACGAATACACCGACCATTCCAGCCATAAAATTCAGAATCTACTCCATTTGGTGCACGTCAGTCTTGTTCCTTCCTCTGGTGAGAAAAAGAGTCTAAAGCCAAGGGATACCATGAAAATGATCCCCTGTGCATCTGAACTTCAAGCAGTAGGATTTTTGTTCAAGAAGAGGGAGGCCAATTGCAGTGAAGGCATCTTGGGCATAAATTTCCGACTTCGATTTGGGGTGGTATATCGTGGTATTATCGAAATCCCTCCGTTAACGGTTTCAGATGTTACAGGTACTCTGTTCCTTAATCTCGTCGCATTCGAGCAGTGCTACCGCCATGTCGCCACCGACTTCTCGGGCTACATCGTCTTTCTTGACTGCCTCGTCGCCACCGTGAAAGACGTCGGAATTCTCTGCAACCATGGAATCGACAACTGTTTTGGAAGCAACCAGCACCTGGTTGATCTTGTAAACAAGATTGGGGGAAAGCTTATTGTTGATAACGTTGGCTTTCTCGATACCTTCAAACAAATCAATGAACATTATGAAGGAATTACGAATCGTCGATTGCGAGCGAACTTCAACCGGAATTACGTAAAGAATCCATTGGCAGTGATTTCTGTGTTCGTTGGCATTCTCTCTGTTCTCACTGCCATTGTCTTCCAGCTTCTTAATCTAATTAGATCTTTTAATAAATAAGCCATTTTCTTCACCACATAAGCTTCCATACCGTATGTTTGTATTGCTCACTGTACTGTTTGGAAATCAAATAAAAAAATGTTTTGTTTTGTTTTGTTTTGTGAGAATTAATTACAGCAATGTAAAAAGTTATAATAAGACTTCATCTCTCACAATAATTTGCTTACTTGTCCTGATGACATAATAATATAAATATTTTTTTAAAGAAAAAAGCAAAAGTGGTTCAATGCGAAAGAATACAAATATATATATATTTTTTTTAATTTATATGAGGGCTCAAGTATAATCGACTTGATTTCATTTGAGATTCCCAGTTCTGGTAAATGGTTGACTCCAACTCTGTGTGAGTGGGTGTGACTCAACAGGTGAAGGATAGCCCAGATGGGTATTGTTGTGCATTGATTAGTACCAAAGTAAATAATGTACCATCTTTTTTCTGATGTGACTTGTCCAATGAGAGGGAGCTGTACAAAATTCAATAGCATGATATTGAGTGATCTTAAGCTGCACTCAAAAGTTGGGGCATCCCCTAAAATTTTAGGCAACATGAGATTTGAGGGATTTTTCTGATTGGTATATTAAAAAATTTAATTGTGTGAAGGTCCTTTTTATCTTGAGATTTAGGTGGCGGCCAATGCCGACTATACTCAGAACCAGCCCTGAGTCCCACCTTCAAAATGCAAAAGGAGATTGGGATTCGTATCACTTCACTAAATCAATTTATTGAGTTTAATATTCAAATCTTAACAAGTGGTATCAGAAATAGACTTTAGACTATTTTATATGAACTCAAAAGATCTCCTAAGTAAAAACGATAGCTAGTCTAGTTCGAGAGAGATAGTTGGAACAACGACTAAGTCTCACATTCAATCTAAAAATTTATAAATGAGTTGAGTGACTTGATACTTAAATCCTAACACAAAATTTTTTTTTGTTGTATTGACTAGTGAAATGGTAAAGCAGAATTTTAACCATCTACTTTGCGCAATGGTTGTGTTGATTCTGTTTGTCTTCTCTTTGATATAAATCATGACCCAGTTCAAATAATTTTGCAAGTAAAACATAGCCCAGTTGAAATTATTTTGCGAGTAAAACCACTCACTTGAAATAAGTCATGGTTCAATTACCTTCTATGATCTAACCATGGCCTATTTTATCATTTTTTTTAATTTATGTGTGGGAAACTGTGGAATACCCAACGTAAAATCCCACGGTTGAGCCCACTACCCCTACATCACATTAAAATTAGGCCAAGAGCACATCGATTACTACAAATCTTGAATCTAGATAGCATTTTCTCTTAAAATCTTGAATAGACAATGAAATGAGTATTCTTAAACATAAGGATAAGAGGGAGGCTAAATGACAACCTAAAAATAGACACGCAAGCATGACATTGAAAGAAAATCCAATGAAATGAGTATTTGATTTATGTAGTCTAAAGTTGATACTTGATAGGGTCAAATATAAGTTGTTATCTAAAACATATTGTCCTACATGTATCACGTATCAGTGTTTTAGGATATTTAGAGAATTCTAAGATATTTTTTGTTATTTTCTTTCTAATTTTGTAATTGTATCAAGTAGTTGAGGTATTAGAATTTAGCACCAAGTTTGCTTATCTTTTTCAATTTCTCTATTTTTCTCAATTTTCCTAATTTTCTATGTTAAGAGTGTTGGTGTTCAATGGATGATAACACCATTCAAATATAGTGAAATAAATGTTAATAATTGCTCATATTTTTCTCTTTTCTTTTCTTTTTGAAATTTTCCGACACTTTTGAAAATTTTGTATATATAGAAATATTAAAAATTTCTAGTTTATAGCTTTGAAGTTCTTTGACCCGCGTTCATTCATTTTGAGGAGATCTGGAGACCTCCGATTTGATCAAATTTGGTTTCATAGCTTAAATTTGTATGTGGACTTCCCAACGAGCTTAAGTTTGTCGAATTCTGAACAAGTAATTCAGAAGGGTATTTTGATAATTTTACCTTTTGATTGTCTATTTTGCATGAAAAATCTAGAAATTTACTTTAAGTGCCCCAAGAATTTGCAGACACTTCACCTTAGCTCACAAACGCTTAAAGTTTTCAAAACCTGCACCAGTTTGCACCGAATTTTTAAAAATAATATCTTAAAATATTTCTTGGGTTTTTTATTTCAAAGTGTTTCTATTTAAAAAAAAAAAAAGTAGACTTCATTTTATAAAATATTTTGTTCAAGTGAGAATTTAAACCCGACTTTTTTTTCTATGAGCTCGAGTTATCCTGCCCGAGTTAGTAAGATTGGACTTTCACTGTGCAACTCAATGGAAACCTGAATGCCAGGATCCAAAAACCCATTTTTTATTGTTCGTTTGAAATTACTTCTAGAAATTTCTTTCATAATTTAGTGATGAGAAATAGATACTTAGTGTGTTGTTTCACCATTGATGAGAAATAGATAATAAGAGATAGTGGTGTGTTCTTTCACCATTTAGGCAATAAGAACTGCATTAAAAGATAGATCATGTGTCGCTTGGTGTAAAAAATAATAATATTTCTTAATTCTCCTTTAGACATATGTGTTATGCATGTTAATGCTAAAATATTAATCTACTTAACTGATCTCACTTCTTTTAGAAAATTTGAAATTTCATATAGACGACTTATTTCAATGGGTATATAAAAGTGAGTTTCAAATTGTTTAAGTAAAATTGATATTTTATATCAAATTATAACTCTATTTGAAAGAAATATTTATTTCCTTTTTAAATCTGAATATTTTTCTTTCCAAAAATAAAAGTCTACCCATCCATCTCAACACAAAACCTTTCATTTAATTCCTCTTGCGGCCAATCATATGATTCTCAAATTTTTCCTGTTGGTCCTCTGCCTACAGCCTTCCATCAGGTGTTGTTCGATTAACTCTCAATCTTCGGTCACTAGTTTAGCTGAGGTAAAATCCTCTTTTATTTTATTTGTTTAAATTAATTATTTTCTTATGTTGTTTTATTTTTCCCAACTCAATCATTTATTCTGTTGTTCTTTTTTTCTAAATAGAAACACGTTTAAAAAAAAATCCCGAGAAATATTTTAAAATATTATTTTTCAAACTCTGGTGCAAATTAGTGCGAGTTTTGAAAACTTCAAAATGTATCTAAACTAAGGGGAAGTGTGTACGAATTTCAGGGGAACTTAAAGTAATTTTTTATTTTTTCATGCAAAATAGAAAATAAGAGAGAAAATTACCAAAATGCCCTTTTGAGTTACAGGCTCGGTATCAATAAACTTGGTCCATTGGGAAGCCCACATATAAATTTATGCTATGAAAACCACATACGACCAAATTGGCGTTCCGCAGTATATAGTTGAAACTTAAAACCATTTACACAGCTAACCAATACATATTTGAAGCTTCCTTATTCCTGTCCAATGTATCTCTTTTGTGAAGCACTTGTATTTAGACTCAGCATTCTCTCTAGCTAAGAATTTAGATGATAAAGTTAACCCAGAAAGCTTGTCTGTGGCTCAAAATAATAATATTTTTTTGCTTTAGCCATCTCAGTTTTAGGTAGTTCAAATAGTTTTGATAAGCTTGTTAATTTATTTAGTTAGAATGGACTAAAACTTTAATTCAAGGAAATGATAAAATGAAACGTCCAGTTGAAAAAAAAAATTGAAATTTTATCCATTCAGTTCTTTTAACTCAGACTAGATTATAACCCCTTTCCATTTCGTGGGGATGGTGAGCTCTATTAAAACTCCATATATTGTTTTCCTAAAAGTCACTGAGACAATATGACAAACACCATTAGAGTCTTTAGAATCTTTAAATAAAATAATAATAATATAATAATAATAAAGAAATTAATTTATACATCAATACTTTCTCTTAAATAATAATCATATTATACTTCATTTTACAAATTGATTACTATTATAAGTATAAAGATTGTTCGCTTGGTAACTTCATTAAAGTTATTTTCGTTCTACATTTATTCAATGTGAGACTAATCTCATAAACGTGTATAAATCTTTCAATTTATGCACATCACTTAAGTTCACAGTAAAAAATGACATGTTGGAATTGAACTTAAATCAACCTTAAGATTTTCTTTTTCACTGTTCTTGTTGACAGTCAGCCCACTCTTAGTATTAAAATTAAAATTCAGACTGATATTTGTCATCACAGTGGGCCCAACTCTCATGTGGAAGACTCCAAAGTCCTTCAATTATTAATGAAACTTGCACCTTTAGTTGCCATCTTCTTTTAATAAAATATTCGCACTGCCATAAATTATATTCTCTAGACTCTAGATGAGACCTGAAGCATTGCAAGTATCTGAGAGAGAGAGAGAGATTTTATTCAGGACTCAGGCAAGGCTACAACTGAGAGAGAGAGAGAGAGAGCCAGCAAAAATTCAAATGGGAGATAGCAATGGTGCAAAAGAGGTAGCGGTGGACGTGCACAGCTTGGCAAATGGAGGCCACAATCAGATGCCAGTCACTGTTACAGCAATGGAATTAGATCAAAATTTTGTTGATTCAATGAGAAAAGAACTCGAAGATGAGCCAAAAATAATAAAATCTTCATGGGTTAGCGAGTCTTGCTCCATCCAAAGAGCTCCCAAGTGCTTTATCAAAGACAACGAGAAATCTTACGAGCCCCAACTCATCTCCATAGGCCCATTTCACTACAAGAAAAGAAAAAATGAGTTCTATCGCATGGAAGAGCACAAGAGAAAATATCTACGTTCCTTCCTCGCTAGGAACCCAAATTGCAGTTTGGAGATTCTCTTGAGCACCGTCAAGGGATTGGAAGAAGAAGGAAGAAAATGTTATTCGGAGGAATTCGACAAGATCGACAGCAACTCCTTTGCCAGAATGACGGTGTTGGACGGTTGTTTCATCGTCGAGCTCTTTTGCAGGATCTCAAATGAAGAAAAACATGCAGATGATCCCATCATAAAACTTGGGTGGTTAAGGAAGCAGCTGAGCATTGATCTCCTCATGCTCGAAAACCAAATCCCTTTCTTCATTCTCAAAAATTTATACCAATTGTTGAAGCACCGCCCCCCGATTTGTGAAGAAATCCCCATTTTTGAAGACATGGCTCTTGATTTCTTCAAATTCTTGCTCCGGACCGATCCCCCTAGAAAAACCAACTCCAAACCCTCCGATGCCAAAGTCTTCCATTCTAATATCAAGCATCTTCTCCATTTGCTACACACTAATCTCCTCCCACCCGGTGAAAGTGAGAAAGCGAGAACTCACCCAAGTACTACCATAAAGATGATCCCCTGTGCATCCCAGCTTCAATCTGTAGGAATAAGGTTCAAGGAGAAGGAGGAGGATGACACACTCAACTTCTTGGATATACAATTTCGAAGTGGAGTAATTTCTCGTGGGGTAATTGAAATTCCTCCATTGACACTCTCAGATGTCACTGGAGCTCTCTTCCTCAATCTCGTCGCTTTCGAACAGTGTTATCGCTACTGCACTTCTCACATCTCGGCCTACATCGTCTTCTTGGATTGCCTCATCGGATCCGTCGATGACGTGACCGTTCTCTTTAACAGTGGAATCAACAACTCCTATGGCTGCAATCAATCCCTGGTTACTCTCGTCAACAAGATTGGGTCTGTACTGATACTAGATGAGGATGATTTCTATCTTTCCCCTATCTTCAAAGAAATCAACGATTATTATCGTAATATTACGAGGATCCAACTGAGAGCAAGCTTCGTTCGAAGTTTCTTGAAGACTCCATGGGCAGTAATCTCCCTCTTTACTATCATCTTCTTCCAAATCCTTGGTTTGGTTAAGTCTTTCTTCTCCCCTTAAGCACTAGACCTGATAATTGGGTTGGATTCTCTACTTCATAACCATCTACGTATTCTACTTTGTAGTTTGTATGGTTTTGTTCTGCCTTCTTTGGTGGTCTCTATCCATCGTATGCATGTCTAAATTGTTTTCCTTGCATGGTTTTTCCCTTTTTTTAACTTTATGTTGGTGTTGGGATTGAGTGATTTTGTGGGTAAAGCGTGGGATGAAAGTGTGCAAATAAAAGGTTGTATAATAAAATAAATTTTCCATAATGATATAGAAAGATGTTTTATTATTTTCTTTAATATTGAAAGGTTAGAAGTGATTATTTGCTTTTTATGAAATTTGAAAGTAAATTGAAGGTTAAATATTTCATGAAGTTTGGGTTATTGTTGGTGAATGAAATTATGGAGGATGTGTGAAAAATTTCGGTTTTATGTGTTTAGAAATGGTGGGTGGAGTAATTAGGAAAGTAATATGATGTTTAAATGTTAGATCTCATGCATTTCTTTTAATTTTTTTAATTTATTCCAAATTTTTGCTCTATGGTAAATGAAAAATTGAGGATTTTTGGAAATAAATTATTTTTTCATTTAATCATTCAATATTAAGTTTAATGGAGTTGTGATTTTGTGTGTTAATTTTTTGAAAATGTTTTTTCTAATTTTTTTGGGTGAAATGAAAAGCATAAGTCATGTTTTTTAATTTAGGTTTTTGTGTTTGTATAATATGGATGGATTTTTTAAGACACCAATGTAGTGTTTAAATGTTTAATCTCGTACATTTTCTCTAATTTTTTTATTTAATCTGAATATTTACTCTGACGTAAAAGAAATTTTGAGAATTTGTTAAAATAAAAAATGTCAATTTCTAATATGTAAACTATGGTTTTTTTTATTACAGACGAATGTTCTCCCACAAATAACGATTCAATTGTGTTGCTCTGCAGTCCCTACGACAGTATTTCTCTCGATGATGTCCCATGCTCAAAAATCGCCTTATCTCATCTCACTCGTAGCCTCAGAAAAACATCTCCTCACAATATAAAGTCAGATCAACCTAAACATTTAGCTATCCATTTGACTTGTTTATTTTAACATTTCGTAAAGATGAATAATGGTAGAAAGCAGTCCAATAGCAATTTTGTATATGTCAGTGAACAAATTACTTGAATTCATTCTACCTTTTTAAGTTTTGAGGTTCATAATCAGGTGAAACAGTTCACTAGTAAATATAGATCAGATCATCTGTAAGAAATGCTGAATGAACTGAATCTCAAAATTCTTTTGGGTAGATTGATAGATGAAACTTGTTAATTACCCATGTTCAAAAGTTACAAACTAAGAAGATTCAATGCAGAACTGTAGACCACCGGTAGGACTTTTCCAACCTGACTGCTGTTTGTCATCTTCCTTCTTCATCATCTACCAATAACCTTTCAATATAAAAAGCAAGTACTTTTGTCACATCATATCGTGATGCATAATTGACTTTTTTGGTGAAACATCAATGATTTAGACATAATATCGTGATTGAGCTTATCATACCATTCGTCTCCCTTGCCATTACCAAATCACTAAAACTTTATTGAAAACCATGATATCTATTATAGAATTCTATATGGAGTTTTGATAATTTTCATCGGTTTCTTATATGTAAAATAGATAAAGTTGTAACAAAAATCTGTTTAAAAATATAAGTCTTGAATTCGATTCTAAGTCCACTCTAAAATACTACTCTATATAATTGTCCAAGGTGTATGAATACGGCAGTTGCAATGAACTTGCTTGAATTGGACTCTCACGTGTTGTGGTTGTCACTTTGCATCCTATTTTGAAAGAGAAGTAAGAGAATAAAAAGATAGAAGAGAGTACATGCAAAAGAAGAGAGAGTCCATGGATTGGGAATCCTTCCGTTTTTGTTTAAAAGGTGCTCAGAATGAATATTAAATGAGGACCATTCCCAATGGATTTTAATTTATTGGTGGGGCCAACTCAAAATGCATATAGAAATTTATTTTTTCATATTCATTATTAAGAATGTCATTTCTATTTATAAAATAGAAAGGGATTCAATAAAAAAGAGAGTAAATAAGTGATGAAAAATTGATTCATTGATGGAACACGACAAAGAACAGACTTCGGATCACTCTAAATCAATGTTTTAAAATCCAGTCTGTGGAGCGACCCGTTTTAAAGGAAGGGTGGGTTAGATAATGTTCAATTGGGTTGACCCATAGTCAAACCCAGTCAAAATCAGTCAACCTATGCTATTAATATAATATTAAATTATTAACTAAGGTTATATTTCATAAAAAAATATTTTTTCTCACAAACTCAATTGTAAATACTAAAAACTAATAATCCAAAAATCATATTCTCACAAGAACCAACATCGTCGTCTTCATTTTCTTCATTTAAAAAACCAAGGGTTTTTAAGGGGTAAGAGTCAAGGGTCACGGGTTTAATAGAAAAATAGGGTTGACTTGTAGGTCGCAGAGAGTTTTTAAGGATTTTTAATCCAGAAGAATCTTAAAATGATCTGTCCCGTGTTTCACTCGGGTCACAGTTGACCCACGGGTTGGGTCAAGTTTGATAACATTGCTCTAGACTTAGTTTCCATCACTCCTTTTGCTTTTTAAGAGGACATGAAATTTCCAAATGCATATGCAGGTCACTGTCTATTCATGCAATATAATATCGTTGGTTAGATATTTTCTATATTCACAATGGATGAATATACTCCCCATGAAGGAAAATGTAAAATTGTATATGGAGCTTTGTTGGTTTTGATCAGTTTCTCATATGTAAAATGGATAAAATTATACCATGTGATAATTAGGACCGGTTTCAAGTGGAAGTTTTAAGTTCAATTCTTACTATATTCCAAAGACCACTCTATGTAAAAGTACCCGGTATACGGATAGGGTAGCTGCAATGAACTTACTTCTATTGAACTCTCAACTATTGTTTTCTATAGTCTGATTGGCATTTTGGACTCAATTTTGAGAGAGAACTAAAGTAATAAAATGATAAAAGAGACGTTGGAAAGGAAGGAGAGTCAAGGATAAAGAGAATGCTGAATGAATACTAAATGAGGATCATTCCCATGGATTTTGATTTATTGGTGGGGCCAACTCAAAATGTATTTAAGAATTTAATTATTATTCATAATTAAGAAAGGTGTTTCTATTTATAAAAATGGAAAGAGATTCAATCAAGAAAGAGTAAATAAGTGATGAAAAATGATAACTGATGAAGCACCAGTTAAAAACTGATATATCATTCAAACGAAGAGACTTACATTCCATCACTCTATCTTCTTTTGCTTTGAAAGAGGTGAACATGAAAACACCTAAATGAATATGAGCAGTGATCTTTACCCAAATGTGTTCTTGGTACCGTCGAGGGATACCCTTATTTGTAAAACACTGTGTTTGAAGCATTTGGGAGTGTCAAAATAACATGAATTCTTAAAAATACACAGTACTTAAAAAATAACTTTTTAAATAATAAAATCTCCTTTAAATCTTTAAAGTTATTTTTTAAGTACTTTATATTTTCAAAATTTCTCAAATTAAATATCCGGACTAATTACGATAACCTGATAAAAATACTTTAACACTTCAAGGTCTTTTGACACTCCCAAATATAATTTTGACACAGCTGAGGGATACCCTTATTTGTAAAACACTGTGTTTTAAGTATTTTGGAATGTCAAAAGATCTTCAAGTGTTAAACTATTTTTATCATATTATCGTAATTAGTCTGGATATTTAATTTAAAAAATTTTAGAAATATATAATACTTAAAAAATAACTTTAAAATTTTAAAAGATATTTTACTATTTAAAATTTTTAAAGAATTTAACTGTAGCATCAACATTCATTTGTTTAAAAGATCCTTGGAATGATTTGACTGTACAGTTGATTTGACCTGCACAGTTAAATTATTTGAAGTAACTGAAAAATTAACTGAATAATTGTTGGGAGGATAAAATACAAGAGCGCATAAGGATAATTTATCTCAAAAATTTGAAAATTGATGTCTGATAATTAAAATCTCTGATGTCTAAATGGACGAGGTTTTTTAATTCTTATGAGGGTGAAATGATGCAACATTTCTTTTCAGTACGTCATTACATACAATTTATCACTTTTTTTGTATTATTGTGAGCGTGAAATGATAGCAACATTTCTTTTGAGCAGAAGTGGTGGGCCATGAATGTGTCATAAACAGCTTCAATCACTAAAGTAGCAGCAATTTAAATAAAATTCCATGAGAGGGACATTTGTTGTCTGCATCATTATCTCCTTTGGACAATATGGACGCCTAACTCCATTACTACTAACCTAAATGGATAGACTTGGGGTGATTGGCTTGACTTGGTGCTTGACAAACAAAGACTTAACTGCTTAATAAAAAAAGATTTGGAACCTTAATTTAATATTATCAATTAAATCGCACTTAAATAAATTATTATTATTATTAGAACTATAATGGTTGTACAATCATTCAACGTCATGGCCCAAAGAGTTCCTTTTGGTGGACATTACAATCTCCTCTAGATACTTTAGATAATAAAATAAATTGATAAAGACTTATAGTATATCGATTAGGAGTAAAACCTGACCCAATAAATTAATGGGTTTTAGATTATGATTTTGTATATTTTGAGTAAATTTGAGTTGGAAAAAAATAAACCCGCATTCAATTCAAGTTGAGTCGAATTGAAAATTTTAAAAGCAAGCTGACCCGACTCAATTTGACCCGAGTGCACCAAATAATTAAACAGCACTCGGGTTGAGTCGGATCAGCAATTCGGATCAAGTCAAGTTGAGTAACTTGGGTCAGCCATTTGGGTCGTGTC
The DNA here is from genome assembly GCA_013350335.1 of Chimonanthus salicifolius. Lineage (NCBI taxonomy): Eukaryota > Viridiplantae > Streptophyta > Magnoliopsida > Laurales > Calycanthaceae > Chimonanthus > Chimonanthus salicifolius. The sequence continues at coordinate 61,895,375 of CM023538.1, read as the reverse complement.
AAGTTAGGTTCAATAATTTTTGACATAGGTTAAATTGGGTTTATTGAAACCTGACCTGATCCGAGTTTCAACCCTATATCTGATAAAATCTTATAATTATAGTTTAAAATTTGTGAGTTCAAGTCATAAAGATGTTAAATAGACAGACGATCTATAAATTAATTTATCAAATTCAAAATATAAAAGATCTAACTCCAGATTGATGGGATAAATATTTTAGTTGAAAATCAATTTTCATCTCATTTTCTTTTTTTCATTCATAAATTAATTTTCATCACTTTTTATTTACCAAAACCGTTTTAGTTAGAAGAGAAAATCGACTACAGTCCTGACAACTTCGTTGTGACACCAAATATAAAGGCATCCCATCATTCTTCAATTTCTCAAACAATGAAAGAAATTTCACAACAAATTTATGCAAAGTTCTCCAAAATTTGTTATTTTTCATACCTTGGTAGAAATGAATTAATATATGTTTTAATTGTTGTTTTAGGACATACAGAAATGTTTAATTTTGTACATTTTATTTTCATACTTATAATCTGAAATCACATAAAAAGTCTCATCAAACTAATAAATTTCACTTAATTCTTAATTTGTTAACAATTTGTGACATCGATTTTACATGCCACGTGTAGAATGGTCACAACACTCTCTTCTTATATATTGTTATTGTAGTATAAAAAATAAAATAAAAAATTGTTCCACATGATACACGTGCATGACCGACCTTTCCATATTTAAGCTCTTTATAAAGTAGGCTGACCCACACCTATCAATAATATTATAATTTTTTTGTGACTAGCTTGTTTGTCTTCCACACCTACAACACAAAATTCTTTCAGCAGAGCTCTCAATGAGATTCCAAAGTAATGAACAACTAATGACAGGCTATTATTGTTAGTAACTCACATGGTACATAGTTGTTGAACTATGTTATTATTATTGGTACCAAATAAAGGAAGGTTCGAGATTTGTAGAAGAGAAGAGAGTGGAATAAAATAAAATAAAATATTGAACAGATAATTTCATTAATTTTAAATTTTAAATTTAGATTAAAAAGTCTTAAATCTAATTTTTTAAACTTAATTAATATATAAAGTTTATTGACAATTTATTTTATTTTTACAATTAGTCTATATTGTTATTAGCTCATATCGTACATAGTTGTTGAGCTTATTATTGTTACCAGTAATCTAGGGTAGGTATCAAATAAAGGAAGGCTCAAGGCTATGTAGAAGAGAGTGGAATAAAATAAAATAATAAATAGATAATTTAGTTGATTTAAATTTTTAATTTGAGATTAAAAAATCTTAGATCAAATATTTTCTTAATTTACTTAATAGACGAAATTTACATGTGATTTCTTTTATTTCTAAAATTAGTCTCACCTTCAATATAGATTGAAAATATTAATGATAGAAAAAAATTAAACTAAAATAAATATAAGACATAAGCACTCCAGTGAATTTGGACTATAGAGATCTATTTTAAGTAATTTTGTTTATAAGTTTTTACTTCTTCTAATTATAAAATGAGATGTCAAACTCATTTTATAATAAAAAGTTTAGATAAATAGATTATTATGAGTTTTATAAAATTGGTGAAAATGTATTAACTAAGTCATCCTACTTAATTTTTAATATCAAAATAAAATCTTTAAATAAATATTGATGATGCTCAATACAATTTATATGATGTAGAATGTAAAAAAAAAATGGAATTTAAATTTAAATAAAAAATAATAGTTTTTTCGTAAAACGTCAATGATTTAGAGATAATATCGTGATTGAGCTTATCATACCATTCGTCTTCCTTGCGATTACCAAATCACTAAAACTTTATTGAAAACCATGATATCTATTATAGAATTCTATATGGAGTTTTGATAATTTTCATCGGTTTCTTATATGTAAAATAGATAAAGTTGTACCAAAAATCTGTTTCAAAAACATAAGTCTTAAATTCAATTCTAAGTCCACTCTAAAATACTACTCTATATAATTATCCAAGGTGTATGAGTACGGCAGTTGCAATGAACTTGCTTGAATTGGACTCTCACGTGTTGTGGTTGTCACTTTGCATCCTATTTTGAAAGAGAAGTAAGAGAATAAAAGGATAGAAGAGAGTACATGCAAAAGAAGAGAGAGTCCATGGAAAAGGGAATCCTTCCGTTTTTGTTTAAAAGGTGCTCAGAATGAATATTAAATGAGGACCATTCCCAATGGATTTTAATTTATTGGTGGGGCCAACTCAAAATGCATATAGAAATTTATTTTTTCATATTCATTATTAAGAATGTCATTTCTATTTATAAAATAGAAAGGGATTCAATAAAAAAGAGAGTAAATAAGCGATGAAAAATTGTTATATCATTGATGGAACACGACAAAGAACAGACTTCGGATCACTCTAAATCAATGTTTTAAAATCCAGTCTGCGGAGCGACCCGTTTTAAAGGAAGGGTGGGTTAGATAATGTTCAATTGGGTTGACCCATAGTCAAATCCAGTCAAAATCAGTCAACCCGTACTATTAATATAATATTAAATTATTAACTAAGGTTATATTTCATAAAAAAATATTTTTTCTCACAAACTCAATTGTAAATACTAAAAACTAATAATCCAAAAATCATATTCTCACAAGAACCAACATCGTCGTCTTCATTTTCTTCATTTAAAAAACCAAGGGTTTTTAAGGGGTAAGAGTCAAGGGTCACGGGTTTAATAGAAAAATAGGGTTGACTTGTAGGTCGCAGAGAGTTTTTAAGGATTTTTAATCCAGAAGAATCTTAAAATGATCTGTCCCGTGTTTCACTCGGGTCACAGTTGACCCACAGGTCGGGTCACAATTGACCGACGGGTCGGGTCAAGTTTGATAACATTGCTATAGACTTAGTTTCCATCACTCCTTTTGCTTTTTAAGAGGACATGAAATTTCCAAATGCATATGCAGGTCACTGTCTATTCATGCATTATAATATCGTTGGTTAGATATTTTCTATATTCACAATGGATGAATATACTCCCCATGAAGGAAAATGTAAAATTGTATATGGAGCTTTGTTGGTTTTGATCAGTTTCTCATATGTAAAATGGATAAAATTATACCATGTGATAGTTAGGACTGGTTTCAAGTGGAAGTTTTAAGTTCGATTCTTACTGTATTCCAAAGACCACTCTATGTAAAAGTACCCGGTATACGGATAGGGTAGCTGCAATGAACTTGCTTCAATTGAACTCTCAACTATTGTTTTCTATAGTCTGATTGTCATTTTGGACTCAATCTTGAGAGAGAACTAAAGTAATAAAATGATAAAAGAGACTTTGGAAAGGAAGGAGAGTCAAGGATAAAATGATAAAAGAGACGTTGGAAAGGAAGGAGAGTCAAGGATAAAGAGAATGCTGAATGAATACTAAATGAGGATCATTCCCATGGATTTTGATTTATTGGTGGGGCCAACTCAAAATGTATTTAAGAATTTAATTATTATTCATAATTAAGAAAGGTGTTTCTATTTATAAAAATGGAAAGAGATTCAATCAAGAAAGAGTAAATAAGTGATGAAAAATGATAACTGATGAAGCACCAGTTAAAAACTGATATATCATTCAAACGAAGAGACTTACATTCCATCACTCTTATCTTCTTTTGCTTTGAAAGAGGTGAACATGAAAACACTTAAATGAATATGAGCAGTGATCTTTACCCAAATGTGTTCTTGGTACCGTCGAGGGATACTCTTATTTGTAAAATATTGTGTTTTAAGCATTTGAAAGTGTCAAAATAACTTGAATTCTTAAAAATACACAGTACTTAAAAAATAACTTTTTAAATAATAAAATCTCCTTTAAATCTTTAAAGTTATTTTTTAAGCACTGTGTATTTCCAAAATTTCTTTAATTAAATATCCAGACTAATTACGATAGCCTGATAAAAATACTTTAAAACTTTAAGGTCTTTTGACACTCCCAAATATATTTTTGACACAGCTGAGGGATACCCTTATTTGTAAAACACTGTATTTTAAGTATTTTGGAATGTCAAAAGACCTTCAAGTCTTAAACTATTTTTATCATATTATCGTAATTAGTCTGGATATTTAATTTAAAAATTTTTGAAAATATACAGTACTTAAAAAATAACTTTAAAATTTTAAATGATATTTTACTATTCAAATTTTTTAAAGAATTTTACTGTAGCATCAATATTCATTTGTTCGAAAAAACTTTCAAATGATTTGACTGTGCAGTTAAATTGTTCAAAGTAACTAAAAAATCAACTGAATAATCATCTTAAGAATAAAATGTAAGCGAGAAAAAAGATAATTTATCTCTAAAATTTGAAAACGATGTCTGATAATTAAAAACTCTGGTTTCTAAATGGACGAGCATTTTTAATTGTTGTGAGGGTGAAATGATGCAACATTTCTTCTCAGTACGTCATTACATACAATTTAGCACTTTTTTTGTATTATTGTGAGGGTGAAATGATAGCAACATTTCTTTTGAGTAGAAGTGGTGGGCCATGAATGTGTCATAAACAGCTTCTATCACTAAAGTAGCAGCAATTTAAATAAAATTCCATGAGAGGGACATTTGTTGTGGTTATCTAACGTGCAAATATCGGTCGATATATATTAGTTTTTTCAAATCGAACAATATTGGCCGATACGATATGTATCGACTGTACAGTAGTAATATCGGCCGATATTTATAAATATCGGTATTTAAATTTTCTTTTAAAAAAAAATACCGATACAATTTTTACACGGTTTTCCACGGTTTTTTGCGGTTTTTAATGATTTTTTGCGGTTCGACACAATCCGTCACGGTTCGTTAGGATACGGCTTTCACAATTTTTTGCGGTTTTTAACTGTTTTTTGCAGTTCATCACGGTTCGTCACGGTTTGTAACGGTTCGTCATGACACGACTTTCACGGCTTTTTGTGGTTTTTTTGTGGTTCGTAACGGTTTTTTGCGGTTATTTCACAGTTCCGATATCGGAGGAGAGAGAAAATGTTGATATCAGGAGGAGAGATAAAAATATCGGCCGATATATCGGCCCGGGAGGTATTTTAACCCTTGGTCGTTGTCATTATCTCCTTTGGACAATATGGACGCCTAACTCCATTACTACTAACCTAAATGGATAGACTTGGGGTGATTGGCTTGACTTGGTGCTTGACAAACAAAGACTTAACTGCTTAATAAAAAAAGATTTGGAACCTTAATTTAATATTATCAGTTAAATCGCACTTAAATAAATTATTATTATTATTATTATTAGAACTATAATGGCTGTACAATCATTCAACGTCATGGCCCAAAGAGTTCCTTTTGGTGGACATTACAATCTCCTTTAGATACTTTAGATAATAAAATAAATTGATAAAGACTTATAGTATATCTGATTAGGAGTAAAACCTGACCCCATAAATTAATGGGTTTTAGATTATGATTTTGTATATTTCGAGTAAATTTGAGTTGGAAAAAAATAAATCCGCATAAAATTCAGGTCGGGTCGAATTGAAATTTTTAAAAGCAAGCTGACCCGACTCAATTCGACCTGAGTGTACCAAATAATAAAACAACACTCGGGTTGAGTCGGATCAACAATTCGGATCAAGTCGAGTTGAGTAACTTGGGTCAGCCATTCGGGTCGTGTCAGGTCAGGTTGAATAATTTTTGACATAGGTTGAATTGAATTTATTGAAACCTGACCCGATCCGAGTTTCAGCCCTATATCTGATAAAATCTTATAATTATAGTTTAAAATTTGTGAGTTCAAATCATATAGGTGTCAAATAGACAAACAATTCATAAAATTAATTTGTCAAATTCAAATATAAAATATCTAACTCCAGATTGATGGGATAAATAATTTAGTTGAAAACCAATTTTCATCTCATTTTCTTTTTTTTCATTCATAAATTAATTTTCATCACTTTTTATTTACCAAAACCGTTTTAGTTAAAAGAGAAAATCGACTAAAGTCCTGACAACTTCGTTGTGACACCAAGTGTAAAGGCATCCCATCATTCTTCAATTTCTCAAACAATGAAAGAAATTTCACAACAAATTTATGCAAAGTTCTCCAAAATTTGTTATTTTTCATATCTTGGCAGAAATGAATTAATATATGTTTTAATTGTTGTTTTAGGACATACAGAAATGTTTAATTTTGTACATTTTATTTTCAGCTTTTCATAAAACTAATTTTTTCTTGTTCTCTCTGAAATTAAAATATTCTTAAAACTTTCTCATTTTAAAGACTCACGATACAAAATCTAGTCCTAAAAATGTGAAGCTATTAGATCTTTATGGCTTTGACTATTTTCACCTAAATATCCATTTTCTTTTCAATTTTCATTTATTTTTATGTAATATCTCTATAATTCTTGAATATTCATGAAAATATATTTCAAAAAACTTGAAGTCAAGATATTTAAAACTTGAATCAGACTTAAATTCTATAAATCATTATATTTTTATATTATTTAAAATAGCCCTATAAGTATCATACTTATAATCTGAAATCACATAAAAAGTCTCATCAAACTAATAAATTTCACTTAATTCTTAATTTGTTAACAATTTGTGACATTGATTTTACACGCCACGTGTAGAATGGTCACAGCAGCTCTCTTCTTATATATTGTTATTGTAGTATGAAAAATAAAATAAAAAATTGTTCCACATGATACACGTGCATGACCCACCTATCCATATTTAAGCTCTTTGTAAAGTAGGCTGACCCACACCTATCAATAATATTATAATTTTTTGGTGACTAGCTTGTTTGTCTTCCACACCTACAACAGAGGATTCTTTCAGCAGAGCTGTCAATGAGATTCCAAAGTAATGAACAACTAATGAAAGGCTATTATTGTTACTGACTCACATGGTACATAGTAATGTTGAACTATGTTATTATTATTGGTACCAAATAAAGGAAGGCTCGACATTTATAGAAGAGAAGAGAGTGGAATAAAATAAAATATTGAACAGATAATTTAACTGATTTTAAATTTTAAATTTAAATTAAGAAATCTTAAATCTAAATTTTTAAACTTAATTAATATATAAAGTTTATTGATGATTTATTTTATTTTTACAATTAGTCTATATTGTTATTAGCTCACATCGTACATATTTGTTGAGCTTATTATTGTTACTAGTAATCTAGGGTTGGTACCAAATAAAAAAAAGCTCAAAGCTATGTAAGAGAGAGTGGAATAAAAAATAATAATACATAGATAATTTAGTTGATTTAAATTTTTAATTTTAGATTAAAAAATCTTAGATCTAATTTCCTCTGAATTTACTTAATAGACGAAGTTTATGTGTGATTTCTTTTATTTCTAAAATTAGGCTCCACTTCAATATAGAGTGAAAATATTAATGATATAAAAAAATTAAACTAAAATAAATATAAAACATAAGCACTCAAGTGAATTTGGACTATAGAGATCTATTTTAAGTAATTTTGTTTATAAGTTTTTACTTCTTCTAATTATAAAATGAGAAGTCAAACTCATTTTATAATAAAAAGTTTAGATAGATAGATTATTATGAGTTTTATAAAATTGGTGAAAATGGATTAACTAAGTCATCCTACTTAATTTTTAATATCAGAATAAAATCTTTAAATAAATATTGATGATACTCAATGCAACTTATATGATGTAGAATGTAAAAAAAAAAAATGAAATTTAAATTTAAATAAAGAATAATAGTTTTAATAATCTAAATTCACTTAGACAAAAGAGACACGTAAATTTCTTACTACTTTCATCTAAAAGGACTCTCATATGTTTATGATTTTTTTATAAATGATGCACATTAACTCATTTTTACATTAATTATCATAAGATAAAGACTAAAATGATCAAATGAGAATTATAAAAATATTTTTATCTATTTTCTTTTATATAATTCTTGGATTATCCCATTTTAGATTTTTCTTAAATTTTTCTTTTTTTTCCTACTTAAAAGTGCATTCTTCCCACGTCACTTCCCTTCCGTAAGCAATGACATCAACAACAGTTCCCTTTGAAAATAAATTCGACCAGTTGAAACTTGGTACATGTGATAGGTTTAAATTATGATATAATAATTGTTGTCTTATCATGATAAAGCAGTTTCTCTAAGAAAGATTAGCGAACAAAATCATTTCTCAAATATCAAATGAATAAACTAAAACATGTATAATGTAATATGGTTTGAACCATTTTATATATATATATATATATATATATATATATATATATATATATATATATATATATTAATTTATGTATGAGAAATTGTAGAATACCTAACATAAAATCCTCACAGGTAAGCCCACTATGCGGGCACACCAAAGTTAGGTCATTTGGGCTCTTACCCGCATCTTTCCGCTTCCTGAGATAGGAGGCAACCAGTTAAGCTACACTCATGTAGGTTGCATCAAGACTAAGAAGTCTAGAGTTTAATAAATTAAAGGGTCTAGTTGTATTCCTTTTTAAAAATCTCCTTAAAACTCTCACCTGTCATTAAAATGTTCTTTTAGCTTTTTTTTTTTTGTGAAAATAAATCACTTTATTTATTTCTATACAGTTCTCGTTCTTTGATAACAGAGTGCCTACACCATTCCAAAGAATGAGAAAGTTTATCCAGAAGTCTATCTCAAATTAATTTTCTAGAGTTTAGATGATATATTTTGTGAGGTCCCTAGTTACTTTTACAGTAATTTTGTACTTTGAATGTATAGAATATTATTTACAGAATGGTTAGGGCAGTACATTTTATATTCTAAATGTATTGAATACTGAGTCAGAGAGATTTATTACATTTTCTTTAGACCCAAAGTTGGGACTGGCGATATTATTTTAGACAAATTATAACTTTATACAGTACTATATTATAGAGAGTTTACTATATTTCATGCATATATAATTATTTTATAGAATACAAATATTATTTATGATTTTTATAAAATGAACATTTATACATTTTACTTTTACAATTACTATTTTTGTAATACCCTGACCCAGATTAGGCGTGTTTTAGCTTAATAATCTTGCTTGAACCGGTTAATCTCGAAGATTCCGGTTAGGGCTTTGAGAAAAGCCTAGGTGTGGCCCAATCCGAGCTCGAAAACTCAGTGATCCAGTTTGTCCAGCTGGAGGAGTAAAGTGGTAATTTACCGCTTATTGTTATTATTTTATAAATTATGTTATTATGTGATTATTATTGGTTGATATTATTCTCCTTAATCAAGGATTCCTAATTCTGATTTTAAAATAATTTTATTTTTAGAAAACAGTATTTAAAACCGCCCGTCAAAACTCCGAAAGAGAGTAATAATTATTTTTAAGCGGGTTTTTGAAATGAGATAATTTTGGAAACAAGTATTTTATGTTAGACCATTTTAAGTATGGTCTAATTATTCTTTAAAACACCTAAATGAGGATTCTAAATTGTTTTATTTAACCTCTGTTTAATTAAGTAAATAGTATTAAATTATATTTTTATTTAAATCAATGGTTTTTAGTGGGTTTTAAATCTCCAAATTTTTATGGTGATTAAATTTTTTAAAACCCAACTTATTTGTAAGGTTGGATTAAAATTCTTGAGCCTTTTAAATCATGTTTTAGTTAAAAATCGGCTTTTTATTAAAAGAGGGACTTATTTGCAAAATCAAAAACCTTGGAGGACTTATTTGCAACTAAAAAACCGAACAGTGTTTTCACTGTATCGGACGTCCGGTGCAGCTACATGTAGCGGCATGCAATGGCCTGATGATCCCTATCCACAGGCAAATTTCCTATAAATTCAGCCCTCTGTCTAGCTCTCAAACTCCCTCAAATCTTCATCTCTTCTCTCTTAGTCTTTCTGCTCTCTGTAAAAAACCAACCGAGCCCCCTTCCTAGCCTCTGTTACCCAGTTTTCAGTCACCCGTAAGCTTGAAAGGAAGTTTTTCCAAAAATCAGATTTTCAGCCTAAGAACTCCAGTGAAGGTAATCACTGTGTTCCTCTTTCGATTTCAGTCGGTTTAGAATCAAGAAAAACCAGTTTTGGCCTTGATTTGGGTGTGTAAAACCATTTTAAAGTTTAAGAAAAAACTTGATTTTAATTGTACAAGTGAGCTTTTTGTTTAAAAATCAGATGGCCTACCGAGCTTCAAAGCTCCAAACCACTCTCTATGGAAAGAGGACTCTCTGAGAAGTCTATCGGACCGGTTAGATGTGGAAACCGAATCCGGGAAACCCACTATTTCCGGATTCGTATTTCATACAGTGTCTGCCGCCACTGTCTACTGGTGCAGACAGTGGAGGAAGACGACTCTCGGACGGTCTTAGATCTTCGGACTGTCCGAGAGGACCCTTCGGACGTTCCTAGCTTCACCCGAAGCCCGGATGCCCCCGAGGCTAGCCAGATTCGTCTGGATGTTCCGAGCAGAGTTTGGAAGGACCGAACCCTACTCGGACGATCCGAGGCTCACTCGATATGTTCCGAGACACTAGACCCATCGAGACTTGTTTTTTCAGATTTTATCAGTTCGGAAGGACTTCGGATGATCCGAGACCCGATCTTCGGATGATTCGAAGTCAGACCCTCTGTCCAAGGTCAGTGACTAGTTTAGGCAGTGGTTCAGAAGATCCGAAGCCAAAGTACCTGGTTCCGAGGCTTGTTCCGAGGGACCCAGTTTTTGAAGTGTGAAATATTATTGTTTGACTGATGACTGCATGTGATGCTTATGCCTCTGATAAATTAAAATTGGTACTAACCTTCTTCTCTTATTACTATAGTGTATATACTACTGTATTCACTTCCAGGCCGACTCTATTGGTCGGGCACTGAGTGATTTCACTTCCAAGCTGACGCTATATTTGTCGGGTAGTGAGTGACCTTGAGGCCTTACTCAAAATGTCAGATCTGGTCCTATTCAAAAGACAACCGAGAAGTGACCTGAGTATCTAGACCTAACTCAATAAGTCAATCTAGTCATGCCCAGAAGACAATATGAGTTTTGGACTGAGCACCTTATTATTATATCTTGTGGATTATTGTAATTTAAAAAGAATAGAAACCAAGTAGGAGACTCAATTCCATGTACCTTGGATATTTTTTGGAAAACAAGTATGGTTTTAAAATAATACTTGTGTGTGTGTATTTGATGTTATGTATATTGATTTATGATTGATTGAGCACTTGTTTGCTTGTTTGAATAGAGACCGCGATACCACACATTTACAGTGAGGGAACTTAACTTTGTAGTAGGTATAAATAGGTTTTGTTATTTGAGATGGATCTTTAATAATGAGAGGTTTCAGATTTGATGAACCCATTCATGTGCCTAGACATGATGCACTGTTGTAAGAAGTGTTTAGGGTAATGATGAATGCTATGATGTTAATTATATAAATTGTGTAATACTGCTTCCACGTACCTTTTACTATTGAACCATCACCGAGTTGAGGATGTCGATTACATCTACTAGACCAGGTGGGTCGACAGTGACTGGCAAGGTGTGTCAGTACCGGTTTTGAGATGTATACCGGAGATATACTTGTAAGGATGTATTTTGACCGTGACGGAACTTAATACTAATGGTGTTAGTATAGTATCTAGAGATTATGGTGGATGACAACAATATTGGAAGGAATGATGAATTATGGGAATGATGATGATATTATGCTTATTTGTTACCAAGCATGAGATATTATTACAACTGTTGATTATTTTACTAACGTGTTGTTTACTTAAAACTGCACTGTTATATTTCCTTCACTGGGATAGTTAGCTCACCTCACTCACCTTTCAGGAGATCAACCCAAGGAGGAGAACCCTCTATATGAAGCTTAGGGTGGATAAGCTGCAGCGTTGCTTTGAGATTCCCATTGAGGGGAATACCCTTGTCTTTGCTTTCTAGTTCTTGGAACCATTTTCTTTTGTAAAGTACCGAGTGTGGTACTTGATTTATATTAATGTGATGTACTAAGACTACTACGCTGCTATAGTTACTATGATGTTGTTGAAATGATAATTTAATGGTTGGAATTATGTGATCTTATATGCGTTATTATTTTGTGTCTATTGTTGGGTAGACTTATGGTTTATATTTGAGTCCATATGTTGGAATCATGTGTGACCTTTGGACCTAATTGTTGATCCGGCCTAGTTAGAATGCTCGAGTATTGTCTTATCTTTAAAAAAAAAAAAAAATCATTCGCGTTCCGAGCCCACCCTTTGGGTCGGGGCGTGATAATTTTTATTTAGTGTGATAAAATATTTTTATAATAATTTATCAATTAAATTATTTTCTTTACTAAAGTAAATGATGCATAGCTTACATAGTTATCTAAATTTAATGTTGTCAATGCAACAACATTAACCTAGAGGTTTCATCTGAACAGATGTCAGATATAATTGACATTCATGACCCAATCTGCCTTTTATAAAAGTATTAATTGATATTCATCATCCGAGTTACCTTAAATAAAAATATTAATTGACATTCATGACCCAACGTATCCTCGAACCAAACGCATGTCTCGTCATCAAGCCAAAGACAAGACCTGCAATGTACGAACTAATTTAAACCCAAATTATTATTGTGAAAATTATAATAAACATTAAATATATTTTCTAAATACAATGTCCTTAATTCTTTCTTTTTCTCTTGCTTTCTTTATTTTATTTTGAAAATTCAGAGGAAACTCCGAGCCCATCCCAAGTGTCTTTTCTTGCTTTCTTTATTATAATTATTATAAAATATATTTTTATTTTATTTTTTCTTTCCCTTACATTGTGATACCCACTTCCCCCAACCAGATGTGGGAAAGTGAAAGGTCCCACATCGGTTGGGAGGATGAGAAAGATGGGGCTTTTAAGTGGCCAAAGCCCCTTGACCTTGTAAGACGCGTTTTGGGCCGGGCCCAAATGCAAAACCGTGCGGGTTTGAGCTGTGTGCGAGGTCCAAAGCAGACAATATCACACTGAGTCAAGCCCTAAGCCTTGTTGTCGGGTCGGGTCGTTACAAATATGGTATCAGAGCTGAGTTCAATACTCGGACTGTGTGGGCTTTCCTCCTTCCCTGCAGTTGTCGAGCTAAACCGGGTCAAGCCGGGGACGGCTCGTGGCTTTAGGGAGGGTGATTGTGATACCCACTTCCCCAACCAGATGTGGGAAAGTGAAAGGTCCCACATCGGTTGGGAGGATGAGAAAGATGGGGCTTTTAAGTGGCCAAAGCCCCTTGACCTAGTAAGACGCGTTTTGGGCCGGGCCATGTGGGCCGGGCCCAAATGCAAAACCGTGCGGGTTTGAACTGTGTGCGAGGCCTAAAGCGGACATTATCACACTGAGTCAAGCACTAAGCCCTGTTGTCGGGTCGGGTCGTTACATACATTAGGTAAGAGTAGAGCTCTCAAGCAATGAAAGACTTGAGGAAATGGATAAGTTGAGAGGGTATTTATATATCACACCTCTTATCCAAATTTTCTTCAATTTCAATTTGAGACTCAAAAAATTATCAATTTTTTTTTATTGAAATTTGCCTCCAAGTTCAATTTTTTGTTTTGACTCCAATTTTAAAAACAAAGCATTTAAAATAAGAATTCTGGGTTTTACTAAAAAGACAACAATTTTCAAAAAACAAATTACTACAACTATGACCTCAGTTTACTAAAGTTCACAAATCTTCATGCTAGATGAATGTGTTAAGCCAAAACCTCATGCAAGTTCCACTTGTTATTACATAATGGTACCTTTAAAGTAAAATATTAATTAAACTAATATCAATTTATATAAAGTTATATAGTATTTTATTATTTTTCATTTAAAGTTTAGTGAGTTTTTTTTTTTAATTTACATGTGGAAAACTGCAGGATATCCAGCGTAAAACCCCATGGGTGAGTCCACTACTCCTAGAGCACACTAAGATTAGGCTATGGGGGTTCGAACCCACAACCTCCCACTTCTTGAGGCGGGAGGCAAGTAATTAAGCTACACGTGTCTCACCACCGAAAATAGAATGGAAAAGAATTTCATTAATTGTAGAAGGCCTTTGCATACATTTTATCATTATAATTAAAGTTAAAATTTCATCTTTCTGAAGATTATTTTTATAGTTTTAATTTTCATTTGATTATATTATAAACTATACAATCAATCACACGATCTATCATATATAACACACATCGCATATTTTGCTTCATCAAAGTATGGTACAGCATTTTCCAAACTGTAAAAATTATAGCCAAAAATATAGTTAAAATATCCTTTGAGTAGAAGAATTAGATAAAAATATATTTGTAAAAATTTCAAATGGGTTAAATAAGTGGGCCAAAGAAATCAACTAAATAGCCCTCCGAGTATAAATAATAAACACCAATTAATCCAGACAAATACCATTGGAAATAATAGACCTAAATACAAATGGACTCACTCAATTTTCCTTCAAAGCCCAATTCAGAAAATTCATAAAATCAATAAAATATCGAACTCCACATACCGAAAGGTCCACCCAAAATCAAATACACCCACCAAATTGTTAACCCAACCAAAAAATAGATTTACTGAATGATCTTATAAATTTGAAAAGAATTAAGCAAAGCCCAATGAATCATCAAATGGACCTGGCAGGTCTAAGAGCTAGGGCTATTTATGGACCGAGTTTGGCAGGACATCCGTGAGGCCTTTGTTCAACCCCATCTATACTGTCAAAGCCAAGGGTTTAAAATTCGGTATCGGCCGATATTTTTCTCACTCTTCTTTTTTTTTAAAAAAAAACGACCGATATCTGCAGATATGATACGGCCAAGGTATCGGCATCTCGGCCGATATTTGGACCACTGGACAAAGCCCTAGCTCAATTGAAGCACATCAGGATTTTTATGTTAAAGTGTGAGGCCATAAGCTTGCCTAGCGTCGGGTACGAACGAGTCCCACATCATAAGGAGAAAAAAGAGAGAGTTATACGTGGCTGAAGAACTCCGCCTATCAGACTAGTCTTTTGGGCTAAAAGCTTAGGTCCAACAAGTGGTATCAAAGCCAAGGCCTAAGCCACCAATGGATCCCCTAGCAGAACGGGATGGCCGACTACATATATCCGCCTGAGAGCCTTGTTTGAGGGGAGATTGTTGGGTATAAACGAGTCCCACATAGAGGTGAGGGAGAGAAAAATAGTGAGTTATATGGGGCTGAGGAACTCCACCAATTATACTATTCTTTTGGGTTGGAAGCCGAGGCCCAACACCTAGTTAGGGAACTTAAAACCTCGACACAGCCCATTTAGTCCATTTTGTAGACAAGTAAACATCTGGGTTGACTCATCATGTAAAACCTGCATAAGCATCAGTTTCCATATTTTTTTCCTGTTTTTGATAAACAACATTCAAATGCTAAAATAAATTATGGTAATATGATTGCACAATTAAACACTTTAAAAAACATTTTATTAACTAAATACTCGCAAACTTACCAAAGGCAACAATAGTAAACAAAAGGAATTCACTGCACATGGTACTTTAGTGCTAATGTAGCAGCTGAACATAAACAGCGGACTCAAGGCCTGCTTTGGATATCTTCTTGGACCTCTTAAACAGGCCCATGTATTCGATCACCATATCTGTAGTTTGATCTTCGATGCTGATCTCATCAAACTTGAAAAACCATATTTTAAAATTGGTAGAATTTAAATTCCATCATTAAAAATATTATGTATTTTTCAGAAAAATATTATGTATTTTGGACCTTCTATTTTGCTGAATTTGGCCCATTTCAACATTTTTTTTTTTTGAATTTATGTGTGGGAAACACAACGTAAACCTCCACGGGTGATACCCACTGCCCTTAGGACGTACTAAGTGAGGCTATGGAAGCTCGAACCTAACACCTCCCATTTACTGTGATGGGAGATTTGCACTCAACTACACCCATCTCAAATCAGTTTGGACTGAAGTAGCTTTGATCTATGCGCCACTGGACATGATATTTTTGCTCATTCAAAAGTATACAAACTAAGAGATAATACCATTTGGCACCTCTCACTTCTTAACACAGGAGATTAACAATTGAACTATTGGATGAGCTTATCATACTTTATCTTACCAAATCACTAAATATTTATTTATCAACTTCAAGTTGTCTTTTCAAATTTCACCTGTTGCTCAACTTTATTGAGAACCATGATATCTAACACTATTTTTAACAGCTATATAATAATAATATCGTTGGTTAGATCTTGTCGATATTTACATTGGTTGAATATACTAAGGGTAATAATCTCAGCCGATACAATATGTATCGGCCGATGTTGGTGATTTTTGTAAAAAAATAAAAATAGAGGCGGATTTTTACCCCTGAATATGCTCCCTCTGAAGGAAAATATAGAATTATATATAGAGTTTTGATAGTTTTGATCGATTTCTCATATGTAAAATGTATAAAATTGTATCATCTATAATCTAAAGAGGCTGAAGTGATTGTCATAAATCCACTTAAAAAAATGAGTTTTAAATTTGATTCTCACTTTATCATGAAGGACCACACAATGACCTTGCTTCAATTGAGACTCTCACCTGTTGTTTTTTATAGTCTGGTGGTCACTTTGCACCCAATTTTAAAAGAGAACTGAAAGAATAAAAAGATAAAAGAGTCAAGGGAAAAGGGTATCCTTCCATTCTATATTTAAAAGTTACTCAGAAGTCAGAATGAATATCAAATGAGGACAATTCCCCATGGATTTTAATTTATTGGTGGGGCCAACTCAAAAAGCATTATCAAGATGGTCATTTCTATTTATTAAAATAGAAAAATTCACTCAACAACTGATATATCATTGATGGAAGCGGGAGGGTGTAGCTGAGGTTACCTCCCATCTTAGGAAGGTCACGGCTTCGAGCCTTTATGACTTAACTTTAGTGTATCTTAGGGCTATAAGTCTACCTTGGAGGTTTCACACTAGGTATCCTGCGATTTCTCACACGTAAATTCAAAAAAAAAAAAGAATAAATAAATTTTAAAAAATTATAATGATGGAGCACAAGTAAAAACTGATATACGATTGATGGAACACGGCAAAGAGTAGAGTTTCCATCACTCTAGACTCACTTCCCATCATTCTCTTGTTATAGCTAAAACTCTTCCACAAATGTTAAAAAAGCTACACAGCTTTTTGTCACGAAAAGATTTTTTAAAGAAGCTGGAGGTGCCAAATTTGAACCTCTCTGGTCTCTCCTGGTGCGTTTTAAGGGCAATGGGTATCACTTGTGACTGGGTTTTCCGCAGTTTCCTACACGCAAATTCAGGGGAAAAAAAACTCTTTAATAATAGAGAATTGATTAGCATACCAATACTTTTAACTTTGGTGCACCAAAAATGAGTGAAATACTCATTTAATCCAAACAAATGGAAATAGAGAAAGAAAAATGTTTGAAACAAATTTAGACAAAATAAGTATTTCACTCAGTTTTAATGTACTAAGAATAAATGTGTTGATGCACCAATCACTTTCCTAAATAATATTGTCTAAGTCGATTTTTTCTGAACTTAATTAAAATTTGAAATTTTTAGATGATTTTGTGTATTTGTAGGATTAGTGGTAAAAGTTTAATATTATTCTAATATATTACGTAATATTATAAAAGATTTTTTATTATTATTATCATCTAAATATTAGAGCAATAGACCCATCTCTCTCCCCATGAAAATATCGAGGTCTATCAATTTATCACAATCTCGGTATTCATTGTGAGGGTGAAATGATAGCAACATTTCTGTGAAGTAGAAGTGGTGGAGAGGTGGACCATAAATGTGTAAGAAACAGCTTTTAACCTGCATGGATAGATATTCGGGTGCTTGACTTGACTTGGTGCATGACAAACAAAGGCTTAACGGCTTAATAAGAAAAGATTTGGAACCTTAATTTAACATTATCAATTAGATCCCACTTAAGATATAGTCTTAAAAATGTGAAGATATTGGATTTGACTAGTTTCACCTAAATATCCAATTTTCATTTACTTTATGTAATATATATGTAATTTTTAATATTTATAATATATATTTTAAAATGTCTAGAAGTCTTACCTCTATTTGGAGGACATTCTAACTCGACTAATTCTTGAGTCATGTGCAAATCTCCTAATCTTACACATACCGAGTAAGGAACAATGGGAAGTATCTCAGAGGAGTGTTGAGCACAAAACGAGCTCAAGATGCTCCTTCACGGGGAGAACTTTTTGAGTATCAAACCAACTCTTTTTAGATTCGAGATATCAAGATATTAAAACTTAAATCAGACTTAAGTTTTATAAATCTTCATATTTTTATATTCTTTAAAATAACCCTGTAAGCATCATACTCAAGACTCATTATCTGAAATAAATCCCATAAAAAGTCTTATCAAACTAATAAATTTCATTAGTTCGTAGTTTGTTAACAATTTGCGACATTGATTTACATGCCACGTGTAGAATGGTCACAGCAGTTGTCTTCTTATATAGTGTTATTGTAGTATAAAAAATAAAATAAAAAATTATTCACATGATACACGTTCATGGCCAACCTGTCAACATATTTAAGCTCTTCAATTAACCTGTCAACATATTTAAGCTCTTCATAAATTGGGCTGACCCACACCTATTACAATATCATCATTTTTGTCGTGACTACAACTTATGATTCCTTTGACAAGTCAATGAGTTTCCAAAGTAGCAAACAAATAATGGAAGGCTGTTATTGTTAGTACTACCTCACATCGTACATAGTTGTTGAACAATATTATTATTACTGATAATGTGGGGTAATTAGTATCAAATAGGGTGAAATTTAGGTTGGGTAATCAGTGAATTGGGTTATGTATTTATAAATTTAGAATATGATTAAATTGAGATTAAAAAAACTCAATTCGACTTGAGTTTCATAAAATATAAAAATCTATTGTTGTTTATTTTTTCACAGAGTTGAACTAAAATTGAGTCGGATTATCTGGACGAAAAACTCGAGTTGTATCAAATCAGGCTCAAAAATTGTTTATAGGGGTTGGGTTGAGTTTGATTAATTAAAATTGAGTCCAACCCACTTGAGTTTTAGACCTAGTATCAAATAAAGGAAGGCTCGAGACTATGTAGAAGAGAGTGGAATAAAGTAAGATGATGAACAAATAATTTAATTGATTAAAATATTTAAATTTAGATTAAAAAATCTTGAATCTAATTTCTTTTGAACTTACTTAATACACAAAGGTTACAAATAATTTCTTTTATTTTTAAAATTAATCTCTAGAGTAGAAATATTTATGATATAAAAAAATTAAATTAAAATAAATATAGGGCAAAAGCACTCTTGTAACGGCCCGTCCCGCTAGCACAATATTGTCCCCTTTGGGCCCGCATACACAGGCACGTACGGCTTTACTATGGCAATCCAACCCACTGTTTCTCCCAAAAGGCTTTATGCTGCACCCTTAAAGCCAGAGTTGTCATCGGCTCTGCACACACAAGAACCAAGCCCACACCCTCAGATAGAGAGTTGAACCATTCTCTGATACCATTTGTAATGACCTATTCCGCTATCACAATATTTTCCACTTTGGGCTCCACACACAAGCCAGTACAGCTTTGTTTTGATAAGCCAACCCATTGTTGCTCCCAAAAGGCCTTATGCTAGAAGGAGAAGGGGTTCCAACTTATATCCCAGAGAACGACTCTCCTCATAAGCAATGTGTGACAAGTAGCGCCCAACCTTACACAAATACGGGGTATTACAACTCTGGTGATTTTGGACTATAGAAATCTATTTTAAGTAATTTCATTTATAAGTTTTTACTTCTTGATGTCAAACTCATTTTATAATAAAAAAATTGGATAGATAGATAGATTATAATGAGTTTCATAAAACTGCTGAAAAAATCATTCTACTTAATTTTTAATATTAAAATATAATCATTTACATAAATTTCAATGATGTTCAATGCAATTTATATGATGCATAATATATGAAAAAAGTAGAAATTAACTTTAAATAAGAAAATAACAATTTTAATAATCTAAATTCACTATAAAGCGAATTCCATCTAGAGCCTCTAGACTCGGACAAAACAGACACTCAAAGATTTTAGTAGTTTCACCTAAAAGGACTATGATCTGTTGAATTTTTTATATATAAATTATGTACATTAACTTACTTGTATATTAATTATTATAAGTTAAGACTAAAAAGATCAAATGAGAACTATAAAAATAATTTTTTATCTATTTCTTTTATATAATTCTTGGACTATCCGATTTTAGATTTTTCTTAAATTTTTCTTGTTTTAATTATTTTTTCATTCTTCCCACGTCATTTCCCTTCCATAAGCAGTTGCTTAGGAAAATAAATTGGAGCAGTAGAAGCAGGTACAAGTGTACAAGGAAAATAAATGAGTCATAAATAATGGGCTTAAATTATGATATAATTGTTGTTGTCTTATCATGATACTCTCATTAGGTCATCAAAGTGTGGTGCAAATATATTTCAAAAATAAAAAATAGGCAAGGTGTAGTTTTATGGTGTGGAGGTCCTTAATCTCTTTTGGGTTTCTTCTCTTTTTCTTTTTCTTTTTCTTTTTTCTTTCTTCTTTCTTTCTTTATAATTATTATTATAAAATATATTTTTATTTTTTCCCTCCCTTAGGAAATGGATAGGTCTAGAGGATATTTATATATCACACCTCCTACCCGAATTTTCTACGATTCCAATTTGGAACTCAAATTATTACAAAAAAAAAAAATGTTGAAATTTGCCTCCTAAGTTCAATTTCTTTAGTTTGCCTCCAAAATTTTTATCTAAATTATGATATCATATAAAACATCATCACCACAATATGAATTTAATTCTAACAATTTAACCTAATCAATATGGACATAATTTCAAATCCATTGTGATACTATCCACACAAAATTTTGTCCAAAATACCTTATTTTAAGCTATCTTGACAGGCCAATGGAGAGGATAGAGAATCCCTTGATTGAACTTTTAGCACTATTAGGCCTCCGGACAAGTAAAACAAAAAAGATATGTTGAATGAGATGACTAGGTTAGTTCTCTTAAAACTCTCTGGGTGAAGTCTCACACCCACACATGATAGCCACCCGTTAATGTTATAAGGACTCAAACTCGTAACCTCTCACTTTTTGAAGCAAGAAGTTACCATTTAAACTACCCCATATGACTCCTATATTCTGCCACTGAAAAGTCTCTAATATCACTACAACATGAGTGAGACCTAACCCAAATGTTAGGGACAATTTCTACACTATGAGAATCACATTTTTACATAATTGACAGAGATAATACCCACAAAAGTAGATAAGAGACAAACTTCTACAAGTCATAGGAAGGGAAAACCATATCACTACTGATTACAGAAAACAAGATACAGTGCCAAATACAGTGTTGGTCATCTAGTGAGCAAATACTTACTCGGTAAAGTTCCTGATTAGATTAATGAGCTGAAAAGTAATGGCAATTATAATAGAGACAATGGCAATTAGTATGGAAATTACTGCTGTTGGGTTCCTTGCATAGTTGCGTTTGATGCTCGCTTGAATTCGGTGTTTCCTTACTTCCTCATAGCGATCATTGATTGCCTCGAATTTTTTAAGAAAGTATTTATCATCGACAGTAAGCCTTCCCCCAACCTTGTTGATCAGTTCAACCAAATTTTGATTACTTCCCACAAAATTCTCGATTCCATGATTGCAAAGAATTCCTACATCCTTGTCGTTGGCGATGAGACAATCCATGAAGACAATGTATGCAGAGAAAGCAGTCCCACAATGGCGATAACATTGCTCGAAAGCAACAAGGTTAAGCAATAAAACACCTTTAATGACTGAAACCTTCATTCGCGGTATTGTGATCACTCCACTGTAAAATGGCCAATACCACAAATTTATTGACTTAAAATCTATGTCCAAGATGGACTTTTTTGGCTCTTCCTTGTTCTTGTTTTGATCGACGAACTCGCTCACCTTGAACTTGAACCCTAATTTTTGAAGGTCAGATGAACATGGGATCATCTTTGCAACATTAGATTCACTAGGTCTCTCGCAATTGGGTAGGAGACTGGAGTGTACTAGATGAAGAAGATGTAGAGGAGTGGCACTGTCGCGGATTTCAGCACCGTCGACACTGTTGGGAAGTGCAAACCGGAAGAAACGAAGAGCTATTTGTGGAAAAGTACTAGGAATGCCCATCAAGCAGAATAGCTTTTCCAGAATGAAGAATGGTAACTGGTTTTCTAGCATGAGCAATTCAATGGCTAGTTGCTTCCTTAGCCATTCCACTTTTATGAGGGGATCATCTTTGTCTTCTTCATCCGATGGCCATTCCACTTTTATGAGGGAATCATCTTTGTCTTCTTCATCCGATGCTCGTACAAGTTCCGATTTCAATTCTTGAGAGGTCATAAGCTTGTATTCAGCCAACGTCTTGAGAAAGAGCACAATGATGAAGCAACTATCAAGCACCATCATCTGCACAAGTTGAGCGTCGTCGAGCTTGATTTCTTCAGAGTAACATCTTCTTGCTTTCGGCAGTTGCTCTTTAACAAATTTCACAAATTTGGACAAGCAATCCTCTCCTCTTCGAGAGAAGAGAC
This sequence comes from Chimonanthus salicifolius, assembly GCA_013350335.1. Taxonomy (NCBI): domain Eukaryota; kingdom Viridiplantae; phylum Streptophyta; class Magnoliopsida; order Laurales; family Calycanthaceae; genus Chimonanthus; species Chimonanthus salicifolius. Next base: position 61,872,741 of record CM023538.1, on the reverse strand, counting down.
GCATATACCTCCGCTTGTGCTGCTCCATTTCTTGTATGTAAATCCACTTCCTCTCCTCCAAGGATTGTTGATTGTCTTTCATCTGCTCTGAGACTGCCTTCTTGTGTTCCTCCAACTTCTTGTCTTGATGATGAGCTCCTCTTTGTTGATTGTATCCTCTCTTATCGTAGTGAAAAGGGCCTATTGAGATGATTTCAGGCTCGAAATTGCTTTTGTCTTGGCGGATGCGTTGAGGGACCCTATGGATGCAGCATGAAGAACTGGCAGACAATGGCTTTATCAATTCAATTCTTGGGGGTTCTGCAAGAAGTTCTTTTACTTGTTGCACTTCCTCGTTTGAAACCGGTGAATCTACCGCCGGAGGAGAAACTTCCTTATGATTGGTAACTCCACTCTCTAGATCTTCGTCTATGGTAACCTTATGTTCTTCCATTTGATCTCTCTCTGTTCTCTCTCTCTGTTTTTTCTCTCTCTGTGCACTCTTCCTCTCTACCTATCCTTTCTCTATATAGACGGAATGCATGGAAAGGCTTGAGATTATTTACCAAGAAGAAACCCACGGTGGTAAAATGATTCTATTTGTAACTTTAATATGTTGTCAATTAACACTTGCCACTAAATTGAATTCATAACAAAGGTCTTATATCAACTACTCTTATGGTGCAAGTGCAACTACCACATTTAAATGGTGGAGACCTATGGGTCCAAGATATGCAGTAAGGACATAAAAATAATAAATGTCAAATTCAATTATAAACATCAAATTTAGATAAATGGGTTAATTGCTTTTTCTGATGAGGATGGTAATTAAATTGAAATTCATCTCAAATTGAGTGTTATACAGTGAGATTTCATAAATAAGATCATCAAGTAATTCTCTAGACATTGCACTCATCTACAAAATTTGAAATGATTTTCGTTCAAATGTTCTAAAAATGTATTTTATTGAAGTTAATTGTATTTTACTGATGAATGAGTGAAAGGAGGGAGAGTCTGAAATTGAAGTTAATTGTATTTTATTGATCTAAGGCAGTTAAGGTCTGCCTTAAATGGAGATGTGATTTGCATTTTGGCCTCATTAAATTACAGGCATTTTAATGCAAGGATAATATCCGCAAGTCTTTATTGATATTAGAAAGAGGGTAGTTATTTTTTACAACACCCAAATTTTCTACCTCTACACACCCGATTCTGAATTTTGGAGTAAAATTACCATTATAACGAATGCGAAGCGTAAATCGTCAGTCATTCGAATGAATGGCCAATCTTCATTCGTTCGAATAATACTGCTCATTCATTTGAATGACCGGTGATGCTACAGTAATACAACATTATTTAAATAATAAAATCTCCTTTAAAACTTTAAAGTTATTTTTTAAACACTGTATATTTTTAAAATTTCTCAAATTGAATATCCGGACTAATTACGATAACCTGATAAAAATACTTTAAGGCTTCAAGGTCTTTTGACACTTCTAAATGCTTAAAACACAGTGTTTTACAAATAAGGGTATCCATTGACTGTACTGAAAACACATTTAAGAGTGTCAAAAGACATTAAAATCTTAAAGTATTTTTATCACGTTATAGTAATTAGTCCGAATATTCAATTTGAGAAATTTTAAAAATACAGAGTATTTAAAAAATAACTTTAAAATTTCAAAAGAAATTTTATTATTTAAATAATATTGTATTACTATAACATCGTCAGTCATTAGTCATTCGGGCAGTATCATTCGAACGAATAGCCAGTGACTGACGATTTACGTTTCGCATTCATTTGAATGAGTAAAAATGTAGAAGTATAATGGTAATTTTATCCCAAAATCCAGAATCGAACGTGCAGAGACAGAAAATTCGAGTGTCTATAAGTGTTGCCTTATTTTTGCACCATGAATTTTTCTCACGGTGCATCAAAATTAAATGAAATTCTAATTTTGCCTTCTCTTCTCTCTTTTCCTCTTTCTTAAAAGTAAAGGCAAAATTGAAAATTTTCCTTTAATTTCGGTGCTAACACGAGAAAAACCTCGGGTGCAAAAAATCTCTTCGCAAAGAAAGAATGGTATAAGGAGTGATGAGGATTTAGGGTTCAACATTGCATTTGCAGAGGCGCTATTATATTACCCTTATGAAGACATCCACAAATAAAGCTATGCATCGTAGCTGCAAAGACAAAATAGAAAACCAAAGGAATATGCAGATGTTGAATCAATACAAAGATTCTACTCAACTTTTCATCTCTTCCACAAAGTAAAAATACGGTTCCGCAGATTGCTAAGGATATAATAACCATCCAAATCCCAAGCAGGAGAGGAAAAGATTATCAGATGTTCAGCAAGAGGCAACCTATAGAGAGTAGAGAAACCGCAACAATTACGTAAAGTGTCATTGAAAGACAGCAAATGCAAACAATTCAAGCACCTCTGCGAGCAGTATTTCCACCTCTATGTGGGACCTCATATCCCCCTGCAGCACGAGTAGGGGTCTGACCTGATGATCCATAGGGGGCTGCATTACCAAATGCGGCCTGTGTGGGAGGTCCACCAGCTCCTCTAGCCAATGCTTCATAGCCAGTGCCTCTAGCTGCATCATAACTAGATCCTCTAGCTGCATCATATGCTGCACCTCTTGCTGAATCATAGCCAGGTCCTCTTTGTGCATCATACCCAGGTCCTCTTTGCGAATCATACCCGGGTCCTCTTGGTATCTCATATCCGGGTCCCCTTTGTGCATCATACCCAGGTCCTCCCCTAGGTGCATCATAGCCTGTTCCTCTCGATGCATCGTAGCCTGGTCCTCCTCTTGGTGCATCTAGCCTGGTCCTCCCGATGCATCGTAGCCTGGTCCTTCTCCGAGAGGCAACTAGTTAAGTTATACCCATGTGGGTTGCATCGAGAATAAGAAGTCTAAGTGAGAATTAACTAACATTAACATTATAGAGTTTATTAAATTAAAAAGTCTAACAGTATTCCTTTCTACAAATCTCCTTAAAACTCTCACCTATCATTAAATTGTTCTTTCAACTTCTTTTTATGAAAATAAATCACTTTATTTATTTCTATACTGTTCTTGTTCATTGATAACAGAGTGCCTACACTGTTTCAAAGAATGAAAAAGTTTATCCAGAAGTCTATCTAAAATTAATTTTTTAGAATTTAGATAATATAATTTGTAAGGTCCTTACTTACTTTTACAGTAATTTTATATTTCAAATATATAGAATATTATTTTACAGAATGGTCGAGACAGTATATTTTTTATTCTAAATGTATTGAATACTGAGTTAGAGAGATTTATTATATTTTGTCTGGACCCGAAGTCGAGACCAGCTGACGATATTATTTTAGATAAATTATAACTTTATAGAGTACTACATTATAGAGAGTTTACTGTATTTAATGCATATATAATTATTTTATAGAATACAAATATTATTTGTGATTTTTATAAAATGAACATTTATATATTTTACTTTCACAATTATTATTTTTATTTAGTGTGACAAAAGATTTTTATAATAATTTATCGATTAAATTATTTTCTTTATTCAAGTGAATGATGCATAGCTTACATTGTTATCTAAATTTAATGTTGTCAATGCAATAACATTAACCTAGAAGTCACATCTGAACAGATGTCACATATAAGTGACATTCATGACCCAATCCTCCTTTAATAAAAGTATTAATTGATATTCATGAACCGACTTACCTTAAATAAAAATATTAATTGACATTCATGACCCAACCTATCCTTGAACCAAACGCATGTCTCGTCATCAAGCCAAAGACATGACCTACAATGTACGAATTAAATTAAACCCAAATTATTATTTTGAAAATTATAATGAACATTAAATATATTTTTTAAATAAAAATGGGCAAGATGCACTTTTACGGTGTAGAAGTTCTTAAGAGTTAATACCTTTCAGGCTTCTTCTTTTCTTTTTTTCTTTTTTTCCTTGCTTTCTTTTTTTAAAAGAACTTAAGGAAATCTCCGAGTCTACTCCAACAGTCTTTTCTTGCTTTCTTTATTATAATTATTATAAAATATATTTTTATTTTTATTTTTCTTTCCCTTACACTTGGTAAGAGTAGAGCTCTCAAACAATAGAACACTTGAGGAAATGGATAGGTTGAGAGGGTGTTTATATATCACACTTCTGATCCAAATTTTCTTCAATTTCAATTTGAGACTAAAAAAATTACCAATTTTTTTAATTTTTATTGAAATTTGCCTCCAAGTTCAATTTTTTAATTTGACTCCAATTTTAAAAAGAAAGCATTTAAAATAAGAATTTTGAGTTTTAGTAGGCAACAATTTTCAAAAAAAAAAAAAATTTAAATACTACAACAATGACCTCAGTTTACTAAAGTTCACAAATCTTCATGCAAGATGAATGTGTTAAGCCAAAACCCGATGCAAGTTCTACTTGTTATTACATAATGGTACCTTTTAAAGTAAAATATTAATTAAACTAATAACAATTTATATAAAGTTATATATTATTTTATTATTTTTCATTTAAAGTTTAGTGAATTTTCTTTTTTTAATTTACATGTGGAAAATTGAAGGATACCCAGCGTAAAACTCATATGGGTGAGTCCACTACTTGTAGGGCACACCAAAGTTAAGTCAAAAGGGCTCGAACCAGCAACCTCTCGCTTCCTGAGGCAAGAGGCAACTAGTTGAACTACACGTGTCTCACCACCGAAAATAGAATGGAAAAGAATTTCATTAATTGTAGAAGGCCTTTGCATACATTTTATCATTATAATTAAAGTTAAAATTTCATTTTTCTGAAGATTATTTTTATAGTTTTAATTTTCATTTGATTATATTATAAACTATACAATCAATCACACGATCTATCATATATAAAACACATCGCATATTTTGGCTCATCAAAGTATACTACAGCATTTTCCAAATTGTAAAAATTATAGCCAAAAATATAGTTGATTTATCCTTTGAGTAGAAGAATTAGATAAAAATGTAGTTGTAAAAATTTCAAATGGGTTAAATAAGTGGGCCAAAGAAATCAACTAAATAGCCCTCTGAGTATAAATAATAAACACCAATTAATCCAGACAAATCCCATTGAAAATAAGAGACCTAAATACAAATGGACTCACTCAATTTTCCTTCAAAGCCCAAATTCAGAAAATTCATAAAATCAATAAAATATCGAACTACACATACCGAAAGGTCCACCCAAAATCAAATACACCCACCAAATTGTTAACCCAACCAAAAAATAGATTTACTGAATGCTCTTATAAATTTGAAAAGAATAAAGCAAAGCCCAATGAATCATCAAATGGACCTGCCAGGCCTGAGAGCTAGGGCTATTTACAGTTCGAGTTTGGTGGGACATCCACGAGGCCTTTGTTCAAGCCCATCCATACTGTCGAAGCCCTTGCTCAATTGAAGCACATCAGGATTTTTATGTTAAAGTATGAGGCCGTAAGCTTGTCTAGAGTTGGGTATGAACGAGTCCCACATCAAGTGAGAGGGAGAGAAAAAGAGAGAGTTATATATGGTCGAGGAACTCCACCTATCAGGCTAGTCTTTTGGGCTAGAAGCCCAGCCCAACACCTAGTTAGGGAACTTAAACGCTCGACCCAGCCCATTTTAGTCCATTTTGTGGACAAGTAAACATTTGGGTTGACTCATCATGTAAAACCTACATAAGTATCAGTTTCAATATTTTTTCCTGTTTTTGATAGACAACATTCAAATGCTAAAATAAATCATGGTAATATGATTGCACAATTAAACACTTTAAACAACATTTTATTAACTAAATACTCACAAACTTTACCAAAAGGCAACAATAGTAAACAAAAGGAATTCACTGCACATGGAACTTTAGTGCAGCAGCTGAACCTAAACAGTGGACCCAAGGCCTGCTTTGGATATCTTCTTGGACCTCTTAAACAGGCGCATGTATTCGATCACCATATCTGCAGTTTGATCTTCGATGCTGATCTCATCAAACTTGAAAAATCATATTTTAAAATTGGTAGAATTCAAATTCCATCATTAAAAATATTATGTACTTTCAGAAAAATATTATGTATTTTGGACCTTCTATTTTGCTGAAGTTGGCCCATTTTGACATTTTTTTTTAATTTACTTGTGGAAAACCCAACATAAACCCCCATGGGTGATACCCACTGCCCTTAGAACGTACTAAGTGAGGCTATAAAACCTCGAAGCAAACACCTCCTGTTTATTGAGATTTTCACTCAACTACACCCATCTCAAATCAGTTTGGACTGAAGTAGCTTTGATCTATGCACCACTGGACATGATATTTTTGCTCATTCAAAAGTTTACAACCTAAGAGATAATACCATCTTGCACCTTTCACTTCTTAAGACAGGAGATTAACAATTGAACTATTGGATGAGTTTATCATACTTTATCATACCAAATCACTAAATATTTATTTATCAACTTCAAGTTGTCTTTTGAAATTTCATCTGTTGCTCAACTTTATTGAGAACCATGATATCTAACACTATTTTTAACAGCTATATAATAATTATAATAATTATAATAATAATAATAATATCGTTGGTTAGATCTTGTCGATATTCACATTGGATGAATATACCTAATCTCAGTCGATACGATATGTGTAGGCCGATATTGATGATTTTTGTAAAAAAATAAAAATAGAAGAGGATTCTTACCCCTGAATATACTCCCTCCGAAGGAAAATGTAGAATTATATATAAAGTTTTGATAGTTTTGATCGATTTCTCATATGTAAAATATATAAAATTGTATTATCTATAATTTAAAGAGGCTAGAGTGATTGTCACAAATCCACTTGAAAAAATAAGTCTTAAATTTGATTCTCACTTTATCAAAAAGGACCACCACAATGAACTTGCTTCAATTGAGACTCTCACCTGTTGTTTTTTATAGTCTGGTGGTCACTTTGCACCCAAGTTTTAGAGAGAACTGAAAGAATCACTTTGCACCCAAGTTTTATAGAGAACTGAAAGAATAAAAAGATAAAGAGTCATTACAAAAGAAGGGAGAGTCAAGGGAAAATCAAGGGAAAAGGGTAGCCTTCCATTCTTTGTTTAAAAGTTAAATCGATGTTATTAAACCCAACGTGACCTGTAGATTGACCTAGCTGAAACACGGGTCGAATCATTTTAAGACCCTTCTAGATTAAAACCCTCTGCGGCCCATCGGTCAATCCAGTTTATCTAATAAACCCATGACCCTTGACCCTTAAAAACCATTGGTTTCTTTAAATGAAGATGAAGATTTGGTTCTTTTGAGAATATGATTTTTGGATTATTAATTTTTAGTATTTACAATTGGATTTGTGAGAAGAAAAAAATATTTTTATGAAATATAACCTTAGTTAATAATTTAATATTATATTAATAGCACGGGTTTCACCGAGTTTAACTATGGATACACTTGGTTGAACTTTATTTAACCCACCCTTTTTCTAAAATGGATCGCTCCACGGGCCGAATTTTAAAACATTGCTCAGAATGAATATCAAATGAGGACCATTCCCCGTAGATTTTAATTTATTGGTGGGGCCAACTCAAAAAGCATTATGAAGATAGTCATTTCTATTTATTAAAATATAAAGTTTCACTCAACAAAGAGTAAATAAGTTTTAAAAAATGATGAGGATGGAGCACCAAGTAAAAATTGATATATCATTGATAGAACAATACAAAGGACATAATTTCCATCACTCTAGACTCACTTTCCACCATTCTCCTGTTTATAGCTAAAACCCTTTCACAAATGTTAAAAAAGCTACACAGCTTTTTGGGACAAAAAGATTTTTTGAAGAAGTGAGAGGTGACAACTTCGAATCTCCATACTATCATCTGGTGTATTTTAAGAGCAGTGGGTATCACTTGTGACTGAGTTTTTTGCAGTTTCTCATACGCAAATTCAGGGAAAAAAAAATTGTTTAATAATAGAGAATTGATTGGCGTACCAATAATTTTAACTTTGGTGCACAAAAAATGAGAGAAATACTCATTTTGTCTAAACAAATGGGAATAAAGAAAGAAAAGGTTTGAAACAAATTTAGACAAAATAAGTATTTCACTCAGTTTTAATGCACCAATCACTTTCCTAAATAATATTGTCTAAGTCGATTTTTTTCTCAACTTAATTAAAATTTGAGTTTTTTAGATGATTCCGTGCATTTGTAGGATTAGTGGTAAAAAATTAATATTATTCTAATATATTAAGTGATATTATAAAAGATTTTTTTTATTTATTATCATCGAAGTATTAGAGCAGTAGACCCATCTCTCTCGCCATGAAAATATCCAGGTCTATCAATTTATCACAACCTCGGTATTCATGGTGAGGGTGAAATGATAGCAACATTTCTGTGAAGTAGGACTTGGGTGCTCGACTTGACTTGGTGCATGACAAACAAAGGCTTAACGGCTTAATAAGAAAGATTTGGAACCTTAATTTAATATTATCAATTAGATCCCACTTAAGATATAGTCTTAGAAATATGAAGATATTGGATTTGACTAGTTTCACCTAAATATCCAATTTACATTTATTTTATGTAATATATCTGTAATTTTTAATATTTATAAAAATATATTTTGAAATGTCTAGGAGTCATACCTGTATTTGGAGGACATTCTAACTCGACTAACTCTTGAGTCATGTGCAAGTCTCCCAATCCCACACATACTGAGTAAGCAACCACAGGGAGTAACTTAGAGAGGTGTTGAGCACAAAATGAACTCAAGATGCTCCTTCATGAAGATAACTTTTTGAGTATCAGACCAACTCCTCTTAGATTCGAGATTTCAAGATATCAAGATATTAAAACTTGAATCAATTTTATAAATCTTCATAATTTTTTATTCTTTAAAAGAACCCTGTAAGTATCATACTCAGAGACTCAGTCTGAAATAAATCCCATAAAAAGTCTCATCAAACTAATAAATTTCACATAGTTCTTAATTTGTTAACAATTTGTACATTGATTCAATTCGACTTGAGTTTCAGAAAATATAAAAAATCTGTTCTTGTTTTCTTTTTTCCAAATTTGAACTAAAATTAAGCCGGACTAACTGGACGAAAAGCTCGAGTTATATTGAATCAGGCTCAATAATTGTTTATAAGAGGTTGGGTTGAGTTTGATTAATTAAAATTGAGCACAACTCATCTGAATTTTAGCCCTAGTATGAAATAAAGGAAGGCTCGATACTATGTAGAACAGAGCGGAATAAAGTAAGATGATGAACAAATAATTTAATTAATTAAAAAATTTAAATTTAGATTAAAAAATCTTGAATTTAATTTCTTCTAAACTTACTTAATACACAAAGGTTACAAATAATTTCTTTTATTTTTAAAAGTAATCTCTAGAGTAGAAATATTTATGATATAAAAAAATTAAATTAAAATAAATATAAGGCAAAAGCACTAACGACCCGTCCCTGCTTTGCTTTGACGATCCAACCCATTGCTACTCCCAAAAGGCCTTATACTAGAAGGAAAAATGCTACTACTTATACACTAGGGAATTTCTAATGCACCCTTAAAGCCAGAGTCGTCATCTGCTCTGCACATACAAGAACCAAGTCCACACCCTCAGACAGAAAGTTGAACCATTCTCTAATTTTATTTGTAACAACATGTCCCGCTAGCCCAATATTGTCCGCTTTGGACCCTCACACACAAGTTCATACAGCTTTGCTTTGGCGAGCCAACTCACTGTTGCTCCCAAAAGACCTTGTGCTCCTGGTTACTTTTTCTCTCCCATGCCCACACTCACAGGCAAAGAGTTAAATTGTGCTCTGATACCGTTCGCTTTGGGGCCCACACACACAAGCCCTAACGGCTTTGTTTTGGCGAGTCAACCCATTGCACTTTTTATCCCAATCTCACACATATCGAGTAAGCAACCACGGAGAGTAATTTAGAGGAGGTGTTGAGCACAAAATGAACTCAAGACTTTCCTTCATGAGAGGAGCTTCTTAAGTGTTACACCAACTCATGTTAGATTCAAGATTTCAAGATATTAAAATTTGAATCAGACTCAAATTTTAAAAATCATCATATTTTTATATTCTTTAAAATAACCCTCTAAGTATCATACTCAGAGACTCATAATCTGAAATAAATCTCATAAAAAAGTCTCATCAAACTAATAAATTTTACATAATTCTTAATTTGTTAACAATTTGCCACATAGATTTTACATGTCACGTGTATACTGGTCACAGTAGCTGTCTTCTTATATAGTGTTATTGTAGTTAAAAAATAATAATTATTCACATGATTCACGTTCACGGCCATTGGCCAACCTATCCACATATATTTAAGCTCTTCATAAATTGGGCTGACCCACACCTACCAAAAATATCATCATTTTTGTGGTGACTACAACGTATGATTCCTTTGACAAGTCAATGAGATTCCAAAGTAGTAAACAAATAATGGAAGGCTGTTATTGTTAGTACTACCTCACATCGTACATAGTTGTTCAACGATATTATTATTACTGATAATGTAGGGTAATTAGTATCAAATAGGGCGAAATTTAGGTTGGCTAATCAGTGAATTGGGTAGGGTGAAATTTAAGTTGGGTAATCAGTGAATTGGGTTATGTATTTATAAATTTAGAATATGATTGAATTAGGATTAAAAAAACTCATTTAAGATTTAGGTCGAATTGAGGTCAAGAATTTAAAATCAACTGACACAATCTGGATTAACTCGATTCAACTTGTATTTCAGAAATATAAAAAATCAATTGTTGTTTCTTTTTTCCAAATTTGGACTAAAATTAAGTCGGACTATCTAGACAAAAAACTCGAGTTGTATCGAATCAGGCTCAATAATTGTTTATATGGGTTGGGCTGAGTTTGATTAATTAAAATTGAGTCCAACCCACTTGAGTTTTAGACCTAGTATCAAATAAAGGAAGGCTCGAGACTATATAGAAGAGAGTGGAATAAAGTAAGATGATGAACAAATAATTTAATTGATTAAAAAATTAAAATTTAGATTAAAAAATCTTGAATCTAATTTCTTCTGAAGTTGCTTGATACACAAAGGTTACAAATAATTTCTTTTATTTTCAAAATTAATCTCCAGAGTAAAAATATGGCAGGCTATACAGACACCCGACTTTTTTGCTAGGAGACATTCGAGTTTGGGTTTTAGATGGAATTTACCATTTTGCCCTTCCACTTAAACAGACGCATGCCCGAATGAATTTCTTTCCTTCGAATGAATTGCTCCTTTTCGACGTTGTCAGCAGCGGATGAAAGTGGAAGAGGAGGGGGCCCACCATTGATGGAAGGTGTGACTCACCGGGTGATGTCGAAGCCAAGGCAGGAGCGACATCAGTAGTGTTGGTTTGATGGAGATAGAGTCCCAGAGCCAGCAGATCTGCCTGAAAATGTCTCAAAAATGGGTTTTGGGCAGTGTGGTAGAGATACACTACAGAAAAACCAGTCAAAGGGGCCCCACAGTTGACTGAAACCAAACCTCTTCCTTAGGCATAGAGAGGTGGGCCAGGGGCAACAGTGGTGGTGATTTTACCCTTCGCATAAACAGTAAAATTTCAATGGACTGATTTTCATTGTTCATGTGAACTTCGGCGAGTCGATTTGCACTGTTCATAAATTTTGGCGAGCCGACTTGCAATTTCGGCAAGCCGATTGCACTGTTCATGAATTTTGGCGAGCTGTCGATTTGCATTGTTCATGAATTTTGGCAAGCCGATTTGCACTGTTTAGACATTTCTGGCATTCTTTTTTCTTCGGTATGACAGGTGGAGGACAAATTGGGCATCACGGTAAAACCCGTGTCTCTTTACACAAAATGCCTGTAGGAGGATCGCTGGCCTTTAATTTTGTAGAAAATATTTAAATCTTAATTTAAAAAAAGTGAATGTAAATATAGATCTTGAGTTTAAAAATCTGATATTGAAATCTTTTTTTTTTGAATGGTTAATATATTTGAGAAAGAAAAGCATGAGAGGTGCAAGAACAGAAAGCAAAATAAGAAAAGAAGAAAAGACAGTGTAACCCGTAAATTCAAATATATATTTCTAAACCCTATAAGAGTAGAGACTCAAGTAGCACATTTGACAAAAACTCTTTTAGAAATTATTTTTATCTTTACCACAAGAGTCATATATTGCAGTGATATTGAAATCTTGCCTGCCCCCAAATGAGACCCATTTCCATCCGTACATCTCGGAAAGATAATAAATATCTGAGCGCTCCTTTACCCATTCAGAGCCAATCACGTTTTGGAGAAATTTTAATGGCTTTCCCTGAACTTCTTTTCATTTCCAAGAATTCCTCCCTCTCTTTTTAGGGCATTAGACACACCTTCCACAGTCCAAACACCTCTGAGAGAGAGAGAAGAAGAAGAAAATCAAAGAAATGGAAGCAGAAGTGGTGAATATAAGCAGATGTGAGTGTGCTGCCTGGCAGCACAAGCGAGTTGAACTCTCCACCTTTGCAGATACTCCAATTTCTGAAAGGTTGGATTCGATGAAGTCAAAACTCAGAACTGAACCAAAAATCACAATCATAAAAGCTTCATCAGCCAGCAGTGGATGTTCCATCCACAGAGTTCCCCATCGTTTCCGCCAAGACAATGAGAACTCGTTCGAGCCCAAAATCATCTCAATTGGCCCGTTTCACCATCACAAGAGAGGACCCCATGAAGAACAAAAATGGAGGTACATTCAAGCCATGGAAGATCACAAATGGAGGTATCTTCATTTGATTCTCAGTCGAATTGGTGAGAACTGCTTGGACAAGCTCTGGAAAGCCGTCAAAAACTCTGAGAAAGAAGCCCGAGAGTGTTACTCGGAGGAATTCGACATCGATAGCGATTCCTTTGTTGAAATGATGGTTCTGGATGGCTGCTTCATCATCGAGCTCTTCCGAAGGTCATGGACAAAGGAATTAGTAGATGATCCGCTCATCAGACTGGAGTGGCTGAAGAAGCACCTGGCCATTGACTTGCTCATGCTTGAAAACCAGATGCCATATTTTCTTCTCCAAACTCTGTTTAATCTGATGAATATTTCCTGCCCGTCTTGCAGAAATGGCTCTTAGGTTCTTCGGCTTTGTGCTTCCAACCAACGAATACACCGACCATTCCAGCCATAAAATTCAGAATCTACTCCATTTGGTGCACGTCAGTCTTGTTCCTTCCTCTGGTGGGAAAAGAAGGGATACCATGAAAATGATCCCCTGTGCATCTGAACTTCAAGCAGTAGGATTTTTGTTCAAGAAGAGGGAGGCCAATTGCAGTGAAGGCATCTTGGGCATAAATTTCGGATGTCGATTTGGGGTGGTATATCGTGGTATTATCGAAATCCCTCCGTTAATGGTTTCAGATGTTACAGGCACTCTGTTCCTTAATCTCGTCGCATTCGAGCAGTGCTACCGCCATGTCGCCACCGACTTCTCGGGCTACATCGTCTTTCTTGACTGCCTCGTCGCCACCGTGAAAGACGTCGGAATTCTCTGCAACCATGGAATCGACAACTGTTTTGGAAGCAACCAGCACCTGGTTGATCTTGTAAACAAGATTGGGGGAAAGCTTATTGTTGATAACATTCGCTTTCTCGATACCTTCAAACAAATCAATAAACATTATGAAGGAATTACGAATCGTCGATTGCGAGCGAGCTTCAACCGGAATTACGTAAAGAATCCATTGGCAGTGATTTCTGTGTTCGTTGGCATTCTCACTGTTCTCACTGCCATTGTCTTCCAGCTTCTTAATCTAATTAGATCTTTTAATAAATAAGCCATTTTCTTCAGCATATAAGCTTCCATACCGTATGTTTGTATTGCTCACTGTACTGTTTGGAAATCAAATAAAAAAATGTTTTGTTTTGCTTTGTTTTGTGAGAATTAATTGCAGCAATGTAAAAAGTTATAATAAGACTTCGTCTCTCAGAATAATTTGCTTACTTGTCCTGATGGCATAATAATATAAATATTTTTTTAAAGAAAAAATCAAAAGTGGTTCAATGCCAAAGAATACAAATTTAATTTTTTTTTCTGGGGCTCAATTATAATCGAATTGATTTCATTTGAGATTCCCAGTTCTGGTAAATGGCTTACTCAACTCTCTGTGAGTGGATGTGACTCAACAGGTGAAGGATAGCCCAGATGGGTACTGTTGTGATCGATTAGTAGCAAAGTAAATAATGTACCATCTTTATTTCTGATGTGACTTGTCCAATGAGAGGGAGCTGTACAAAATTCAATAGCATGATGTTGAGTGATCTTCAGCTGCACTCAAAAGTTGGAGCATCCCCTCAAATCTCGTTGACATTTGAGGGATTTCTGTGATTAGCGTGTTAAGGAATTTAAGTGTGTGAAGGTCCTTTCTATCTTGAGATTTTAATGGCAGCCAACGCTGTCTATATTCAGAACAGGCCCTGAGTCCCACCTTAAAAATGCAGAGGGAGATTAGAATTCGAGTCACTTCACTCAATTAATTTCTTCAGTTTAATATTCATATCTTAACAAGTGGTATCAGAAATAGGTTTTACACTATTTTATATGGACTCAAAGGATCCCCCAAGTAAAAACGATGGCCAGTCTCGTTCGAGAGAGATAGTTGAAACTACGATCAAGTCTCACATTCAATCTAAAAATTTATAAATGAATTGGGTGACTTGATACTTAAGTCCTAACACGAAAAAAAAAAAATTCGTTGTATTAACTAGTGAAATGGTAAAGCAGAATTTTAACCATCTACTTTGCAAGCAATGGTTGTGTTGATTCTGTTTGGCTTCTCTTTGATATATAAATCATGGCCCAGTTCAAGTAATTTTGCAAGTAAAACATAGCCCAGTTGAAATTATTTTGTGAGTAAAACCACTCACTTGAAATAAGTCAAGGTTCAATTACCTTCTATGATCTAACCATGGCCTATTTTATCATTTTTTTTAATTTACGTGTGAGAAACTATGGAATACTCAGCGTAAAATCCCACGGTTGAGCTCACTACCTTTACATCACACTAAAATTAGGCCAAGAGCACACCGAATACTACAAATCTCAAATCTAGATAGCATTTTCTCTTAAAATCTTGAATAGATAATGAAATGAGTATTCTTAAACATAAGGATGGCATGAAAATTTGGAGGAAATAATAGGGCATTTATTGTAAGAGGTAGGATAAATGACAACCTAAAAATAGACATGCAAGCATGACATTGAAAGAAAATCCAATGTGATTGGTTGAATGGTCTTGTCACAATTTTTTTAGACCAAATCATATCAGGCTCTATATTTTGATTATTCACTTAAAAAAATATATTTTAAACTTTTAAATTTCATCAATTGATGGTGAATATCCAATATGTAAGATCTCACTATGTACTAAATTTGATTTATATAGTCTAAAGTTGACACTTGATAGGGTCAAATATAAGTTGTTATCTAAAACATATTGTCCTACATGTATCACGTATCAGTGTTTTAGGATATTTAGAGAATTCTAAGATATTTTTGTTATTTTCTTTCTAATTTTGTAATTGGATCAAGTAGTTGAGGGTATTAGAATTTAGCACCAAGTTTTGCTTATCTCTTTCAATTTCTCTATTTTTCTCAATTTTCCTCATTTTCTATGTTAAGAGTTTTGGTGTTCAATGGATGATAACACCATTCAAACATAGTGAAATAAATGTTAATAATTGCTCATATTTTTTCTCTTTTCTTTTCTTTTTGAATTTTTTGGACACTTGAAAATTTTGTATAAATAGAAATATTAAAAATTTCTAGTTTATAGCTTTGAAGCTCTTTTACCCGCGTTCATGCATTTTGAGGAGATCTGGGGACCTCCGATTTGGTCAAATTTGGTTTCATAGCATAAATTTGTATATGGGCTTTCCAACGAGCTCAAGTTTGTCGAATTCTAAACAAGTGACTTAGAAAGGTATTTTGGTAATTTTACCTTTTGATTGTCTATTTTGCATGAAAAATCTAGAAATTTACTTTAGGTGCCCAAAGAATTTGCAGGCACTTCACCTTAGCTCACAAATGCTTAAAGTTTTCAAAACCTGCACCAGTTTGTACCGAATTTTTAAAAATAATATTTTAAAATATTTCTTGGGTCTTTTATTTCAAAGTGTTTCTATTTTTAAAAAAAAAAAATTAGACTTCATTTTATAAAATATTTTGTTCAAGTGAAATTTTAAACCCGACTTTTTTTTTCTACAAGCTCGATATCCTGCCCGAGTTAGTAAGATTGGACTTTCACTGTGCAACTCTATGGAAACCTGAATGCCAGGATCCAAAAACCCATTTTTTTAATGTTCATTTGAAATTACTTCTAGAAATTTCTTTCATCATTTAGTGATGAGAAATAGATACTAGCGTGTTGTTTCACCATTGATGAGAAATAGATAATAAGAGATAGTGGTGTGTTCTTTCACCATTTAGACAATGAGAACTACATAAAAAGATAGATCATTTGTTGCTTGGTATAAAAAATAATAATATTTCTTAATTCTCCTTTAGACATATGTGTTATGCATGTTAATGCTAAAATATTAATCTACCTAAATGATCTCACTTCTTTTAGAAAATTTGAAATTTTATATAGACGACTTATTTCAATAGGTATATAAAACTGAATTTTAAATTATTTAAGTAAAATTGATATTTTGTTTCAAATTATAACTCTATTTGAAAGAAATGTTTATTTCCTTTTTAAATCTGTATATTTTTCTTTTCAAAAATAAAAGTCTACCCATCCATCTCAACACAAAACCTTTCATTTAATTCCTCTTGCGGCCAATCATATGATTCTCAAATTTTTCCTGTTGGTCCTCTGCCTACAGCCTTCCATCAGGTGTTGTTCGATTACCTTTCCTCCGGAATCAGTAACTCTCAATCTTCGGTCACTAGTTTAGCTGAGGTAAAATCCTCTTTTATTTTGTTTGTTTAAATTAATTATTTTCTTATGTTGTTTTATTTTTCCCAACTCAATCATTTATTCTGTTGTTCCTTTTTTCTAAATAGAAACACTTTGAAATAAAAAAACCCGAGAAATATTTTAAAATATTATTTTTCAAACTTTGGTGCAAACTTGTGTGAGTTTTGAAAACTTCAAATGTGTCTAAGCTAAAGGGGAAGTGTGTACGAATTTCAGGGGAACTTAAAGTAATTTTTTATTTTTTACAGAAAATAGAAAATAAAAGATAAAATTACCAAAATACCCTTTTGAGTTACAGGCTCGGTATCAATAAACTTGATCCATTGGAAAGCCCACATATAAATTTATGCTATGAAAACCACATATGAAACTTAAAACCATTTACAAAGCTAACCAATACATATTTGGAGCTTCCTTATTCCTGTCCAATGTATCTCTTTTGTGAAGCACTTGTATTTAGACTTAGCATTCTCTCTAGCTAAGAATTTAGATGATAAAGTTAACCCAGAAAGCTTGTCTGTGGCTCAAAATAATAATATTTTTTTGCTTTAGCCATCTCAGTTTTAGGTAGTTCAAATAGTTTTGATAAGCTTGTTAATTTATTTAGTTAGAATGGACTAAAAATTTAATTCAAGGAAATGATAAAATGAAACGTCCAGTTGAAAAAAAAAATTGAAATTTTATCCATTCAGTTCTTTTAACTCAGACTAGATTATCACGCCTTTCCATTTCGTGGGGATGGTGAGCTCTATTAAAACTCCATATGTTGTTTTACTAAAAGCCACTGAGACAATGTGACAAATACCATTAGTCTTTAGAATCTTCAAATAAAATAATTATATAATAATAATAATAATAATAAAGAAATTAATTTATGTGTCGATACTTTCTCTTAAATAATAATCATATTATACTTCATTTTACAAATTGATTACTATCATAAGTATAAAGATTGTATGCTTGGCATGGGATCATAAGGTCACTCTTATTTGCTTCTTCTTTTTTATAATATGGATATTTTCATTTTACATTCATTCAATGTGAGATTAATCTCATAAACATGTATAAATCTTTCAATTCACGCACATCACTTAAGTTGATAGTCAGAAATAACATGTTAGAATTGAACTTAATCAAATTTAAGATCCTTTTTCACTTAACCAACGTGTTCAATGTCATGCCACTCAAAATTAGAATTCAGACTGATATTTGTCATCATAGTGGGCCCAACTCTCATGTGGAAGGCTTGAAAGTCCTTCAATTATTAATGAATCTTGCACCTTTAGTTGCCATCTTCTTTTAATAAAATATTCGCACTGCATAAATTATATTCTCTAGACTCTAGATGAGACCTGAAGCATTGCAAGTATCTGAGAGAGAGAGAGAGATTTTATTCAGGACTCAGGCAAGGCTACAACTGAGAGAGAGAGAGAGAGAGAGAGAGAGAGAGAGCCAGCCAAAAATTCAAATGGGAGATAGCAAAGGTGCAAAAGAGGTAGCGGTGGACGTGCACAGCTTGGCAAATGGAGGCCACGATCAGATGCCAGTCACTGTTACAGCAATGGAATTAGATCAAAATTTTGTTGATTCAATGAGAAAAGAACTCGAAGATGAGCCAAAAATAATAAAATCTTCATGGGTTAGCGAGTCTTGCTCCATCCAAAGAGCTCCCAAGTGCTTTATCAAAGACAACGAGAAATCTTACGAGCCCCAACTCATCTCCATAGGCCCATTTCACTACAAGAAAAGAAAAAATGAGTTCTATCGCATGGAAGAGCACAAGAGAAAATATCTACGTTCCTTCCTCGCTAGGAACCCAAATTGCAGTTTGGAGATTCTCTTGAGCACCGTCAAGGGATTGGAAGAAGAAGGAAGAAAATGTTATTCGGAGGAATTCGACAAGATCGACAGCAACTCCTTTGCCAGAATGATGGTGTTGGACGGTTGTTTCATCGTCGAGCTCTTTTGCAGGATCTCAAATGAAGAAAAACATGCAGATGATCCCATCATAAAACTTGGGTGGTTAAGGAAGCAGCTGAGCATTGATCTCCTCATGCTCGAAAACCAAATCCCTTTCTTCATTCTCAAAAATTTATACCAATTGTTGAAGCACCGCCCCCCGATTTGTGAAGAAATCCCCATTTTTGAAGACATGGCTCTTGATTTCTTCAAATTCTTGCTCCGGACCGATCCCCCTAGAAAAACCAACTCCAAACCCTCCGATGCCAAAGTCTTCCATTCTAATATCAAGCATCTTCTCCATTTGCTACACACTAATCTCCTCCCACCCGGTGAAAGTGAGAAAGCGAGAACTCACCCAAGTACTACCATAAAGATGATCCCCTGTGCATCCCAGCTTCAATCTGTAGGAATAAGGTTCAAGGAGAAGGAGGAGGATGACACACTCAACTTCTTGGATATACAATTTCGAAGTGGAGTAATTTCTCGTGGGGTAATTGAAATTCCTCCATTGACACTCTCAGATGTCACTGGAGCTCTCTTCCTCAATCTCGTCGCTTTCGAACAGTGTTATCGCTACTGCACTTCTCACATCTCGGCCTACATCGTCTTCTTGGATTGCCTCATCGGATCCGTCGATGACGTGACCGTTCTCTTTAACAGTGGAATCAACAACTCCTATGGCTGCAATCAATCCCTGGTTACTCTCGTCAACAAAATTGGGTCTGTACTGATACTAGATGAGGATGATTTCTATCTTTCCCCTATCTTCAAAGAAATCAACGATTATTATCGTAATATTACGAGGATCCAACTGAGAGCAAGCTTCGTTCGAAGTTTCTTGAAGACTCCATGGGCAGTAATCTCCCTCTTTACTATCATCTTCTTCCAAATCCTTGGTTTGGTTAAGTCTTTCTTCTCCCCTTAAGCACTAGACCTGATAATTGGGTTGGATTCTCTACTTCATAACCATCTACGTATTCTACTTTGTAGTTTGTATGGTTTTGTTCTGCCTTCTTTGGTGGTCTCTATCCATCGTATGCATGTCTAAATTGTTTTCCTTGCATGGTTTTTCCCTTTTTTTAACTTTATGTTGGTGTTGGGATTGAGTGATTTTGTGGGTAAAGCATGGGATGAAAGTGTGCAAATAAAAGGTTGTATAATAAAATAAATTTTCCATAATGATATAGAAAGATGTTTTATTATTTTCTTTAATATTGAAAGGTTAGAAGTGATTATTTGCTTTTTATGAAATTTGAAAGTAAATTGAAGGTTAAATATTTCATGAAGTTTGGGTTATTGTTGGTGAATGAAATTATGGAGGATGTGTGAAAAAATTGGGTTTTATGTGTATGGAAATGGTGGGTGGAGTAATTAGGAAAGTAATATGATGTTTAAATGTTAGATCTCATGCATTTCTTTTAATTTTTTTAATTTATTCCAAATTTTTGCTCTATGGTAAATGAAAAATTGAGGGTTTTTGGAAATAAATTATTTTTTCATTTAATCATTCAATATTAAGTTTAATGGAGTTGTGATTTTGTGTGTTAATTTTTTGAAAATGTTTTTTCTAATTTTTTTTGGGTGAAATGAAAAGCATAAGTCATGTTTTTTAATTTAGGTTTTTGTGTTTGTATAATATGGATGGATTTTTTAAGACACCAATGTAGTGTTTAAATGTTTAATCTCGTACATTTTCTCTAATTTTTTTATTTAATCTGAATATTTACTCTGACATAAAAGAAAATTTGAGAAATTGTTAAAATAAAAAATGTCAATTTCTAAATATGTATACTATGGTTTTATTTTATTAGAGATGAATGTTCTCCCACAAATAACGATTCAATTGTGTTGCTCTGCAGTCCCTACGACAGTATTTCTCTCGATGATGCTCCATGCTCAAAAATCGTCTTATCTCATCTCACTCATAGCCTCAGAAAAACATCTCCTCACAATATAAATTCAGATCAACCTAAACATTTAGCTATCCATTTGACTTGTTTATTTTAACATTTCGTAAAGATGAATAATGGTAGAAACCAGTCCAATAGCAATTTTGTATATGTCAGTGAACAAATTACTTGAATTCATTCTACCTTTTTAAGTTTTGAGGTTCATAATCAGGTGAAACAGTTCACTAGTAAATATAGATCAGATCATCTGTAAGAAATGCTGAATGAACTGAATCTCAAAATTCTTTTGGGTAGATTGATAGATGAAACTTGTTAATTACCCATATTCAAAAGTTACAAACTAAGAAGATTCAATGCAGAACTGTAGACCACCGGTAGGACTTTTCCAACCTGACTGCTGTTTGCCATCTTCCATCTTCATCATCTACCAATGACCTTTCAATATAAAAAGCAAGTACTTTTGTCACATCACGTCGTGATCCATGATTGACTGTTTTGGTAAAACATCAATGATTTAGAGATAATATCGTGATTGAGCTTATCATACCAGTTGCAATGAACTTGCTTGAATTGGACTCTCACGTGTTGTGGTTGTCACTTTGCACCCTATTTTGAAAGAGAAGTAAAAGAATAAGAAGATAGAAGAGAGTACATGCAAAAGAAGAAGAGAGAGTCCATTGGAAAAGGGAATCCTTCAGTTTTTGTTTAAAAGGTGCTCAGAATGAATATTAAATGAGGACCATTCCCAATGGATTTTAATTTATTGGTGGGCCCAACTCAAGATGCATATAGAAATTTATTTTTTCATATTCATTATTAAGAATGTCATTTCTATTTATAAAATAGAAAGAGATTCAATAAAATAAAAAAGAGAGTAAATAAGCGATGAAAAATTGATATATTATTGATGGAACACGACAAAGAACAGACTTTGGATCACTCTAAATCAATGTTTTAAAATCCAGTCTGTGAAGCGACCCGTTTTAAAGGAAGGGTGGGTTAGATAATGTTCAATTGGGTTGACATATAGTCAAATCCAGTCAAAATCAGTCAACCCGTGCTATTAATATAATATTAAATTATTAACTAAGGTTATATTTCATAAAAAAATATTTTTTCTCACAAACTCAATTGTAAATACTAAAAACTAATAATCCAAAAATCATATTCTCACAAGAACCAACATCGTCGTCTTCATTTTCTTCATTTAAAAAACCAAGGGCTTTTAAGGGGTAAGAGTCAAGGGTCACGGGTTTAATAGAAAAATAGGGTTGACTTGTAGGTCGCAGAGAGTTTTTAAGGATTTTTAATCCAGAAGAATCTTAAAATGATCTGTCCCGTGTTTCACTCGGGTCACAGTTGACCCACGGGTCGGGTCAAGTTTGATAACATTGCTCTAGACTTAGTTTCCATCACTCCTTTTGCTTTTTAAGAGGACATGAAATTTCCAAATGCATATGCAGGTCACTGTCTATTCATGCATTATAATATCGTTGGTTAGATATTTTCTATATTCACAATGGATGAATATACTCCCCATGAAGGAAAATGTAAAATTGTATATGGAGCTTTGTTGGTTTTGATCAGTTTCTCATATGTAAAATGGATAAAATTATACCATGTGATAGTTAGGACTGGTTTCAAGTGGAAGTTTTAAGTTCGATTCTTACTATATTCCAAAGACCACTCTATGTAAAAGTACCCAGTATACGGATAGGGTAGCTGCAATGAACTTACTTCTATTGAACTCTCACCTATTGTTTTCTATAGTCTGATTGGCATTTTGGACTCAATTTTGAGAGAGAACTAAAGTAATAAAATGATAAAAGAGACGTTGGAAAGGAAGGAGAGTCAAGGATAAAGAGAATGCTGAATGAATACTAAATGAGGATCATTCCCATGGATTTTGATTTATTGGTGGGGCCAACTCAAAATGTATTTAAGAATTTAATTATTATTCATAATTAAGAAAGGTGTTTCTATTTATAAAAATGGAAAGAGATTCAATCAAGAAAGAGTAAATAAGTGATGAAAAATGACAACTGATGAAGCACCAGTTAAAAACTGATATATCATTCAAACGAAGAGACTTACATTCCATCACTCTATCTTCTTTTGCTTTGAAAGAGGTGAACATGAAAACACCTAAATGAACATGAGCAGTGATCTTTACCCAAATGTGTTCTTGGTACCGTTGATGGATACTCTTATTTGTAAAACACTGTGTTTTAAGCATTTGGGAGTGTCAAAATAACTTGAATTCTTATAAATACACAGTACTTAAAAAATAACTTTTTAAATAATAAAATCTCCTTTAAATCTTAAAAGTTATTTTTTAAGCACTGTGTATTTCCAAAATTTCTTTAATTAAATATCCAGACTAATTACGATAACCTAATAAAAATACTTTAACACTTCAAGGTCTTTTGACACTCCCAAATATATTTTCGACACAGCTGAGGGATACCCTTATTTGTAAAACACTGTGTTTTAAGTATTTTGGAATGTCAAGAGACCTTCAAGTCTTAAACTATTTTTATCATATTATCGTAATTAGTCTGGATATTTAATTTAAAAAATTTTAAAAATATATAATACTTAAAAAATAACTTTAAAATTTTAAAAGATATTTTACTATTTAAAATTTTTAAAGAATTTCACTGTAGCATCAACATTCATTTGTTGAAAAGATTTTTCGAATTATTTAACTGCACGGTTAAATTGTTAGAAGTAAGTGAAAAATTAACTGAATAATTGTTGGGAGGATAAAATACAAGAGCGCATAAGGATAATTTATCTCAAAAATTTGAAAATTGATGTCTGATAATTAAAATCTCTGATGTCTAAATGGACGAGGTTTTTTAATTAGGGTGAAATGATGCAGCATTTCTTTTCAGTACGTCATTACATACAATTTATCACTTTTTTTGTATTATTGTGAGCGTGAAATGATAGCAACATTTCTTTTGAGTAGAAGTGGTGGGCCATGAATGTGTCATAAACAGCTTCAATCACTAAAGTAGCAGCAATTTAAATAAAATTCCATGAGAGGGACATTTGTTGTCTGCATCATTATCTCCTTTGGACAATATGGACGCCTAACTCCATTACTACTAACCTAAATGGATAGACTTGGGGTGATTGGCTTGACTTGGCGCTTGACAAACAAAGACTTAACTGCTTAATAAAAGAAGATTTGGAACCTTAATTTAATATTATCAATTAAATCGCACTTAAATAAATTATTATTATTATTAGAACTATAATGGTTGTACAATCATTCAACGTCATGGCCCAAAGAGTTCCTTTTGGTGGACATTACAGTCTCCTTTAGATACTTTAGATAATAAAATAAATTGATAAAGACTTATAGTATATCTGATTAGGAGTAAAATCCGACCCTAGAAATTAATGGGTTTTAAGTTGATTTTGTATATTTCGAGTAAAGTCGAGTTGGAAAAAAATAAACCCGCATAAAATTCAAGTCGGGTTGGATTGAAAATTTTAAAAGCAACCCGACCAGACTCAATTCGACCCAAGTGCACCAAATAATAAAACAGCACTCAGGTTGAGTCGGATCAGAAATTTAGGTCAGGTCGGGTTGAGTAAATTGGGTCAGCCATTCGGGTCGTGTCAGGTCAGGTTGAATAATTTTTGACATATGTTGAATTAGATTTATTGAAACCTAACCCGATTCGAGTTTCAGCCTTATATCTGATAAAATCTTATAATTACAATTTAAAATTTGTGAGTACAAATCATATAGATGTCAAATAGACAGAGAATCTATAAAATTAATTTGTCAAATTCAAATATAAAAGATCTAAGTCGAGATTGATAGGATAAATAATTTAGTTGAAAACCAATTTTCATCTCATTTTCTTTTCTTCATTCATAAATTAATTTTCATCACTTTTTATTTACCAAAACCGTTTTAGTTAGAAGAGAAAATCGACTACAGTCCTGACAACTTCGTTGTGACACCAAATATAAAGGCATCCCATCATTCTTCAATTTCTCAAACAATGAAAGAAATTTCACAACAAATTTATGCAAAGTTCTCCAAAATTTGTTATTTTTCATACCTTGGTAGAAATGAATTAATATATGTTTTAATTGTTGTTTTAGGACATACAGAAATGTTTAATTTTGTACATTTTATTTTCATACTTATAAGCTGAAATCACATAAAAAGTCTCATCAAACTAATAAATTTCACTTAATTCTTAATTTGTTAACAATTTGTGACATCGATTTTACATGCCACGTGTAGAATGGTCACAACAGCTCTCTTCTTATATATTGTTATTGTAGTAGAAAAAATAAAATAAAAAATTGTTCCACATGATACACGTGCATGACCCACCTTTCCATATTTAAGCTCTTTATAAAGTAGGCTGACCCACACCTATCAATAACATTATAATTTTTTTGTGACTAGCTTGTTTGTCTTCCACACCTACAACACAAAATTCTTTCAGCAGAGCTCTCAATGAGATTCCAAAGTAATGAACAACTAATGAAAGGCTATCATTGTCAGTAACTCACATGGTACATAGTTGTTGAACTATGTTATTATTATTGGTACCAAATAAAGGAAGGTTCGAGATTTGTAGAAGAGAAGACAGTGGAATAAAATAAAATAAAATATTGAACAGATAATTTCATTGATTTTAAATTTTAAATTTAGATTAAAATGTCTTAAATCTAATTTTTTAAACTTAATTAATATATAAAGTTTATTGACAATTTATTTTATTTTTACAATTAGTCTATATTGTTATTAGCTCATATCGTACATAGTTGTTGAGCTTATTATTGTTACCAGTAATCTAGGGTAGGTATCAAATAAAGAAAGGTTCAAGACTATGTAGAAGAGAGTGGAATAAAATAAAATAATAAATAGATAATTTAGTTGATTTAAATTTTTAATTTGAGATTAAAAAATCTTAGATCTAATTTCGTCTTAATTTATTTAATAGACGAAATTTACATGTGATTTCTTTTATTTCTAAAATTAGTCTCACCTTCAATATAGATTGAAAATATTAATGATAGAAAAAAATTAAACTAAAATAAATATAAGACATAAGCACTCCAGTGAATTTGGACTATAGAGATCTATTTTAAGTAATTTTGTTTATAAGTTTTTACTTCTTCTAATTATAAAATGAGATGTCAAACTCATTTTAGAATAAAAAGTTTAGATAAATAGATTATTATGAGTTTTATAAAATTGGTGAAAATGGATTAACTAAGTCATCCTACTTAATTTTTAATATCAAAATAAAATCTTTAAATAAATATTGATGATGCTCAATGCAATTTATATGATGTAGAATGTAAAAAAAAAGGAATTTAAATTTAAATAAAAAATAATAGTTTTAATAATCTAAATTCACTTAGACAAAAGAGACAAGCAAATGTTTTACTATTTCCACTTAAAAGGACTCTGAAGTGTTGATTTTTTATAGATGATGCACATTAACTCATTTTTACATTAGTTATCATAAGATAAAGACTAAGATGATCAAATGAGAATTATAAAAATATTTTTATCTATTTTCTTTTATATAATTCTTGGATTATCCCATTTTAGATTTTTCTTAAATTTATCTTCTTTTCTACTTAAAACTGCATTCTTCCAACGTCACTTCCCTTCCGTAAGCAATGACATCAACAACAGTTTCCTATGAAAATAAATTCGACCAGTAGAAGCTTGGTACATGTGATGGGTTTAAATTACGGTAGTGTTATCCACACCCCCAAAATTATTTTTCTATACACCCCCACTCCCATCTTTCCTATTTTGCCCTTTCGACCTTTCCCAACCACTTTCTAGATTTCACAACTCACCTCAGGCATGAAACAAGACAGGAATTTTACTTTGAAATTTTGTACGGATGCAATGGAGGGGGAGACAGGGCTGCGTTTGAATGGGGTAAGAGAGAGTAATCTCCGATTACCCCTTGTTGTCATTGCTTGGTAATAAAGGTGAGGGTGCATATTCAAAAAATTTACCCCTCTTATCATATTTTTGAATATCTTTTGAAGGTTGAGAGGGTATCCACAATATCCTCCACTTCAATATCCCTTGCCTTTATCTCTTTATCAATTATATATTATATAATTAAAAAAAAATTCAAGTAATTAACAATTTATTCTATTAAAAATTTATTTTAAAAATGTATCAAAATTTTCAACATGATGTATTTAGATGAAAGGTAAATTTTACGGGAGTTATCTGATGTTATCTTTTAATAGGAGTAAGTGTAAGTAGGGGTAAGCTGGCATATTAACAATTTTATGAGAATTAATCATTTTTATTAAATATATATAATATAAATAATAAAAATTAAATTTTATGAAACATGACATTTTGACAATTTGTTGAAGCCCCAAAATAAAATTACTATATTTTGACAATTTGTTGAAGCTCCAAAATAAAATTACTCTTAAATAGTTATAATTACTATGTTCTAACATTTTATTTTTTATAATTACTTTTGAAAATACATTTCTCAATTTAATTATGTTATAAAATATAAAATGATTTTTTTGAGATAAAAATGATTTAAAGTTATTAACTTTTAAAGAATTTAAAAATATGACTTTATAAATTCAATTAACATAAACAATGCAATTTCTTTAAATTATATATATTTTAGATTATTAAATATTAAAATTATATTTTAAAATATTTTCCCTCTATGAAGAGGGAAAATATTATTTTAGAGAATGGTTGGGACAGTACATTTTTTATTCTAAATATATTGAATACTGAGTTAGAAAAATTTATTACAGTTTGTCTGCACATGAAGTTAGAACCGACTGACGATATTATTTTAGACAAATTATAACTTTATAAAGTACTATATTATAGAGAGTTTACTATATTTAATGCATATATAATTATTTTATAGAATATAAATATTATTTGTGATTTTTATAAAATGAACATTTATATATTTTACTTTCACAATTATTATTTTTATTTAGTGTGATAAAAGATTTTTATAATAATTTATCAATTAAATTATTTTCTTTATTCCAGTGAATGATGCATAGCTTACATAGTTACCTAAATTTAATGTTGTCAATTCAATAACATCAACCTAGAAGTCACATCTGAACAGATGGGAGATATAATTGACATTCATGACCCAATATACCTTTAATAAAAGTATTAATTGATATTCATGAACCGACGTACCTTAAATAAAAATATTAATGGACATTCATGATCCAACAATTCCTCGAACCAAACGCATGTCTCGTCATCAAGCCGAAGACACGACCTACAATGTACGAACTAATTAAACCCAAATTATTATTGTGAAAATTATAATAAACATTAAATATATTTTTTAAATAAAAATGGGCAAAGTGCACTTTTACAGTGTAGATGTCCTTAATCCTTTTTAGGCTTCTTCTTTTCTTTTTTCTTTTTTTCTTGTTTTCTTTATTTTATTTTATTTTGAAAACTCAGGGGAAGCTGCGAGTCCATCCCACGGTCTGTTTCTTGCTTTCTTTATTATAATTATTATAAAATATATTTTTATTTTATTTTTTCTTTCCCTTACATAGGGCTGCAACTCGGGTCGGGTTTTGGCCCGACCCGCATGACCCGACCCGAGAAATCATGCGGGTCGGGTTACAATGGTCGGGCTGTAGGGTCGGGTCGGGTTGAGAAAAGAAAAACCTGACCGAAATTCGGGTCGGGTTGGGTTGAGCCTTTTAAATTTCGACCCGACCCGACCCGACCCGAGAAAACCCAACCCGAGAAGACCCGACCCGACCCGACCCGCCATAACTTAATATAAAAGCTGCCTTAGTCCCCAACCCTAGCAGCAGAACGGTAGAGAGAGGAAAAGAAAGGGAAAAAAATGGGTGAGTTCAAGAAAAAAATGGGTGAGTTCAAGAAAAAAATGGGTCTCCGCTAGGGCTGTAACTCGGGTCGGGTTTCTCGGGTTAAGGGTCGGGTCGGGTTGGGTTAAGGGTATTACAATCTCGGGTCGGGTCGGGTTCACTATCTCGGGTTTTTTTTTTCGGGTCGGGTCGGGTCGGGTTGAATATGGAGTGATTCGGGTTAGGGTTGGGTTTATTAAAACCCGGCCCGCCCGACCCGAGTTGCAGCCCTACCCTTACCGTAGGTAAGAGTAGAGTTCTCAAACAATGGAAGACTTGAGAAAATGGATAAGTTGAGATGATATTTAAATATCACACCTCTGATCCAAATTTTCTTCAATTTCAATTTGAGACTCAAAAAATTATCAATTCTTTTTTAGTTTTTATTGAAATTTGCCTCCAAGTTCAATTTTTTGGTTTGATTCCAATTTTAAAAACAAAGCATTTAAAATAAGAATTTTGGGTTTTACTAAAAAGACAACAATTTTCAAAAATAAATAAATTAAATACTACAACTATGACCTCAGTTTACTAAAGTTCACAAATCTTCATGCTAGATGAATGTGTTAAGCCAAAACCTCATGCAAGTTCCACTTGTTATTACATAATGGTACCTTTTAAAGTAAAATATTAATTAAACTAATAACAATTTATATAAAGTTATATATTATTTTATTATTTTTCATTTAAAGTTTTGGTGAATTTTCTTTTTTTAATTTACATATGAAAAGCTGCAGGATACCCAACGTAAAACCCCATGGATGAGTCCACTATTCTTATGGCACGCCAAAGTTAGGCCATAGGGATTCGAACCCATAACCTCTCTCTTCTTGAGACGGGAGGCAACTAATTGAGTTGCACGTGTCTTACCACCGAAAATAGAATGGAAAAGAATTTCATTAATTGTAGAAGGCCTTTGCATACATTTTATCATTATAATTAAAGTTAAAATTTCATCTTTCTGAAGTTTATTTTTATAGTTTTTATTTTCATTTGATTATATTATAAACTATACAATCGATCACACGATCTATCATATATAAAACACATCGCATATTTTGGTTCATCAAAGTATACTACAGCATTTTCCAAATTGTAAAAATTATAGCCAAAAATATAGTTGAAATATCCTTTGAGTAGAAGAATTAGATAAAAATATAGTTGTAAAAATTTCAAATGGGTTAAATAAGTGGGCCAAAGAAATCAACTAAATAGCCCTCTGAGTATAAATAATAAACACCAATTAATCCAGACAAATCCCATTGGAAATAATAGACCAAAATACAAATGGACTCACTCAATTTTCCTTCAAAGCCCAAATTCAGAAAATTCATAAAATCAATAAAATATCGAACTACACATACCGAAAGGTCCACCCACAATCAAATACACCCACCAAATTGTTAACCCAACCGAAAAATAGATTTATTGAATGCTCTTATAAATTTGAAAAGAATTAAGCAAAGCCCAATGAATCATCAAATGGACCTGCCGGGCCTAAGAGCTAGGGCTGTTTACGGGCTGAGTTTGGCAGGACATCCGCGAGGCCTTTGTTCAAGCCCATCTATACTGTCAAAGCCCTAGCTCAATTGAAGCAAAACAGGATTTTTATGTTTATGAGGCCGTAAGCTTGTCTAGTGTTGGGTACGAACGAGTCCCACATCAAGTGAGAGGGAGAGAAAAAGAGAGTTATATATGACTGAGGAACTCTACCTATCAGACTAGTCTTTTGGACTGGAAAACTAGGCTCAACACCTAGTTAGGGAACTTAAAAGCTCGACCCAGCCCATTTTAGTCCATTTTGTGGACAAGTAAACATTTGGGTTGACTCATCATGTAAAACCTACATAAGTATGAGTTTCAATATTTTTTCCTGTTTTTGATAGACAACATTCAAATGCTAAAATAAATCATGGTAATATGATAAATGTTAACATTTTATTAACTAAATACTCGCAAACTTACCAAAAGGCAACAATAGTAAACAAAAGCAATTCACTGCAGATGGAACATGATATTTTCGCTCATTCAAAAGTTTACAAACTAAGAAGATTCGATGCAGATCACGGACAGGATTTTTCCAACCTGGCTGCTGTTTGTCATCTTCCATCATAATCAATGAAGGACCTATCAAAGTTAAAAGCAAGTACTTTTGGCACATCACATAGATAATATCCCCCCGCATCTCTCATCTTCTAAGACGGGAGATTAACAATTGAATTATTGGATGAGCTTATCATACTCTAACACTATTTTTAAAAACTATATAATAATAATAATAATAATAATATCGTTGGCTAGATCTTGTCGATATTTACATTGGATGAATATACTCAAAGTAATAATCTCAACTGATACGATATGTTTAAGTCGATATTGGTGATTTTTGTAAAAAAAAAAAAATAGAAGAAGATTTTTACTCCTGAATATACTCCCTCTGAAGGAAAATATAGAAATGTATATGGAGTTTTGATAGTTTTGATCGATTTCTCATAGGTAAAATGTATGAAGTTGTATCATCTATAATCTAAAGATGTTGGAGTGATTGTAACAAATCCACTTTAAAAAATGAGTGTTAAATTTGATTCTCACTTTATTGTGAAGGACCACCACAATGAACTTGCTTCAAGTGAGACTCACCTGTTGTTTTTTATAGTCTGGTGGTCACTTTGCACCCAATTTTTAGAGAGAACTGAAAGAATAAAAAGATAAAGAGAGTCAAGGGAAAAGCGTATCCTTCCATTCTTTGTTTAAAAGTTAGAAATCAGAATGAATATCAAATGAGGACCATTCCCCATGGATTTTAATTTATTGGTGGGGCCAACTCAAAAAGCATTGTAAAGATAGTCATTTCTATTTATTAAGATAGAAAGATTCACTCAACAAAGAGTAAATAAGTTTAAAAAAATGATAACGATGGAGCACCAAGTAAAAATTGATATATCATTGATGGAACACGACAAAGGACAGAATTTCCATCACTCTAGACTCACTTTCCATCATTCTCCTGTTTATAGCTAAAACTCTTCGACCAATGTTAAAAAGCTACACAGCTTTTGCCATGAAAAGTTTTTTTTAAAGAAGTGGGAGGTGACAAGTTTGAATTTCCATGGTCTTACTTGGTGCGTTTTAAGGGTGGTGGGTATCACTTGTGGCTGAGTTTTCCGCAGTTGCCCACACACATTCAGAAAACTTGAATTAGACTTTAAATTTTATAAATCGTCTTTAAAATAACCCTCTAAGTATCATACTCAGAGACTCATAATCTGAAATAATTCTCATAAAAAAGTCTCATCAAACTAATAAATTTTACATAATTCTTAATTTGTTAACAATTTGCGACATAGATTTTACATGCCACGTGTAGAATGGTCACAGCAGCTGTCTTCTTATATAGTGTTATTGTAGTATAAAAAATAAAATAAGAAATTATTCCTATTTATATATCACACCTCCTCCCGAATTTTCTTCAATTCCAATGTGGAACTCAAAATATTACGAAAAAAAAAATTATTTTTTTTTTGTTGAAATTTGCCTCCTAAGTTCATTTTCCTTAGTTTGCCTCCAAATTTTTAATCTAAATTATGATATCATATAAAACATCATCACCACAATATGAATTTAATTCTAACAATTTAACCTAATCAATATGGAGGTAATTTCAAATTTTTTGCCGAATCAAAGGACTAGGTTAGTTCTTCTAAAACCTCTAGTTCGGGTGAAGTCTTGCACCCACACAGGATAGCCACCGGTTAACATCACAGGGACTCGAACTCACAACCTCTCACTTTTTGAAGCAAGAATTTACCCGTTGAACTACCCCAGATGACTCCTACATGCTGCCGCTGAAAAGTCTCTGATATCACTACACCATGAGTGAGACCTAACCCAAATGTTAGGGACAATTTCTACACTATGAGAATCACATTTTTTCATAATTGATAAACTAAGATAATACCCATAAAAGTAGATAACAGACAAACTTCTACAAGTCATAGAAAGGGAAAACCATATTACTACTGATTACAGAAAACAAGATACAGTGCCAAATACAATCTAGTGAGCAAATACTTACTTGGTAAAGTTCCTGATTAGATTAATGAGCTGAAAAGTATTGGCAATTATAACAGAGACAATGGCAATTAGTATGGAAATTACTGCTGTTGGGTTCTTTGCATAGTTGCGTTTGATGCTCGCTCGAATTCGGTGATTCCTTACTTCCTCATAGCGATCATTGATTTCCTTGAATTTTTGAAGAAAGTAAGGATCATCGACAGTAAGCCTTCCCCCAACCTTGTTGATTAGATCAACCAAATGTTGATTACTTCCCACAAAATTCTCAATTCCATGATTGCAAAGAATTCCTACATCCTCGTCGTTGGCGATGAGACAATCCATGAAGACGATGTATGCAGAGAAAGCAGTCCCACAATGGCGATAACCTTGCTCGAACGCAACAAGGTTAAGCAATAAAACACATTTAATGACTGAAACCTTCACTCGCGGTATTTTGATCACTCCATTGTAAAATGGCCAATACCACAAACGTATTGGCTCAAAATCTATGTCCAAGATGGACTTGTTTGGCTCTTCCTTGTCTTTGTTTTGATGGACGGACTTGTTTGGCTCTTCCTTGTCCTTGTTTTGATCAACGGACTTGTTTGGTTCTTCCTTGTCCTTGTTTTGATCGACGGACTCGCTCCCTTCTTCCTTGAACTTGAACCCCAATTTTTGAAGGTCAGATGAACATGGGATCATCTTTGGGATCTTCTTTACAACATTTTCCATAGATTCACTATGTTTCTTGCGATTGAGTAGGAGACTGGAGTGTACTAGATGAAGAAGATGTAGAGGAGTGTCACTGCCGGGGGTTTTTAGACTGTCGACACTGTTGGGAAGTGCAAACCCGAAGAAACGAAGAGCTATTTGTAGAGTAAAAGTGCTAGGAATGCCCATCAAGCAGAACAGCTCTTGCAGAATGAAGAATGGTATCTGGTTTTCTAGCATGAGCAATTCAATGGCTAGTTGCTTCCTTAGCCATTCCACTTTTATGAGGGGATCATCTTTGTCTTCTTCTTTCAATGCTCGTACAAGTTCCGATTTCTCAAGTTCTTCAACCAATGCCCGAAGTCCCGATTTCTCAAGTTCTTCATCCAATG
The DNA here is from genome assembly GCA_013350335.1 of Chimonanthus salicifolius. Classification (NCBI taxonomy): domain Eukaryota; kingdom Viridiplantae; phylum Streptophyta; class Magnoliopsida; order Laurales; family Calycanthaceae; genus Chimonanthus; species Chimonanthus salicifolius. The sequence continues at coordinate 61,838,837 of CM023538.1, read as the reverse complement.
TACGCTTGTATTTCTCAAGTTCTTCATCCAATGTACGCTTGTATTTCTCAAGTTCTTCAGCCAATGTACGCTTGTATTCAGCCAACGTCTTGAGAAAGAGCACAATGATGAAGCAACTATCAAGCACCATCATCTGCACAAGTTGAGCGTCGTCGAGCTTGATTTCTTCAGAGTAACATTCTCTTGCTTTCGGCAGTTTCCCTTTAACAAATTTCGCAAATTTGTGCAAGCAATCCTCTCTTCCAGAAAAGAGACGCAGATACCTCCGCTTGTGCTGCTCCATTTCTTGTATGTAAATCCACTTCTCCTCCTCCAAGGATTGTTGATTGTCTTCCATCTGCTCTGAGACTGCCTTCTTGTGTTCCTCCAACTTCTCGTCTTGATGATGAGCTCCTCTTTGTTGATTGTATCCTCTCTTATCGTAGTGAAAAGGGCCTATTGAGATGATTTCAGGCTCGAAATTGCTTTTGTCTTGGCGGATGCGTTGAGGGACCCTATGGATGCAGCATGAACGACTGGCAGACGATGGCTTTATCAATTCAATTCTTGGGGGTTCTGCAAGAAGTTCTTTTACTTGTTGCACTTCCTCGTTTGAAACCGGTGAATCTACCGCCGGAGGAGAAACTTCCTTATGATTGGTAACTCCACTCTCTGGATCTTCGTCTATGGTAACCTTATGTTCTTCCATTTGATCTCTCTCTGTGCACTCTCCCTCTCTACCTATCCATTCTCTATATAGATGGAATGCATGGCAAGGCTTAAGATTATTTACCAAAAAGAAACCCACGGTGGTAAAATGATTCTATTTGTAACTTTAATATGTTGTCAATTAACACTTGCCACTAAATTGAATTCATAACAAAGGTCTTATATCAACTACTCTTATGGTGCAAGTGCAGCTACCACATTTAAATGTTGGAGACCTATGGGTCCAAGATATGCAGTAAGCTCATAAAAATAATAAATGTCAAATTCAATTATAAACATCAAATTTAGATAAATGGGTAAATTACCTTTTTCTGATAAGGATGATAATTAAATTGAAATTCATCTCAAATTGAGTGTTATACAGTGAGATTTCATAAATAAGATCATCAAGTAATTCTCTAGACATTGCACTCTTCTACAAAATTTGAAATGATTTTAGTTCAGATGTTATAAAAATGTATTTTATTGAAGTTAATTGTATTTTACTGATGAATGAGTGAAAGGCGGGAGAGTCTGAAATTGAAGTTAATTGTATTTTATTGATCTAAGGCTGTTAAGGTCTGCCTTGAATGGAGATGTGATTTGCATTTTGGCCTCATTAGCATTTTAATGCAAGGATAATATCCGCAAGTCTTCATTGATATTAGAGAGAAGGTAGTTATTTTTCACAACACTTAACATCCGAAATTTCTACCTCTACACATTCCATTCTGGATTTTAAAGTAAAATTACCATTATAACCCCACATATTTACTCATTCGAACAAATGCAAAGCGTAAATCATCAGTCATTCAAATAAATGGCCAATCTTCATTCGTTCGAATAATACTGCACATTCGTTTCAATTACCGGTGATGCTACAGTAATACAACATTATTTAAATAATAAAATCTCCTTTAAAATTATTTTTTAAACACTGTATATTTCCAAAATTTCTCAAATTGAATATTCAGACTAATTACGATAACTTGATAAAAATACTTTAAAACTTAAAAGTCTTTTGACACTCTCAAATGCTTAAAACACAGTGTTTTACAAATAAAGATATCCCTCGACTGTACCGAAAATACATTTAAGAGTGTCAAAAGACATTGAAGTGTTAAAGTATTTTTATCAAGTTATCGTAATTAGTCCGAATATTCAATTTGAGAAATTTTGATAATAAATAACAATTTATTTTGCCAATGCTACAGTAATGCATAGTAAATTAGTTAAATAATAAAATATCTTTAACCTAATAAAAATATTTTAAGACTTTAAGGTCTCTTGACACTCCCAAATGTGTTTTCGACACAACTGAAAAATACCCTTATTTGTAAAACACTGTGTTTTAAACATTTGACAGTGTCAAAAAACCTTAAAATCTTAAAGTATTTTTATCAAGTTCTCGTAATTAATCCGAATATTTAATTTGAGAAATTTTGAAAATACACAATATTTAAAAAATAACTTTAAAATTTCAAATGAAATTTTATTATTTAAATAATGTTGTATTACTATAGTATTGTCAGTCATTCGGACAGTATCATTCCAACGAATGGCCAGTGATTGACGATTTACGCTTCGCATTCGTTCGAATGAGTAAAAATATAGAGGTATAATGACAATTTTATCCCAAAATCAAATGTGTAGAGGCAAAAAATCCAAATGTCTACAAATGTTGCCTTATTTTTGCACCATGATTTTTTCTCACGGTGCATCAAAATTAAATGAAATTCTAATTTTGCCTTTTCTTCTCTCTTTTCCTTTCTCAAAAGTAAAGGCAAAATTGAAAATTTTGCTTTAATTTTGGTGCAACACGAGAAAAACCTCGGGTGCAAAAATCTCTTCGCAAAGAAAGAATGGCATAAGGAGTGATGAGGGTTTAGGGTTCAGCACTGCATTTGCAGAGAGGCAAATTATATTACCCTTCTAAAGACATCCACAAATAAAGCCATGCATCGTAGCTGCAAAGACAATAGAAAACCAAAGGAATATGCAGATGTTGAATCAATACAAAGATTCTACTCAACTTTTCATCTCTTCCACAAAGTAAAAATAGGGTTCCGCAGATTGCTAAGGATATAATACCCATCCAAATCCCAAGCAGGAGAGGAAAAGATTTATCAGATGTTCAGTAAGAGGCAACCTATAGAGAGTAGAGAAACCGCAACAATTACGTAAAGTGTCATTGAAAGACAGCAAATGCAAACAATTCAAGCACCTCTGCGAGCAGTATTTCCACCTCTATGTGGAACCTCATACCCCCCTGCAGCACGAGTAGGGGTCTGACCTGATGATCCATAGGGGGCTGCATTACCAGATGCGGCCTGTGCGGGAGGTCCACCAGCTCCTCTAGCCAATGCTTCATAGCCAGTGCCTCTAGCTGCATCATAACTAGATCCTCTAGCTGCATCATATGCTGCACCTCTTGCTGAATCATAGCCAGGTCCTCTTTGTGCATCATACCCAGGTCCTCTTTGCGAATCATACCCGGGTCCTCTTGGTATCTCATATCCGGGTCCCCTTTGTGCATCATACCCAGGTCCTCCCCTAGGTGCGTCGTAGCCTGGTCCTCCTCTTGGTGCATCGTAGCCTGGTCCTCTCGATGCATCGTAGCCTGGTCCTCCTCTAGGTGCATCGTAGCCTGATCCTCTAGGTGCTGACCCAGGGGTACTTCCACCATAAGCAGCAGGCCCAGGGGTACCTCCACCATAAGGAGCAGGAGCAGCAGCAGCAGCACCTGGAGGAGGCCCACGTCCCTAGTTTCAAAAGAAAGAACATTAGTCTTGTAGGGAAAAAATGCAATAAGGAATGCAGAAAAGAAATTAAATTCACAATCATAAGACCTCAACCAAAGGTTATCAACAGTGTAAGATTTTAGATACCAGGAACCATCCAGAACATTGACCTGTAGAAACCAACCATGAACTCCCAAAGAGGGACCTCTCACATTGCATACTGGCCAAAAAAATTTAAAAAAAAACTACTTCCACAGTAATCTACTGGCTGGTGTTGATCAAAAGGTTAGAATTTTCTATCAGAAAGTCGAGACATGATCCATTCACAATCTAATGGTTGGGATGCATCACATGGACATCAAGTAAGGCTGGATTTAAGCTTAAAAGAGAGTAACAATTTCAGTAACCTAGATTTTTATGAAGGGGGGCGCCACATGAGACCCTTATGCACAAAACACCAAAGTAGTTTGTAGATTCAACCACTATTGTTGAGCAAACTAAGAGCAGGAGTCCCACCAGAGACAATATTGCTGGGCTAACAATTGTCTAATAGAACTTTAAGGTTGAAGTTTGTAAGGTTCTGAAAAGTGTAGCTTTAAAGTTAAAACAAACTACAATTAAAAACTATGATGCCCAGACACAAATACGAAAACAGATATGGGATTCGAAAGCGTGCACAGACATGTCATTTTCAAAAACTTAGGACATATGGACAGCAAGGACAGGGCATATTTTACTTTTGTCTATACATAAAATTATATATAATATTATCTCGTCAAAAAAAATTATATAATAAGATCATTTTAATTAATTTTGTTATTTTAGAATTTCGATAAAAAGAATAATTTCATCATTTGACTAAATTTGACATTAAATAATGCATCACTACCTACATTTATATTAGTTTATAAAGCTACTAATCACATGACCTAAGTGGGCCCACAAGGTGGATTAAAACCATGATTTTATAATATTTTTTAATTGATGGAAAAATGTCAAATGATTGATGAAAATTATAAACACTTCATCATCTTCAACAAGCCATCTTGCCCCATCCATATGAGGTCAGCACTCATAATTAGATTTGACAAACTAAATTCTATGAGTGGACTACCAATCTAACACTTGCAGGACTCAAACCTAAACCATTATAATTGTAAAGTGACCTTAGTATCAAGTAAAAAGAGGGTAAAAAAGAACTCTAAGAAAGATTCCACAAACAGGTGAAAAGACTTGGATTGCCTGTCTTGCTGACGTCCCACCCTTGTAAAGGGAAGGAGGAAATAACAAAAATACTAAAATGATAAAAAGACCTAGCAAGTAACTACACATAGAGGAAGCCTACAAATATTACTAAAATTAAAAGATCTGGTATAAAAAAATAAAAAGAAAGAGAAAATACATAAAAGGGCTTAACAAGATGGATTATAGAAAAGGAAAGACTAATAATAAAATAAAATAACAAAAAGGAAGATTGAGATGTGCCCAAAAATTAATAGTAAAAGTAACAATAATTAGATAAATAAAATAGGTAACTAACTAAATAGATAAGAAGAAATTCCTTCAAAAAAAGAAACAGCAAAAATACATAAAAAGCTAAATAAATAATGATATAGTAGAATAAAAAAAACCACAATAATACAAAAATAAATGGGAAAGGGAAAGAAGATTAAAATGGTTTTGAGACAAATAAAAGATTTTTTTAACATATAAAATCCCTAAAAGAACCTAAATGTTAAATCGTATAGAGAAAAGGGGTTTTCCTTAAACAAAAAAGATTATAAGGCTGCAATAATGGCAGTGATGTCTGCAATTGTTGCCACCAACGATGAGAGAGAAGTGAAGGCAAGAGAGGGTAGGACATGGAAGAGTTGAGAGAAATAGGGGGGAAAGGAGAGGAAGAAAAATAATAGAATAGGAAGAGGGGAAGAAGAAGATCTGTACCTGGAGTGAACCCAAACTGTGTAGAAGGGTGATTAGTGTTGTGGAACTCAAGTGGGTAAAATAGTTGGCCAATGGGGGCAATTCAGTCGGTGGACAGTCAAGCGTTGAAGAATGTTGTTTGTAGAAAATGATGTGGACAACATGAGAGTGCTAGAAAAAAGCCAACTGTATAGGAAAAAGTAGCAATAGAGACGAAGATGAGACTTCAAAGAGAAGAAAACATGGTAGTGCAACAACGATGGAGAAATCAGCTGGAATGATTTCTTTCTGATACCATGTTGTGTAACTGCAAAGAAATGAAGAGAATGATGGAGGGGGAAAGATGATAATTTTTATTTTTTTTGAATTTCTCTCTATTTACATTGATTATAGAAGTGTCTTTAAATGGACACTCTTTTACGCAGAGGACAGACAACTATTATATTGTGTAGTTCATCATACACTCTAATTGAATTAAAACACTCCTTGCCATATTTGCATTTACCAACTGTACTGCATAGTGTTCATTGCCATTGATCAAATGGTATCTCGGCTTTAGAATATGTTGAGAAACACGTAATACTGCAAATATGGCAAGGAGTGTTTTAATTCAACTAGAGTGTATGATGAACTACACAATATAATAGTTGTCTGTCCTCTGCGTAAAAGTGTCCATTTAAAGACACTTCTATAATCAATGTAAATAGAGAGAAATTCAAAAAAAAAAAAAATTATCATCTTTCCCCCTCCATCATTTTCTTCATTTCTTTGCAGTTACACAACATGGTATTAGAAAGAAATCATTCCAACTGATTTCTCCATCGTTGTTGCACTACCATGTTTTCTTCTCTTTAGGGTCTCATCTTCGTCTCTATTGCTACTGTTTCCCTATGCAGTTGGCTTTTTTCTAGCACTCTCATGTTGTCCACATCATTTTCTACAAACAACATTCTTCAACGCTTGACTGTCCACCGACTGAATTGCCCCATTGGCCAACTATTTTACCCACTTGAGTTCCACAACACTAATCACCCTCCTACACAGTTTGGGTTCGCTCCAGGTACAGATCTTCTTCTTCCCCTCTTCCTATTCTATTATTTTTCTTCCTCTCCTTTTCCCCCTATTTCTCTCAACTCTTCCATGTCCTACCCTCTCTTCCCTTCACTTCTCTCTCATCGTTGGTGGCAACAATTGCAGACATCGCTGCCATTACTGCAGCCTTATAATCTTTTTTGTTTAAGGAAAACCCCTTTTCTCTATACGATTTAACATTTAGGTTCTTTTAGGGATTTTATATGTTAAAAAAATCTTTTATTTGTCTCAAAACCATTTTAATCTTCTTTCCCTTTCCCATTTATTTTTGTATTATTGTGTTTTTTTTTTTTGGTATTCTACTATATCATTATTTATTTAGCTTTTTATGTATTTTTTCTGTTTCTTTTTTTGAAAGAATTTCTTCTTATCTATTTATTTAGTTAGTTACCTATTTTATTTATCTAATTATTGTTACTTTTACTATTAATTTTTGGGCACATCTCAATCTTCCTTTTTGTTATTTTATTTTATTATTAGTCTTTCTTTTTCTATAATCCATCTTGTTAAGCCCTTTTATGTATTTTCTCTTTCTTTTTATTTTTTTATACCAGATCTTTTAATTTTAGTAATATTTGTAGGTTTCCTCTATGTGTAGTTACTTGCTAGGTCTTTTTATCATTTTAGTATTTTTGTTATTTCCTCCTTCCCTTTACAAGGGTGGGACGTCAAGCAAGACAGGCAGTCCATGTCTTTCACCTATTTGTGGAATCTTTCTTAGAGTTCTTTTTTACCCTCTTTTTACTTGATACTAAGGTCACTACAACCCTAGATGTTTGTAGATAAGGCTAAAGCAATCTCAAGCTATGATTAGCACCTTGGAATTTAGGCACCCTAATAAGGAAGAGTTTAAAGTTATGAAAAGAAAAAAATATAACCATAACTTGCTTGAAAGAGAAAAAGTAGAAGGGTAGCAAAGCTTGAGATTTAAGGGAGGTTCATGCTATTCTATGGGAATGTAGTTCTAGAATCGGTATAGGGATAGTAGTTAGTGGCACTATTAAAGAGAAGATCGTTGAAGTTCAATAAAGAACCGATGAGATTTTCATGAACAAAGTGATTTTGGATTGCGAAACTCTAAATTTAATTAGTGCCTATGCACCTCAAGACGGGTTAGGATATCTCGATGGATAAATCAAAGAGGCATAAGTGCATAACCTAAGGGAAGGACAGGATTCTTCAGACAGATCACACCTCATGGAAGGTTCCCTTTCATCAACCAAAAAAAGCGATGTATTAGTTAAGGAATTATGAATTCCCTCAAACTGACAAACTGAAAGACAAAGACACTCTAATAAGTGTGCAAAATCGCAAATGCAGCAGAAGTGACCTAAAGCAAGGGTATCCAAGGTAGGACAGATGATCATTGACGTAGAATCCTCTAGATTTAATTGTGGGGATGAGATGATTAGGTGGCGAAGGCAGTGTACTATTGTGGCTCAACTTTCAAACAAGAGCAGAATTTTTAAGGTAATCCCCTCTAGACACAACAATCTAGAGAGTGAAGAGAAACCAAACAAAAGGACAATGAGTGGTGGGAACCAAAAGATGAATCCATATTAGTGAATGGCCTTAAATTAGTACAACAAAGACAGAATAATATGTTTGTAGTTTTAGTAGGTCTGAGAATGAGGAGGTCAAACTAGTTATAATTGACATTTGCCCAGTATCACATTCTAATAAATTTGGATAGTTTTTTTTTTCCTGAAAGAAAAATGAATTAGATTAAAGAAAAGAAATCAGAGAGAACAAATACAGCTCTAGTTTTAAGCAGAAACCGGAGCAAAAGGAAGAAAATCAAACAAAAGAAACTACAATAAATGAGAAAAATTCTGAACAAACCAAATGGTCTGCCTCTTCATTTGTTGTTCGATTATATTTCCTCACCACCAACCTTCTAGAAAAAATAACATCTATCCCTAATTTCCATAATAAAGTCAGACAATTTCAAACATAAAGTTGAAAAGAACACCAATCTAATCACTTTGAGAATTGCTTTCCACTTATGCATTGTTGAAACCCAAAGAGTGAAGCAGTCAACATCCTCCAGGGACTGCTTTAAGCTCTAAAGCATCAGCACTAATTCAGAGGATGGTTCCCAAAAAAAAATACAAGACTACGGAGAGCTATCTCAAATGAGGCCACTGATAACTCCTTTGACCTCTTACAGAAATTACCACAAGAAACTAACTTTCACCTTAGGTGTGGGGAGCATGGTTCTTTTGGGGAAGAGTTTTTTTCCCTATATGTGGGGTCCATTGTTTGTAGTGTAGGTGTCATCGTTATATCCTCGTCTTTGGCGCACTACTCGTGCACTTTCTTCATCAACAAAGTAACCATTTCAAGGAAAAACACTAATAAATAAATAAGTTATGCCAATCCCAAGCTTGGAGGCTCCAAATGAGGCAATAGTTGAAGACTGATACAAAAGCAAACACGAGCAGCAATCTCAAAGGAAGTTTGCTTTAAATAACCCAGAAAATTCCCTTAATGATAAAGCCCAAAAAACAACTGTGTGCTCATGTTTAGATACTTGGTGCAACTATAGAACCAAAAAAATGATGTGGGTATAGCCAATAGGATGGGTGCAAGGTGGGCTAAGTGCAGGTAAACTAGTGGTGTTTTGTGTGGTAGGAGAGCATTATATCAAATAAAGGGTGATTCTTCTAGACAACCATCAAAAATACAATGTCATATGAAACTACAAGCTGGGCGAAGGGAAGAAGTGTAGGTGATAACAGTAAAAAAGATGAGCATGTTAAGATGGATTTGTAATTTTTAACCAATTTGGTTCCACATTATCTACAACAACTAGTACAAGAAGAAAGAACTGTGTATAGCCAAACAAATAAGTTCCCAGTGGGAGTAGGACCTCACCAAGTCTCAGCTCTAAACCAGTATTTATTTGTTTTATTTATGGGCCACTTAACATCAAAAATGCAGGAGGTTAAAGTTATTTGCAGATAATAAAGTAGTAATTGGAATTGTGAAGAAAATCTTTAGAGACAAGTGGTTTGAAAATTAGCACACACAACATGGAGTATAACTTTAGTATTATAAAAAATTGGAAGGAAGAACCAATTAAAAAAGAGTAGGTAATTGCATCTTGATAAACTTGGGTGCAATTGCCAAACTACAGAGACGATTGGATTTGGTATAACTTGTAAGATACGAGCAAGGTGGACTTAATGTTGACAAGCTAGCAAGTGCCATAAGGTAAAAGCATGCCATGCAAATTAAAAAGGTGATTCTAGAAAGAAAAAAAATTACAAGGCCAGCAATGCTATACAGAGTCAAGTATCAAGCAATAAAGAACAAACAAGTAAACAAGGTAAAGATAATAGAAATGTGAATTTTAAGAATGGAGAATGGAGTAACGTTAAAAGACGGAATTAGGAATAGACATTATAGAAACCTTGAAAATAACCTCGAGGAATGAGAAATGAGGGAAAATCATATAGAGTGGTTTGGGCATGTACATAGAGACCAAAAACAACTGCACTATAAACAAGTGAAAGGGTTACAGATAATAGGAACAAGGAGAGAGAGGCCTTTAAAACATGGAACGAAAGATAAGGAAAAATGTGATGGATTGTAGGGTAAAAAAGGATATTGTTTTATAGGGTAGAATGGGAAAAAGGAGAACACAATAACTCGCAGAAGACTTTTAATGTAATCACTCAAAAAATATTCCAAGATAAAATGGGATTAGTGGCTATTGTAATAATATTGATAATGGGTGATGGATTTAGTGACTCGAGTACAAAATATCAAACTCCTCCGAACCCAAAGAAGAAGAAAAAAGAAAACAAAAAAAGACAACAAAACAAAAGAAAAAGAAAAAAAAAGTATCATTAGGTGATGAGACATGGTCTAGAACTTTCATCAATGAAAGACCCTTCGCATCTATCTGGAGGGGTTGACTGTTCAGCAAAAAATTATGACCTATGACCAACTCTTAGTGAGCACTTGTTCCACATCACTCTGACAGTAACTGAAGCTTTCCAATTTTCATCCTTCCCAGTGTTATAAATTACATGAAACCATAATAACTTCAGATACGTTGAAATAAAATAAAAATATTATTGTTCATATTATTTTCTGAATGGTAACTAAAGTGATATATTAAATGAAGGCACCATAGGTGCAAAAGATGATGTACAAGGCAAAAAAACAAAAAGAACCCCTCACCCCCCATACACCCATAAGTCCAGGCATCCAAAAAAGAAAAAACAGTAAGCTAATTAAGCCCAATATACTCTTTCCAAGACAGCAAAATATCTGTCATGGAAACATGCTGAAAGTCCGCCAGAGAAGATGCCCAGGCTAAACATTTTGCAAAAATCCAGTTGAAAACACACTGAGGGGTTTCTGCTAGGTTTCTTAATATCCTATTATTACACTCCCACCAAATACCCAGGGAGTGGCAAAGAGGGTCAAAACACTAAAGCAAAGGAAAGCTGAGCAGCAGAAGAGAGTATAACCCAGCGGATGCCAAAACGGTCCAAGATGGAGTCCCACACAGACGAGGAGAAAGAGCAATGAATCAAGAGATGGTCCACATTTTCGGATGCTTGGAGATAGAAGGCAAGCACTAACCAAGACCCTTCCTCCTAAGCAAATTGTCTTGAGCAAAAATTTTCTCCAAACCCGCGGTCCAAAGGAAGTTTATGGCCCTCGATGGTGCTTTAGAGGACCATATAGATGGATCCACTAGTGGTGTGGAGGCACAGTGGTTGTTCCACTCATAGGACTTTACCGAAAAGGCACCAAAAGATTCAGGCCACCAAATCAAAGAGTCAAACTCCAAGGCACGAACCAAGCATAATGCAGGTGGAGCAGAAGTTGTAAGAGATTACCCACCTCATTGTCAGACAGGTTCCTGCGAGAGTGGATATCCAAAACAATCTGGCCGCTAACCAAGGAGTAGATGTCAGAAATGAGACCATCAGGTGAGGGGCACAAGCGGTAGAGGGAAGGAAAACAGGTGGTTAATTGGGAGGAGTCGCTCAAAGTATCTGTCCAAAATTTAACTCTATCATTGTGTCCCACTTTAAACCGAATACCTTATTTGAATTTGTCTACACAAGCACATATGGCCCTCCACATGCCTGGTGCTCGATAGGGAGCCGGGTAAATATCCCACCTGTGATTGCCAATCATATACTTGGAGATACGCAATGGTTTCTAGGGACCTTCCTCATCAAATCCAGTTCTCCACAATCACTTGGAGAGGAGAGCGACCTTAACATCCCTTATGAGCCAAACACCAAGACCTCCAGCTTCAATGGGGAGGCAAACTTGTGGCCAACTGACAACGTGCTCCTTTTTCTCCACCACATTGCCGCAAACGAAGTCTTTCATAATTCTTTCAAGAGACCAGATAACTTTCCTTGGGAACTTGTTCATATTGCATTTACAGAAGCACAAAAACTAGAGAGCCTAAAGCTGATATCAGCAATCCCTGCTGATAATGATTAAGGTCAGGAGAGGGACAAAACATCCTCACCAATGAATGTCTTTCAGATGTGTTCATGTAACCATGTTAAGACATTGGAACAAATAGACATCTTCTCCGTCAAAATTTAAAAAAACTCAAATTCAGGTCCACCAAAAAGCAACCTAACAGAGCAAACTGCTCACTTTGCAGCCAAAATCAGCCTGGCCATCAGCGACAACCATGAACACAGCCCACCTACTCAACAGACTTGATATTCAATAACTTAAATTTAGCCATTTAGGCTCAAGTTACATGCTCTATCTAATCAAGGAACAGGTTTTAGGCATTATAGCAATGGGCAGCATTTTAAAATAAGCAATTTTAAATAGAAAGGACATGAATTGTATAGATTACAAAGCATAAATGATTCACCAAAGTATATTTTAAAGTGATGTAATTCAGTGATGACACAGTTGTTAATTACCCAGATGTCTGGCATCAGTGTAAAAATAGAGACTGACTTTTTACTTATTTTTATCTTTCAAGGTTAGAAGTGTAGAACCAATGACAATGAATTGCGAATTCATAGTTTTTAGGATTTCTTTCCTATTTTTTTGTCACTAATAGGAGGCACCCCTGCCCAAAATGGTAAACGATCAAGAGAAGTTTTCTTTACAAAATAAAACACGGTTGATTATTAACATTTTTAGTAGGGGATGGCCCCTCCATAAAAAAGTAGGGGGCTTGCCTCTATCATTATCCTTTTAAGCTAAAAGGATGCCATAAAAAGCAGGAAGTACCACCAGGTAATCTTTTTTACCCCCTTAGTAGGCAGGTTTTCTGCTTTCTCCCTATTTTGGATGTCTAGATATCAAATTGAAAAAAGAAATTTTGTAGTGTGGATTCCATAAAAGTGATATAATTTAATCAAAACTAGCTTGAGAATGATGCAATACCTGTTGAACTCCATAACTCTCTTCATAAGCACCTGGTACTACAGGATGATGCCCAGATGCATCATTATCCTTGTACCCAGTAGCAGCACCATAAGCTCCACCTGCAGTGTAATAAAGGACCAGTCAAAACTATATAAAGAATGGAGAAACAATAGAAAGGAAAATTTAGACATAGGCTAGGCATAATCAGAGACAAAATTGATCCATTTGTGAAATGAATCGAAAGATTTTAAATAAAGTTAAAGTAGAACAGACCACTTCTCTCAAGGTTAGCAGTATTAGCCAACTCTGCACGAAGTTTCTCCACTTCCCTTGACATTGAAACATAATTCTTCTCCATCACCTGAAGAGACTCAAGGTGATCGTTGTACAGTTTCTTTTCATATTCATATGTAGCTCTGCGAGATCAGAACACCAGCATAAAAGTTTGTAATACACAGACTCCAAAATAAACGCCAAGATCCATTAAAAAATGGACTACTAGCAAAAGAAAATTCTAAAATTATTCAGTTCAACTCAATCAGATTTCAGGTATAAGGCCACCTGTTTTCCTTCTATTCTAGGTTCAGGATTTCAACCCGCAGGTTGTGCTCAGAGATCAAGTTGTTCAACCCAAACTAAATTTAGGTTAGGCTCAGTTAATGTCACCCAGATCCAGTGGGTTCTAATACCACTTAGGCTGCTTGGCATGATGCTACAGAACTTAAGTCTAAAGAATAAAAAGTAAAAAAGTAAATATTAATCAAAACTGTATGAATCTGGAATTTTCCATAATCCACCCTTTTGCTGAACCAAGAAGCTAAATTGGATTTAGAGTCATCAGCAAAGGGCAGGCAGAAAATCATGGAGTGAAAGAATAATTCTAATTCAGCTGGAAATCATTGCTGTAGTATTACCAGCTCCAGGAGGAGACACAGAAGTATATAGTAAATAAAGATAATGGAACTAGAGGATGCATCAAGTGGATTCTTAGCAGTTTCATCCCTGTTTATAGTAGTCTGAGGCTTTAGGATTGAAAAAACAAAGGTATTGGAATAAAGGAGTCCATCATATGATTAGGGATGCAAGTGCAATCATCATCATCATCATAATGGAAGCCTTTCTTTATATTTAAAATAAAAAAATCATAATGGACGCCTTATGTCACATACTTGAGATCCGCATTTTGATTAGAGGAAATCATTGTACCTTGTCATTGTCTATAGAAGATTGGGAAAAACAACTTGATGTCTTCCTATCATTACCACCCATACACAATAAGGAAAACAATCAATCAAAGAATCACTCAAATCAATCTACAATCCCGAGATTAGGGAAGCTGACAACTAAAGAATACACACTTATGGAAGGTTGGTAGTAATGAGTCAACTGGGTAAAGACTTTCCCTTAATACTCCGTCACAAACTCGACGGTGGCGAAGAGGCATGTTTGGAACTAAGTTGTAAGAAACGTTGCTTGGGCAATTCTTTGGTGAAAATGTCTACTAGCTGATGCAGCACCACATGGGTCCCAATGTCCCAGTGCATGAACACATGAAGACTGTGGGAGAAGCCGAGGAAAATTTGAGGAAAACGCGTGATGAAGAAGGAAAGCCAACCGATTGAAGAAATTTCCATTTTTCTTTGTTTCTTTCCCTTTTCTTTGATTTCTTATTTGATTTTATTTCAGTTTGATTTGTATAAAATCCCGAATCGGGATGAAGAAAGAACAATGGATTAATCAATTGAAAATCGTCTTGGGTTCTCCAAATTATCCCTCTCTCCCATTGATTCGGGTTTCTCTTCTCTTCTTCCTCTACTTCTTCTCTGATCTACTTCTCTGAGGTTTCTTACTGCCAACGGAGATTGGTGGCACACACCCCCTGAAGTGTCTCACCTTCTCCTCTGCCTGTTAGCAGAAGATCAAGGCTTCCCCTTTATTGTTGTTGCCTAGTCGAGCCACGTCTCTGCCCAGAGCTACCAGCAGTAAACCCCCAAATTTAGCATAGAGCTTTCCTCTCTGTCCCGTTGAACCCAACACTGCCAGCCAGCACCACTTGCATCCGAGTTCCACCACTTGTTGCTCGTCGTCTTGTGTTAGCCTCCATCGTCATGTCCCATTCCCATCTCTATTTCCAGCGTAAGCCAATCCGTCTCCACCCTCATCCTTGTTTCCATCATCCAACGCCCACCTCAAGCCTCCACCTCCATACCATTGTTCCCCTCTCTGTTCCCTATTTCAAACCAAGAAACCCAACAACCTCTTTCCTTTATTCATTTCCACTTAACCTTCATTCTTCATTAAGACCCTTTGACCATGGCCTCTTTAATTTCCCCCACCAACCTTACTCATTAACCATTTAACCGTGTTATCACTTTCCTTATTTCCACCATTAATGCCCAGCACACAATCCACCAACGTTGATTAGGACATTGACCGTTGACTACCCATTCCACCAAGACCATACCTTTAATTCCATTAATCCTATTTATTTATCCATTAACCCAACTCAAACCCATATCATCCATGTTAACCGATCCTCGCTGCGTCACTAGTTGATCGAGTGGAGAGACAAATTGAATCCATTGAGTACTAGTTGCAACTCGTTCACGAACAAAGTGATAGTTCAATTCGATGTGTATAGCGCAAGCATGAAACACTAGATTAGCCACCATATATGTGGCACTAAAATTACCACAAAAAAAAAAAAAAGGAGCGTTAGAGAAGAAAGGTGAAAACCAAGTTCTTTTAAGAGATGTTGAATCCAAATAGTGTCGGTGCAAGTATATGCAAAAGTTTAGTATTCAGCTTCAGCAATGGACCAAGAGACCGTTGGTTGTTTCTTTGCACGCCAAGATAAAAAGACACAATAGCCAGTGGTGGAGCAGCAATTTTCGGGACTTCTCATCCAATCAACATCAGAGTAGGCGACGACTTGCAATGGTTGAGTCGTACGCTTGATAGGGAGGCCACAACCAAGTGAGCCTTTGAGATAGCAGAGGATGTGCTTAACAGCCTCTAAATGAGATGTGTAGGGCTGACTCATAAACTGGGAGACAATGTTAAAAGCATATGATATGACCGGTCAAGTGAGTGTAAGATATTGAAGAGCGTCGACGAGATGTTCGATAGGATCAGTCAGCAAATCACCAACAACAAGAGATAACTGAGTCTTTGATGGCAACAGGTGTAGAACAGGGTTTAATATCAAGTAGCTTATATTGGCGAAGAATATCAAGGGTATATTTGTTTTGAGAGAGATGTATCCCTTGTGAAAGATGAGTCACTTCAAGGCCCAAGAAATAGTGAAAAAGAGAGAAGAAGAGGAAGGATTTCCTAGTTCTATGTCAGGAAAAAAAGTAAGAAAAGAGATTAGGTAGATCTCAAGTACCCAAGGTCGGGCTCTAATACCATGTAGAAGGTTGGGAAAAATGACTAGATGTCTTTCTATCATTATCACCCATATATATACATATATAAATATATAGAGTAACAACTAAAGAAATATACACTTATAATATACACTTATGGAAGGTTGGAGGTGATGAGTCAACAGGGTGAAGACTTTCCCTTAATATTGTCCCCGAAGGACATTTTCTCTTATGGGGTATTTGTTCCTCATAATTTGTTAGATGGGAAAATTATCGATCTCTACATTTTTTTAATCTATTTTCTTCCGTTTCTTATATTTTTAGATTACTTTTGAGAAATATCAATAATAATCAATCATTTAGGCATTTATACAAGTTAAATTGACCCAGTGGAATTCCAACTGAAGCTCTTGTGTTATCAAACAAAAAATGGTGCAAATGTCAGAGTGAATCCATATTCACCTGCAATGCTGATAATCTTGTTTGAGGCTCTCAAGCTCAGATATCAAAGCAGGGACTTGCTGGGTATCTGCATGGCTCCTCTGCAGATCCTGAGACAGCTGTTGGGCTTTTACAATTAGCTCCTGCCTCGCAGCAAACAAGCCATGTGCATCAGATCGAGCTTGCTGCAGCTCCATTTTCACAGGCTCAGCGGCCTGCAGGTCAACCTCCATCTTCGCTATCTTATCCATAAGACCCCTCATCCTCTGTTCTTTGTCACCTTTCATGGCAGCCATGTGGGCCTGCAATCTCTGCAACTCCTGCTGTGCCGCAGCAAGCTCTTGCCTAAGAGCTGAATGAGTTGCTGCCAGCCTTTGATTCTCCACTGCAAGTCTCTGCATCTCTCCGTGTTGTGCAGCCAGCTTTTGTTCCATGACTTCTGGAGGAGGCAGCATATCAAAAGGATAAGGACCTGGTGGAGGACCCATTCCAGAGACAAATGGATCAGGATGCATCATTCCCGGGCCAGGAAGAGGTCTCCTTAGATGAGGAGGTGGTGCACGACCTTTGCTTCCCATGCCAATTGAGAGGCAGAGAGAACTCAGAGGAGAGGGGGAGAACTCAGACTTAAAACGGAGGGGCGCTGAGAGGCGGAGAGCGAACGGAGAGGCACTGGTAGCAGAGAGGAATCGAACGCGGAAGCAGGCAGGAACGGCAGGGCTAGGGCTCGTCGCGGGATAAAAACAAGTCATCGATTCTGCATTATATTTCTGTAACTCGGGTCGAGTCGGGTCGGGTCGATTAAAACGGGTCAAATCTAGTTAAGTAGGATTGGATAAGATTTTTTTTTTAGGTCATCCATCTGATTTTTCAAATCAAGTCATATGAGTAAGCTTAAAATCCAACCTAAATTTGTCACAGTCCAATCCAGGCGTGCCCAATCCAAATCAACTTGACCCAGCACAATATTATCTGCTCTGAGTCCATACGAGGGCCTGCACTGCTTTGCATTGGATTTGACTCGACTGCAGGCTCAAAACGCATTGTGCTAACTAAAAGGAGTGTAGCCTCTTATGAACCCCCTCAACATTATCTCCTAGGCTATGTGGAACTTTTTTTATACCCAACACTATCAATTTGAGCCTCCGTCTTTCACCACGCTCATTTTCAATAGATAGAAACACGAGCAAGTGAATTTTAAAAATAATATATCTCGAAGGAAATGTTTCGATCCGGTGATTATAACTTTATTAACACAAAAAATCATTAGTTTTGAAGGAATCAAAAAATTTAAGTCTACAAACTCAAATTTTACATACTTGTTATTTTTTATATTCTCTGCATTTTTCATCAAAAGATATGTGATCTACTTCAAAATTAAAATAGTAACCTTCTTAAATGGAGAGATTCATATTTTGCTTTTTCCAATTTTTTTGTTTTGTACAATTGACTCTTCTAACTTCACAAATACTACTTAAAACTATTATAGTGTTTCTATGTTATTAACTAAAGTCAAACTCAAATCAAATTTAAAAAATTTTCTTATTTTACTTAATATGTTGGTTTCATATTCAAGTTCATAAATATAATCAAAAACTCAAATTCACTTAAAAGTGCTTAGATTTGAATTTGAATTAAAAAAAAAATCAAAATTAGAAACATTTGCATTATCCTCTGCAGAATCAAATGATTAACGCCTTGCATCAAGTAATCCAAATCTCTTTCTCTCACACACACACACACATATATATATATATATATATATATTTATTTATTTATTTATTTATTTATTTGGTTATTGAATCTGTGAAAAATAGATTTCAATAAGTTGAAGAACATGTTTAAAAAAGTCACAATATGTCATAGGTTGGTATGAGTTTTATCTTTCTAATGACACAGCCTCTTATGCATCATGTGATGACATGATTAACTAATCATATGTAAACTCGTAATTTTGTAAATTTCATTTGCTATCCTTCACATCATCACAAAAGCCATTTAAGTCCATTGAATTAATAGGGGTGAATTATGTAGAGCTTTTTACTTGAGATTGCTTTTGTCTCGTCATCAAGATTAAAGATCATAGCTCTCATTTGGTAAAAAAATAGATAATTTTTTTCTTTGATTATATATTTTGTTTGATTATAGTTTATTTAATTGTATATTAAATTTATTATACTAACATGCATAAACAAATGGTATTCTAATAGTTTATCTCGGATCGGGTGATGTGTGGAAGAAAGACCCAAAAATGGTTGGGATAAGGTAGGGTAGGGTCGAGCAGATTAAACTTTAAAGTGGGTTGGGTCGAGATTGTTCACACAAGACCCGTTGAGAGGCACTTGACCCAACCCAAGAAAACACAAAGAAAGGGGTTGGGTTGAAAAATAGAAAATAAGCTTATAAAAGAAAATTCAGGCCTGGCCATAAACCCGAAAGTACTTGACCCGACCTGAAATACACATAGTGAGGGGTTGGGTTGTAAATTTCAAAATAAGCTTCTAAATAAAAAGTCGTGCGGGCCATAAAAATAATTTCAAGTCGGGCTAGTCACTTGGAGAGTACGGTCTTGGAAATTGGGTTTGGATTGGCCAGGTTGTGAAAAAATGTTGGCGCGAGACAGGGCCACCCAGGACGAGCCCGATAATAAATATCTCAACATGCCCATCTCCAACGAGTGGTGAGGGTCACTCCGAAGGTGCGGAAAGCAATTGCGGGTCTTAGTGTAAATCGCGTTTTTTAGGAAATGTAGGAAAGAAAGTACTTAATTCAGTGGGGTGTATTTGGTGGTAAAGCTTTAAAATTAGAAGGCGCCGATGCCATTTTTGGACGTGAGAGAGAGAAAAGTAAGACGCAGGTTAGCGGCCTGTAGAGTAGGGGCAAATGGTCTAGAAAATGTTCGAATCGAAGCGGAAACACGATTTCTGAATTAAACTCTTTGTAGGCTCGACGAATGAATTGGGCCATTTCTTGAGTATTTGAATAAAAGAACCCTTCTTTTAAAAATTAATTTGAAGCTACTTAAGAAATTGACCATTCAAATAGAAAGTAGATATGATAAGTTATTAATAGATCAATTTTTAGTTTAAAACTCAATTTTTAATCATTTGATTTTACTTATCAATATCATAAGGCGTTCTTATCTTGTTAATTTTGAAAGATTCATAATGAATTTGATTATTAAAATCAAGTGATAAAAAAATAAATTTTCAGTTTAAATTTAGGACAGCAATCCTCTCACTAGCATTTTGTGTAACTCGACACGAGTTTTACTGTAATGTCCATTTTACCAATTCAAAGGATTCGACGAGCAAAATGGATAATACATGAAAATCTCTGTTAAGTTATACAAAATGTGAGTGGTAAGATCAGTGGCTTAAATTTAATTTATATGTAGTTGATCATATTTACTTTAATTTGACAAATAGAAATTTTAAAAATATCAAATGGTTGGCCTCGAGCTTATTATATATATTTTTTACACTGTGGCTCAAATTAACCTTAAAAAGGCCGTCTAGCTGTCAAACTCTCAAGACAATGGAGTTTTCAGGCTACTAAAGTACATAATAAGAACTAGAAGTCTCATTTTCGTCAACATTTTCAAATTTCAGTTCCCGGCAAAAAGGAGAAAGAAGAACCAAACCCTAGCCATGGAAGAGGAAGGAGACGAAATCGTCCCTTTCTCTCCAAATTCATCCCCCACAGGTAATTTCTCCACCTCGAAATCCCCACGTTTGGCTCCAGTTTCAACATCTTATTCTTTAATCCCCGTTTTGCATTGAAATTCAGCATTCGTGGGCTTCTATCAAGTGGTTTTTTTTGGGGGCCGATCTTAGATGCTTCTCAAAAGTTCTATGGTTATCGATCTGTTATGTTGTTCTGAAAGTTTCAGTTTTCTTTCTATGTCTTCTGTCTAGCAAATCTTTCATAGGAAAATACTTTCTTCGTATCAGACTTGTGATCTGGTTTGTTTTAAATTAGTTGCATTCTGTTTCTTCTTTTCCAATAATTACTTCATTGTGGCATATACTTTGATTGGTTTGTAATTTTGGGTTTTTCAGCTTAAATCTCAGCCAAACTCTTTCTAGCTGTTATCCTTCTTTTGGCTTATCCATGTCAAGCCATCTGTTTTGTTCTATAGTTGGACCAATCAAAATCCTGTAGCATGAATTTATTTAAATTTTCAACTTTTTCCTCATCACTCTTGGTAACTGTCAAGCTTTTCTTATATTCTTTCTAATGCTAATTTTCAATCAATTGACTAGAATTTTCTTCACTACAGTACTACCTTTCTCAACTGACCAATTTTGCAATGCATCGTTTGAAATGTTTCACTAAAAGTCAAAAGCCTTTGGCCAAACATTTTAATTGCTTATAAGTTTTATACTGATGATATTTAAGATTCATAAAATTTGTCTCTTGTGTTGGTATTTTAGTGGGAAGCATTTCTCCAGTCCGTGGCATGGAATCTGTAGTTGCCTCTGTCAGTGGTTATCACGGTACAGAGAAGTTCAAGCTCATCAAGCTCATCAATCAAAGTGGTGCTAGTTATGTCGGCACAATGACCAAATCAACAACACATCTGGTGAGTTGGCTTAGACTATAGTCGTCATCTCGAATACTTAAATCTGTATATTGTCATTGTTCATTAAAGGGCTCTTTTTGGTGTTTAGAGGAGTCCCTAAAATCTATTTTACTTTAACTTTATAGTAGAACTAGTTGTATGATGTTATCGGTGATGTTTAAAATTGTCTAGCCTTTGAGTTCGTAGGTATGTTGGCAATTTGAAGGAAGGAAATATAATCTGGCCAAGAGTGTTGGAACAATAGTAGTAAACCATCGTTGGTTTGAAGATTGCGTGAAAGAATGCAGGCGCATTCCAGAGGGTCCCTATCTCATGGAAAGGTTTGAATACTATTTTGTGTGCTTCATATTCCTTTGTTTCGCCATATTTTGTGAGAGAAGCAACTGGATATGTTAATTGCACGATCTTATTCTCGAAAAGAATAATATTATAGATGTGTCTTTTCTTCTTTTACTTCTAAGGCATTTTGATTATCTCATTCCAATTTTGAAATTTTCAATAGTTTATCAAGTTGCAATCAGTGTATCATGAATTTATTTTGTTTTACTTTTGCTGATTCAATTGCCTTGACATGATTGGCCTTCTTATATTAAGAAAATCAATATACAAAAGTCTTCTCCTCTTTTTAACTTCCAATTAGTTGTCTCAATAGGAATATTGCCTGATTTGCAAGTTGGACTAGAGCTTTCCTCATTTCTATAAACTTTATTTGATGGATCACCTTTGATCTGGGATTTTTATGGTTCATCATTATCATCATCACCATCATCATCCTAGACATTGTCCCATCATCCAGGATCTCTTTGGGTATCATGCCAAAATGCTGATTTACAATGGTTGAAACACCAAGTGGATTGATTATGATTACAAAGTTAAAAAAGTACAGTGGGAAGTAACTATTGGCACTACTTACTGAAACTAATCGCACTCCATGAAGAATAAAGCCACGATGACAGAAAATGAAAGGGACACTAACACAAGAAACATTTACAAGAGTGCAACCTCACATGAGGCAAACTTGTATTGGTAGAAACCGACAGTGACAAGAGTTTATTGCAGTCTGATTGATAACGATGTTTGAATTATTCTACCCATTTCAAATTCATCAGAAGAAAATACCACCTAGTAGGATGGGTTTTGACTTTTTAGTTCCAAAGCCCAATTCTTCCGTGCTATATTTTTAAGTTCATTTAAGAAGCTTCTTGTTCTTACTGTGACAATACTTAATCCAGTACAACTGAATGTGTTGCATGGGACTGCCACAGTGCATTTGAATTTCATTTTTGTCCTTTAGATTTTTATGTCCATACCCAAATGTAGATTTTCTTGTATCATATTCTAGAAAATGCTGAAACCGGTATTTGGTGTATTTATATTTTATGCTCTTGGTTCTTTGCAGTGGAAAGCAAGTGGGACCACTGTTATGGGAAGTACCTGTTCTTGCAGCTGTTCCTTCTAAGAAAGGGCATCTTTTGACCAGAAAAAATAAGAAAGTGTTCATCGACCTGTCCAATACATTCAATGGTTCTGATGGCTCAGAGATAGGTACAAGGAGTCTTGATGTTGGGTGCTCGTCTTGGTCTGGTTCTTGTTTACTACCAGAGGTAAACCTTCATACTTATTCAATTGAGAAAAGGGATTGATGAATGTTATGCAAGCCTTTTTTATGGGCTCATGCCACACCTAAAAGAAACATGCAGATTACTTTTGAGCAAAATGGCCTAATGGATGTTATTGATTGAAAGGGTGTCTAGTGTCTACTAATCCTTTCTTCCAAATTATAAGTCAGTCATGATGGCCACTTTAAAATCGTCCATGTTTCTTCAAATGTGTTGTAAACAGTGTTAAAGTGGATTTCTTTTCTATGCATTGGCGTTTGTAAAAAGGCTGTTTTTGCCATTTTCTTGAAGGATTTAGCTGGCTGTGCATTGCCTTGCTTATTGCATTGCTAGCTTACATTTTTTTTTATCCGTTTCCTTGAAAGATAATTTTCAGCTCAGGTTCTGAATTATGATTACTCAAATTCTGTTCTGTAAATAGCCTCCAGGATCTAGTTCCCATTCCTCTATGGTCTCTGCAAGAAATAAAAGAAATGTCCATGTTGCAGTTGGAAGTATAGCTTCACCTTCTGTTTGCAAAGGTCGCCGGCTTGTGAAAAAGAATGCACCTGATGACAACCAATATTCACCTGCACAGGATTATAATGATCAAGATAATTCCCCACCTGACCTTTGTAATCAGTTTAATAATGTTCACAATGTTTCACTACCCAACAGAACTAATTTAGGAAATGTACTCTGTATTCATGGAGAAAATCAAGAGCTGGTAGATAATGAAGAGGTAGAAGTAAATGATGTCCATGCTTCTAATGATTCAAATATACTGGGAAATGATGAGTCATTGCCTTCTGAAGAAACAGCACCAGAAAATAGGGGTTGTCGTGTTGAGGAGAATCAGAATGGAGAGGAGGAGGAAATTGATGAGATAGGAGAACAAGTTGGCTTATGTTCTTCAACAGAATTATCTTGTGTTATATGCTGGACAGATTTCAGTTCAACAAGGGGCGTTCTACCATGTGGACATCGTTTCTGTTACTCGTGCATCCAAGGCTGGGCCAATCATATGGTATTTTTTCTATTTCTTCTCTGTTTCATATTTCCCATGTAAATACTAAACTTGACCATGAGGTGCACACACTGTTATTCTGGAACCAATAAATAATTATGGCCATGCATACTAACTGAAGATGATTTTAGAATTTCACTTAGATTGTGTTTACTATATTGACTTGTATTATAATTTTTTTTTTTCCCTCCCTGAAATTTAAATTTATTATTGGTTTTTTAAGGATAAGAATATTGTCTGATTCTTTTAGGCAAAGGGCATTCTGTTGGTAAGAAGGGTTCTTCAATTAGGAATCAAGTTTTAAAAGGTAAACTAATGTTGAACCATTGAAGTGATTGGTTTGGACCAAACCAGTTTGACTGCTGGAGTAACCTGGTCCAGTTATGATGGCAGATCATGTTAAGCATGCCAAAAGGAGTTAGATCCGTTGGTTTCTAATGGTTGGACTACCTCTTAAACCTCATTTCAACAGTTCTGATTTTTGACCTGTTTCAAGGGTGAACTTGGATCCTGTGAACCATCATCTGGAGCACATTTCCTGCATGAATCATTCACCTCTGATCTAGTTGTGAAAACTGGGATTGATGCTCATATTTCTGAAAAATTTCAAATCTAGATCTTCAAATGCTACTTCCTTCTAAAGCTTTCTATCTTTGACAAATGGTCACCATGGTGCACTTTGCTTTGGATGTTTCATTGTTTGTGGATGCACATATGCCAAATAGTGTAAGTGCCCCGGTTCGTCCGAGTCACCCTTATTGTCAATTACGTGACTCAGTTGGACTTGCCTTGGATGTATGAGAAGATCTACAATGAAATTGAAGAATCTACACAGAATATATAATTGGCACATAGGTAAGTAAACCTTAGGAGACCTTAGGCTAAGTCAAAACCCTTAGAAGTCAATTGATTATAAACTGAAAAATAAGATAAGCCTCGTGCAGTCTGTCGAGGCCTTGCAGTCAGTCTTGCGCTGAGTTGTATTTTGGACAACTGTAACTCAGCTGAGCTTGTGTCTCGCTGACTGAGTCTCCTACAGATTTAGGAAGTTAAATCTGTATTCCTTTAATTGATAGTTTATTATGGTAATAAAATATATCCACATGTTGAAACTCAAACTGCCACCTCACATGTTTTGAATTAATAACCGTTGGGGAGCTGGCCTTGTGTGACAAGAATGGAAAGGCTCCTCCATGAGGTGTAAGATGATTTACAATCTTCAATCTCATCCTTGATTAATGACTGAGATAAATTGACTGTCAATCATGCACGGTGGCATCTTAGTTGGCTGGATATTTACTGTTTGAAAGACGGAATAACTTATGCATATCTGAGCTGTCTTTCCATGTTTACCGCCACGAGGCCTCATTAGAATCCTCGAGGCTGGCTACAAACAATGTAGATAGTTTTATAAATAACTGTAAGTTGAATGAAATGAGGACCGATTCACATAGAGAAGAATTTGGAAAAATATAACAGTGTGACCAGAGTAATTAGCCTCCTCCCTTTACATAACAGTGTGTGCTCCTTTCCATCATCTTCTTTCATAGATGTTTGGGTAATCAATACCCCAATGCTGATGAAGCTTAAGGTGTTCACATAGGACCTTAAAACCAGTCATACCCAAGTCATATACTGCTATGCCGATAATCACTTTCTATCTTTGACAAATGGTCACCATGGTGCATTATAGTCTATATTCTAGTCAGGGTCTTTTGTCATTGGTGTACTTTGCTTTGGATGTTTCATTGTTTGTGGATGCACATATGCCAAATAGAACCTCTGAAATGGATGGATCCTATGTTAGAAGAGTTCGTCTAAAGTAGGAAGGTTTGCTTATTGAATTGTGTAGATATATTGACTGTTTAAGCTTATTAACAAAATAACAGCTATTTTATTTAATGCATGCCTTATTACCTCCGCTACTATTACCACTACCAACAGCATTATTATCACTGTTGGTATTTTTGCAATTATGCCACTTGTCAACTTTAATGTTATTATACATGTTCGTGAAACAGTTACTGCCAAAGATTTCACATTATTATTATTATTATTATCATCATCATCACTGTTCTAGCGATCTTTTTATTTTTGGGCAACCATTCAACAACATATTCCTATTTTGTCAATGCCATTACCTGCTAAACTTCTGTATCACTTTTGGGGTTTCCTTATTTGTTTCATTAATCTCATTATTTCACTTCTGGGGTCAGCCATTTCATTATCACTTTGAGTCCAAGGAATTGATATTATTATTATAGTGATTGTTGTTGTTTCTATTTGCAATGAATTTCATTGAACAAAAGTGATAAATACTGAATCACATAATGACGCCTGCCCGATAAAAAGTGTGGTTAACATAATTTTACCAAAATGGCGTACGCAGCTACTTGCTTCGCTGGATTTGAATGTGCTTGTGGGCTTCGAAGGCCTCCTTTTAGTGAATCTTGTTTCTTTGTATGATTGTAAAACATTTTCGTTTGCTAATTTATCTGCTGTCAATTGTTGATTTTGTTGCAGTCTTTCCTCTTGGCCTTTAAATTCTCACTATTTTTTCTTATAGGCTTCAATGAGAAAGGTCTCAGCATGCCCTTTGTGCAAGGCCTCATTTTTGAGCATCAGGAAGGTGGAGGGTGCTGTACCTTCTGATCAAAAGATTTACTCGCAGACTCTTCCATACACTTCTTCAAGTGAGGACGTACTAGTTATCTCAGACAGAGAACCTAGTCATTTTGAAACCACCGAGGTAGAGACCTATCTTTACCGTTTTTGCATGCAAATGAAATTTCCAGCACTTGGGAGAAGTGGGTATAGCTTTTTTTTATGAGATTGAAAACCTTCATTCATATAGCAAATATTTTTTTAGTCCCAATGGCCATTAAAGGGAAAACCTATGTCAGTTGAACTTTTTTTAAAGGTCAATTTCAATCGAATCTGCTGTTAAGATTCATTGATGATTTCGCCAAATGCAGTAGGGTGGCTGACCCTGTGGATTCAATTGATGAGGTGGACCATATCTTTCCTAAATTAGCATTAGATATTTTTAGTATATAATTATATAGTCTTGTTGAAAAAGAATAGGTTTAGAATTAGAGTTTGACAGAATTCATTGAGCATATACAGTGGGGTGGTGTACTATACATATGTAATACCCATTAGAATGAAAGCAAGCTGCATACAACATGATTGCTCTCCTATATATCCTTTCCTTTCTTTGCTTTATGCATGAATGGTAATTGGTTTCTTTCCTTGAGATAACACTTGGTCGTGTCCCCATGCAGAGATTGTGTTAAGTGCATGGCTGTTCTCTCTCATCTCATTCACATGACTATGTGCATGTGCATGATTTCTTAGACATCAATCACTAGCACTCCAATATGGCTGCTTCTTTTGCATGCGGTGCATGAATGGATGATTTTATGGTTTTGATACCACAGATCTCATGCATGCCTAGTTGTGAGTTCTTTTTACGAATCTTGCTTGTGAGA
Source organism: Chimonanthus salicifolius (assembly GCA_013350335.1). Lineage (NCBI taxonomy): Eukaryota > Viridiplantae > Streptophyta > Magnoliopsida > Laurales > Calycanthaceae > Chimonanthus > Chimonanthus salicifolius. The sequence continues at coordinate 61,811,506 of CM023538.1, read as the reverse complement.
CATGAATTGTGACAAATGTTGTGAAAATCGAATTGCATCGTAAAATCATTTTATATCTTGAATTTCAAAAAAAAAAAAAAAGATCATAAAATTCGTAAGTGTTTTTTCTGGAAAATGTATAACCATATGAAATAATTTAAAAGATATCTAGAAAGTAATAATATGAGCAAAACTTTTGACATGGAGAAAATCCTACTTGCCCTGTGGTGGTCGTATTATGCTCATTAGGGCTGCAACTCGGGTCGGATTTTGGCCCAACCTGAGAAATCATGCTGGTCGGGTCGGGCTGAGAAGATAAAAACCCACATGAAATTCGGGTCGCGTCGGGTCGAGGATTTTATAAGTTAACCTGACCCGACCCGAGCAGAAACAACCCGACCCGACCCGGCTAAAATTAGTCTAAAATGGGTTCAAAATGCTGGTCGGGTCAAAATTCGGGTTGATTCGGGTCGGGTCAGGTTGTGAGATTCGGGTTGAGAATTCGGGTCATATTGGGTTGGGTTCCATATATATCAACTCGGGTCGGGTTGGGTTTTAAGGAACCCGACCCGCCTGACCCGAGTTGCAGCCCTAATGCTCATTAAGTCCACTCTCGATGGCCTTCCTGTCTATTACTTATCTCTTTTAAAATTCCTCCCAAAGTAGCTAGATTGCTGCAAAGATCCAAAGAAGTTCTTTCTTGGTCGTCTGTCTTAATGTTGTTGATTCCGATCATGCGTTTGTTCTCTGTTGCATTGGTGTTTTCACTCTCCACTCTCCACTCTCCACCAACACAATTTTATTCCACCATATTCAGGAATAGTCAAAGGAAGTAGGCGGATCCAAGTAGGAATAAATTCACTAAGAAATAGGGGCATATATTAAATGGTTTCTTATGGGATGATAATAGTGGGAAGAAGAAACTCCACTTGGTTTGTTGGGACAAGGTGAAGCTACCCACTAAAAATGGTGGTCTACAGTTGGGAAATATTGTTGTCAGAAATTGGTCTCTTTTGGTGAAGCTTTGGAGAAGAATGAGGGGCTTTATGGGGGAAGTTGATAAAAGAAAAATACAGGGAAAGTGATAGAGGTTGGTTGTCAGGATCATTGTGGGGTTTCTAAGATTTGGACATCTCCAAAATTGGTATGCCCGGTTGCTTTGTAGGTGATAAATGAAGAAAAGGTCAAAGCATGAGCTTGGGAATGATTTCTGAATTAATTTTTGGGAAGATTTATGGATGGAAATGAACCTTTCATGGTTCCCTTTTTGAGACTTTACGCTATTTCCAATAAAAAAGGCGCTTGAATCAAGGATTCTGTGGAGATGTTGCCGGGTAGAGTCCCTTTGTCTCTTACCTTCAGGAGGAATTTGTTGAACTTTTAGATCTCTAACGTCGTGGAGCTTCTTCTCATGATCAGTAATGCCACCTTTGAGGTTGGAGTTGAGACAGGAGAATCTGGACTAAGGAATCAAATGGGATATTTTCTTGCAGTTCTGTCTTCTCTTTTCTCCCGTAATCCATCTTCTTACATGTACAAAACTGTATGGTCTTCCCTTGCCCCCTTCAAACTGAAAATATTTTGTTGGTCAGCCTCACAATACAAAATACTTTGGACAACCGTAAATCTTGCTCCTTTGCACTAACCAGTGTTTGTTATTTTTGTTGCCTTACGGAGGAATCCATTGACCATATTTTCCTCATTGCTCTTTTGTCTATCCATTTGGACCTATTTTCTCTCCCTCTTTTCTCTTTGTTGGGTGCTTCCCTTTTCTTTCTGTTCCCTCCTGCATGATTGGGGTTTGGTTTCTTTCCAGAAGAAAGGTCAAGCCTTTGAAAAACTGGTTCTCTAGTTATTGTTTGGTTTGTTTGGATGGAGCCCAACAAAATGATCTTCAAACAACGTAAAACTATTCATTGGAGCTCAATTTCAATATTTCAACTTCTAAAAGTATGATACCAATATGTACTACAACTAACGTTGTAAAAAGCCAACAATGAACTAAAAATTCTCCCAAAAATAAATAAGGTCCCATACACCGATAGCTCAAGCTTCAAAGACCATCAAAACCAACAGGTTCATGCTTTCAAATTCCAAACAGCCCCATAACTCTATCATCACAGCCCCATAGCTCTATCATCCAAAGGAATCATAAGATTTCTAAACCAAAAACAAATTGTTCCTCTTGTTAGATATTGTATGAATCATACCATTCCTCAATGCCTTTATGGTTTGTGAATCTTCACCCACTAAGAGGTCTTGAGTTCAAATGGTATGTCAGACTTCTGTATAAAAAAAAAAAAAAATTGTATGAATTGTAAAATAGGAATCTGTGTTGTAAGGATTTAATGACAATGGTCTCAACCTACTTTCTGGGGATCCATGTTCTGTATAAAAAAATTAAAAAAATAGTATGAATTGTAAAATAGGAATCTGTGTTGTAAGGATTTAATGACAATGGTCTCAACCTACTTTCTGGGGAGCCGATGCATGGATCCAAATCTTCGTGGGAGATTCAACATCCACCACCTAAACATTACATGACTTGACCACTTACCAACTGTTCTATGGTTTCCTATGAGCTGATTCTGATGTTACAGTTGTCTCTCCATGTTTCAAATCTGAAAACCCAGCTGACATAATTTTCTGGTTTGTTTGAACTTGGTCAAGATTTGTGTTGATTTAAAAGGTTGAGCCTGTGACTTAACATTTGGATGCTTGATTTGAAACTTTGCTTGAATGTTTTTGTTTTGGATGCTCATCTGTTGCGTTCGACATCATGGATGACAAAGAGATTAAGATTATTAAAACAGAGTGCTTTGTTTCTGAATTTCCATTTCCAAATAAATACCGTAATCAGAAGTGTCATGATTTGAAGGTAAAGTAGCACCGTGGCCTTCAGTGGATATTTTTCTGTGCCTTTCTGATTGCAAAGTGGGATGATTTCCATAAAGTATCTTGAAAATGTGATTGACTGCTAGATGATGAAAAGACAAAGGAAAAGAAAGAAAATCTTTAGTATTTATCTTAAAACATGATTTTAATGTTTAGTCAAATTATGCTTGATTAAAAAATTCAGTTTTAATTTGGATGTGCTCAATTTCAAAACTAGATCCACAAGGATAGTTATTTATTTAAACATCTTATGACTAATCTTCTTTCTTTTTTGGTCTGTTCAGCATCCAGTGCGGGTTTGTCATGAATGCCATAGCCGTGAACCTGATGATCTTTTGTTAAGCTGTCATATCTGCAGGAACAAATGGGTACATTCATTCTGCTTAGACCCCCCACTGGTACCTTGGACATGCATTCACTGTAAGGATCACCGAATGTTGTATCAACGCTACCGTTAGGATAATGCAGCCTGAAGTACTTTAATGCAAATCCACTGGTCTATCTCCTTGTTGCTAAACATGACAATTCACTTTCTTTCCATGATAAATTCACAGGACTTTTTATTGCATTTGAATACATAATGCAATGCAAGATTTCCTCTGGGCTTTTGCCATGTGTAGGTCTCTGGATGGAACTTTATTCTGTGAACGTGATGGCAGAAACTTGTTTTTTGAAGACCAAGGTATCTAGGCGTCTCATTTGATTAATTCTTGTAGCATGTTTAAACTTCTAAATTCACATACCCCGGGTACAAAAAAATGGAGTGACCCATTTTTGTATTGAGAGGAACTTGATCTTAAGACTTCCCGCAAATAAAGATAGATCCTTGAAGCATGTTTATAAGTAATTATGCTTCACAGATTGATGGTTGATAAGCTAGGATGCCACTGGATACCTTAATATTTGATGTAAGATGAACTCTACAACCCAAGCAGTGCTTGAACCCAGTCCAATCTTGTCAATCTTAATATTTGGCCACGACTCAGGAATGACATTGTTAAAATGGCCTTCTAATCGATGGGAATGTTTCAGATAGCTCATGTTAAGTGTTCCAGTCAGTGGAGACCCTACAAAACTTTGGGTTAAAATTTAGTTAGTTAAAAGTATTTTTTCTTTTTAATATTTAGTTAGAACCCTTTATAATTTATTTAATGTATTTTCAATGTTGGATTAATTATGATAGGTCAAAATATTTATCCAATGATTAATTTTAATATTAAAAAAATCATTAGTTAACATGATTCAATAGGTCTTATTTTTTTACAGAATGATAGTTCTCATGTTATTCTCTCTATGTAAACAATTTAATTTTTGTCGGGTGAGCTCTACTATCTTAAGTGGTTCCATCAGAATATTTGGGGTCTCTGAGACGTACTTTTTAAATAAAAAAAGATCATCACCGGTACACTGGTGTGTGGTATTCATTGGCACATATAAGCATGGAATCCATTATATAAGGTGGTGATGTATTAGTTAGAAAGATATTTATTTGAGCATTAAGCTTATAGAAATCATCAGATAATCAAATTATGATTTTTGAAGTCATGAAATTTAAATATAAAAAAGTAATTTAAACTGATTAAGTTTAGAAAAATTAAAAAAATATAGTTTAATTGATTTGGATTACGTACTAAAAAAAGACATTTTAAGTAAAATTATCATCACACCATTTTATTATATGTATAAAATGTCATTCACACCAATGTATAGGTAATGTCTAAAGTCTGACTTGGTGAGAACTAGCTGGAATCAGCTTAAAATGATAGGACTCATCCGAGTCATAAAAGGTAAGACCGAGTCCGAGTCGACTTTGCAAACCTCTTTAGTAATTAATTAAGCAATCTCTGGCATTAAATGGGTGGTTGAAAGGAAAGCAGCAACCATCCAAATTCTATTTCATGAGGCAAAATCATACTACTATTGTTATTAAATCAATGAAAACTTTCACCATCCTTTGTTACAATGTGGCCCACTATATTTTTATACAATCCTATTAAAATCTTTACAGATAAACTCTTTACCTTTAAGACACACCAAAATTAGACCATAAGGGTTCGAATCCTCTTCCCTAAAATGAAGTCCACCAATTTAAATTTCAACCATCATGATTGGCATGCATGCGCATATACCCCTGTTAGTAATCATGTGTTGGCCTAAATCTTGACCAGCAGATACTGTTTATGAAAGAATGAGAAGAAAAAAAAGCATATATTTGAATGGGGGCATTAGGAATCCAACTAATGACACCTAAATACAGGTGTTCCTAGTGTATGCAATTGCCTGGCTTGATAGAAAAAAAAAAAAAAACAAAAAGAATATAAAAAGTTTCAAATTCATTCATTCATTCATTTTAGTCTAAGTGAGACCATTTAAAAGTGTTCACATCAAAGTACTTGAAGCTCGTCTTAATTACTACAGTGCCATTGAATATGGGTAATGAAATTTAAGTTTGGATAAACATGTATTTTTGCATGGAACTTACGTTGATTATGTCAAAAATCTCTATCCGACGTGGCATTATCAAATCAACTGCTAAAATAAATTCTTCATGCAGTTCTGTTCTGTGCAATACCAAGAAAAGAAAGTTTCTACAATCAATCTGTACCGTTCGTTTCCACTCTTTTCCCGTCAATTAAGAGAAAGGAGGAATCAAGGAAGAAGAACAAGACCTATCTATCCTTCACATCTCTAGAATTCTCTCATTCAACCTTTCATTTAGATTCAGATCCTTTTCACTTGCAGAGAGGAACTCAAGAGAAGATCCACTTTCATATCTCTCGACAGAGAGAGAGAGGAACACAACAAGAAGAAGAAACCCATTTTCACCTCTCTCAATGAAGAGTAACCCAAGAAGAGAAGATCCATTTTCACATCTCTCTTTGATTTAGATCTTTTATTCTTACAAAGAGGAAGACCCACCAATTTTTTTTTTTCATCCATTTGTGATAAAAAAAGCATCAGAAAGAGCCATGGTTCGTATAAGCAATGGTTTGGTAGGATTTCTGAACATCCTCTCATCATTGGTTGGGATTTTACTCATTGGGGCTTCTCTGTACTTCCGTTTGAGTGGCGAATCCCGATGTCAGAAATTCATCTACTTGCCAGTCTTGGTATTGGGTTGCTTTGTCTTGGTTGTATCCATCATGGGTTTTGTTGGATCATGCCAACGGATCACTTTCTTCTTGTGGATTTATCTCTTCGTGATGTTCTTGTTGATTGTTGGCCTCTTTGTATTTACAGTGTTTTTGTTGATTGTCACCAACAAAGGTGTTGGAGAAGTAATTTCAGGGAAGGGATACAAGGAACATAGGCTTGGTGATTATACTAATTGGTTGCAGTACCAAATAACCAATGAAAAATATTGGTTGGAAATCGAAAGTTGTTTGAAGGATGCGAAGATTTGCCAATTTGGGATAGGTGCGAATCAAAATTCGAAGGATTTATACAATACCCCAGTTAAGGTCTGTGATTTTCTCCCCTTTCTTTTGATTCATGTTAATTACTGTTTTTTTTTTAATTTATATATTTTTGAAATCTTTTAATTGATGGTATGTTCTTGCATGAATTAGATAATGTAGTACTTGTCTTCCTCTAATTATTTCTATAATATTTAATCATTAGCATGTTAAGTATTGGCAATTTGATGAAATGATCATATTTTTCCTTTTTCACCTCTTCTTATATTGATGGGTGGTATTTTTTCATTGAAACCATAGATGTCAATACCCTTTTCACATTGCCACTGACCATATTATAGAGTGTGGATCGCCTGTTTGTTCCAAGTTGTCTGTTTGATTTTTTGAGTATATGATGATGGGCTAGCTTTTTTTTTTTTTTTTTGAATTTAAGTATGGAAAATCGCGGGATACCTAGCGTAAAATTTCCACGGGTGAATCCACTACTCTTAGGGCATACTAAAATTAGACCATGAGAGATTATTCATTTAATCAGTTTTGCAATGACTTGTGAGATTGTAAAAATTCATCATGACCCAAGTTATCTTCACTCTTAAATTACGATCTGCTCTTAAAACTGAATGGAAATTGATAATCAGTTCTATATGCTAGACCCATTCAACATAAATAATTTTCTTTGAAGTAAAGTGACAAAAAGTTACACATCAGCTAATTTGTGAAATTAATAATTCTATATAACACTTGATTCACTTTTCTCTTAATAACTAGCTTTTCAGAGTGAGTTTTATTTCAAAAATGTTATGAAGTTATGGTTTTCTAACATAGTATCAAAGAAAATACCGCGTGTAGGTGTGAAGTGACAAAAAGTCCTACATAAGTTAATTTGTGAAACCATCCATATAACATTTGAGTCACTTTCCTTTCCATGATTAACTTTTGAGAGAATGAGTTCTAATTTTCTAATAGAATTTTGAAATTTGGAGGCTAATAAGTTAGAAATCAATAGTCAGATTAATGATTGATGAGCTTAATCATCAGGCATTGATAGCAGCAACCATGAACAAGCTTGATTAGTGCAACTCGACGGTCCATGCTATTATGATTATCACCACCATTTTGGTGACAAATTCTCTTGCTACACATTCATGATCTTATTTCAAATAATAATTTGAAATCAAATGCTGAAAATAACATACTGCGTCTGTCGCAAAATACTTGTTCTATTTCATTTTTTTTTATAATTCTTAGGGATCATTTTTGCGCGGAGCGTGCCAAAAGCCTATTAATATATTCTATGACTCAATACAAATCTGATAAAAAAGAGAGGTCCAGAAGATATCTCATTGTGTAGTTACTCTCAATAATGTTTTCCTAACTATGAAGCAATGCATGATTGAGACGACGAGCGTCGGAGGTGGAAATAATTACATAATGTCACATATGGATAAGTCAAAGTTTATAAAGAATGTCCTCTTCCTATCACGTTAGAAAGTGATCTGTAGCTCATCGAAAATGTTAAAACTTTGATTTAATATGAAAATAAAGAAATATGACAAGTAATTTGGGACAATTTTAAAATACATATAGGACAAATATTTTAGGATGGAGGGAATATTATATTTTGAATGACAAGAGTATACATTTCTAGGGTCTCTTCATATTAGAAGAAAGAGAAATGAGGGATTTTTGCCTCAAATAACTTGTTTGACAAATTCTTTCCGGAAGAAAAATGAAAAGATACCATCATCATGCCACATCATATACGTGATGAACTTTCTACATTTCTACTGAAAATTTTCTGCTAAAACAAAGATGGTAGAAAACCAAGAGGGGTTGGGGTGGTAGTTAGGAACTCGTCTCGTGAAATGAGAGTCTTGAGTTCAATTCTCATTTCATCTCAAAAAATCATTCCCCATAGACTTACCTGGCATAGTAAAGCTTGCACATTCTACATCATACGGTAGAAACCTGCGCAGTTTCTCCTAAAAACATTTTACCAATGCAAATGCAGCCCTAAACAAGTGCCTAATGTAATTATTTTTGCTTATTATTCACTTACACATGTATGCATTTCTTGTCTTTCTCAGGCGGGTTGTTGCCGGCCACCTGAATCATGCGGCTTCACATTTCATAATGCAACATATTGGACGAAACCAGAATCTGGGAAGACACGAGAAGACAGTGATTGTATGACATGGAGCAACAATCAGCAGAGTCTGTGTTACAGTTGTAAATCTTGCCAAGCAGGAGTGCTTGCTTCTTTGAGGAAGGATTGGAGAAAAATTGCCATTGCTAATCTTGCTGCTCTTGTTTTCTTGATCATGGTCTACTCCGCTGGTTGTTGTGCTTTCAGAAACAACAGATCTGGTAATAGCTACAGAAGATATAGGTGACAATAACAATGGCTACTCACCATTCTATTCTTCTGTCAACTCTTCTCACTTCGCTTCTTAGGCATTGCACTTGTTCCATTTATGTCCAACCATCGTATTTACTCCTAGAAGTGACTTGTATCTCATCTTTTTACTCAAATACTCATCCTTAATTTGAAGGAATTCTTATCAAATTGTCACGCGGATGTGTGTTGAGTCCCACACGAGTGTATCCTGGGAAAGACTTGGATTTATAAGTGGGGATAAGATCACCTACACTGGTTAATCATTTTGGGACAGGAAGCGGCCCTGCATTAGTCGTAGCCATCCTGTGGGCACTATCGCCTAGGCTGAGGATTCCCTTGACATGTAGGCCCTACACAAAGAGGTGTGGTTTCCCCTCAGAGATTGGGCAGGAGAGTATGTCACGTGGGGTGAAAAAGACTTAGGCTTATAAGTGGAGCACCATCCACAGTAGTTAACCATTTTGGGCCAGGAAGTGCCTATGGTAATGCAGTTGTTAATTTTCATCTATTATAATCTGACACTTCTAAATAGACAAGAATACTTATTTTTGTGTATATGTTTACATATGTATCTCTTTTAAAATTTTATAAAATTATCAGATTTATTATTGGATGGATTATGAAAAGTACTTGATTAGAAATTTTATAAACTTTATCACACTCCTCGTATTTAAAATACTCAAGGGTGGTTGAGGATGTCAATGGGAAAGCCAAGCCTGAACCCTGTTTATAAAAGGAAAGCTTGATCACAAGCCCGAGCCCAAGCCCAAGTTGGGCTTAGAACAAAACATGCTCAAGCTCCAATATACGTAAAACTTGACAGCCCGATCTGACAGAGAATAGAAAAAAGAAAATAGAGAAATCAGAAAGAAAAGAAGAAAAGGAAAAAATAGGGGGTAATTTTGAAAAAGGAAAACAAAGGAGGAAAAATGAGAGATTATGTTAAAAAAAGGAATGTTGTTTAAGCATGATTTAAACCTGAGGGCCCACAATGTACAATATACAATAAAACCTCTATAACGTATTACTCTCTAAAGTTATAACCTGTTTAAAATAATATTTACAGCCGGTCCTGACCTTGAGCGCATACAAAATATAATAAATCTCTCGAACTTAATACTCAATATATTCAGAATAAAAAATGTACTGTCCCAACCATTTTATAAAATAATATTCCATACATTCAGAATTAAAAATGACCTCGCAAACTGTAAAAGTTTGGCAATGTTTTTGTTTTTATACTGTCGATCTACTGCTGCTCTTTAAACCCCATTCTCTGCTGTCTTTCAAGAGAAACACTCTGGAAAACGACCTTAGGATGATTTGTTTCCAGATCTAGCCGAAGTGGTTGGGTTTTTCAGTGGTCTTGTGAGTTGTAGATGGAGATGTTCCAATGGCGGTGATGGACGGTAGTCTAATTAAATAACTTCTGTAATATAATATATGTACTGTGGTCCCAGCCATGTTACATTATAGAGGTTTTACTGTAGAGGGGTTTTTCTATATTATATACTTATCTTAAGTAATGTATTACTATATATTAATTAAAAATGTCAACCTATAATTTAAATAATTTCAATCCTAATCAATCAAATCTAAATTCAACTTAAAAATTCATTCAAATCCACCACTCCTCATCCACATCTCTAAATAATTTAAATTATACTTTTCCTTTATATATGGACAAGCTTTTGTCATGTCTAAAACACAATGCAAGAGGGTAAATTGAAGAAGGGCCAAAATCTGGAGACCCGCTTCACTCTTTTTTATGTTTTAGGACCCGAATCCAATATAAAATAATTAGGAGATATGTAGGCTAAATCTAAGTTTGGGCCCTATAATTACAATGTGAGCCCCAACTTGAGTTGACTTAGGGCCCAACCCTGCCCAGCTGACTTCCACCCTTAGCTGACCCATTCTATTTAGATAGATTGGGCTAACTTCTCAATATGGACCTGGGCCTAGTTTCCTCTTGTCTTAGCTGTGAGTCCATATATTAGTAAGTCGAAAAGGCCCGGGCTTAACTGTTAGCTGGACTCAGCCCATTTACAACCTTGCTGCAAGCCTCCAACATTAAAAGTTTGGGGATTATTCTTCTTTTTATTTTCCTTTTTTTTTTCCTTAATAGAAACTAAAAGGGCAATAATAAAATTGTCATCCACCGAAATAACTGGTTAAAAAGGACCTCTTAGAACCCCATTTTCTCAAAGTAAAAAGGGAAATGGAGCAACCAATTTACAATAAAATTAAGCCCATTTACTCATTTAGATAGATGGCTAAGGTCCCACTATTTCCATCAACTCACAGTTGCTGATGAGGTATCACACTGTTTAGATTTTAAACTTACTCAAGAAGCTGAATTTCACACATTTAATATTCGGGAAAAAGACAAATAAAATACAATTTTTTTATTGATAAATGACATGATTATGGATTAAATCATGACCTAAAAAGTAGTCATAAAAAATATAAACTAATCATAGTGGCCACTGAGGTTAGTTTTTTAAAGGGTGAACCTATTATTGACTCAAATTTAATTCGATTTTTTTTTAAAAAAAAAATTAATTCGAACTTTTAGTCCTTCAACCCTATTCAATCTTAGTATAAAAATGCTTAAGCCAATCCATTTATTTTTTGAATTGGGTCTTGTAAGTGGGTTAAATTCTAACCCGAGTTTCAACCCTAGTTGATTGCAAGTTATCTACCTAATGTTTCGAAAAAAAGAAGTTATCTACCAACGAAAGAGTGATGTGTATGTTAATATTTGAGTGTTTAATTAATTAAAAATTATTTTGATTTTTTTATGAATCATTGCTTTCAAAAATTAAAAAAACTTAAATACTAAAAATAATTTAAAATAATTAAAACTGAATAATTTAATTAATTAAGTCAATGTAATTTTTTGTAAACTATGTAAGTAGAAAATAGATCTATAATCATATTGATAAGTAAGCAGTTCTCCCATAATATTTGGTGTTAAAAATGTATTATGCTGATACATATTGACATTATGCCGTATCTACAGAACACACTGTATCAATTGAATTTGGCCGTTACAATTTCTCTCTCCTCTAAATTTATACTGAATTATACTAAGGCCGAATTTATGTAAGGATGCAACATATAGATGCGTTCTGGCCGATACGGTTTGACCTTCAGAATTCTGCAACGATTTGACCGATATGTATTGTATCGGCCGAATTGTTACCCAAGTCTTATGCACGAGATTTGCGGGTGATTTTGTGTATATGGGATTACTCTCACCTCTAATTAAAGATGAAGATGCCCATGTTATTAAAAATAAAAAATTATAAAAATGATTTTTTAAATATTATCTAAACTTTATTTATTTTGGTGAAAGAAATGAGGTGTCATCATCGTGAAACACGACTTTATCCTCGACGTGGATTTTTTTTTTTTAATGTTTGGTGGTGTGTTGAAGTGACTAACTGACAAACATATATTGAGATTTTAATGTGGTCATGTGAAGAACATGTTTGCAAAGTGCAAGTAAACCCTCTTAGTGGAAATAAAAATTAGTGATGTACTATTAATAATCCCTTCATTGATAAATATTGATTAGAAAAGGTATTAAATTGATCATAAAAATGTCAAATATTATTTTAGAGAAAAATTACAAATTATTTTAATCTCCTCTTTTGTCTCACATGTACACCATACAATATGTCTAATATAATTATATTTTTTTTAGATCAAGATATCCAAACGTCCTACTTGACTAATTTTTAGGGTTGACGAGAGTGAAAATTGACCATCAAACTGATACCTGAGGGTGTCTGACATAATTATATAAAGTTACTCAAAGGGCATCATTTGGCCCATTTCAGTGAGATAAATTCATTTTTTTTATCTAATTTGAACTAGACCCAAGTCAATTTTATAAAAAAAGTCAAGAAAAAAGAAAAATTGAAAATATAATCCTAAATACATTTTGACTGTTTCATTGAATAATATGGTAAACAAAAATAAATAATTTAGGCATATAACATAAGAAAGGTCCACTAAATTTAAAATTTTCATTTTTTTCATCCTTTCAAATTTTAAAGAGTTTAAATAATTTTTAATTTTTAAACTTTTTCATCTTGCAGTAGTCTAATTGCCATTTTTATAAAGCATTGAACCTAAGTTTATTAAAATTTTATATATGATTACATTTGAATTAAGATTAACTTATCAAAATTTGTCATTTAAAATTCTTTAATTATTTACTTTAATTTATTTTTTTTAGATAAACATGTGGAAACTAAGACACAGCTACTAAAATCTTCACGGATGAGCCCACTACCCTTAAGGTATATCAAAGTTATGCCATAGGGGCTCGATCTCACACCATCCCACGTCAAGAAGCGGTACATGTTCTTTAAAATTTATTATTTGAAAAGTTTTCACATACTCTATAGGGCGAATCTAGTGAAACAGACCTTCGGTCCAATAAGATAGAAGAAAAAATACATTTAAAATATCACATTTAAAAGGCCACCCAAAAACAAAAAACAGCCCTAGCCCCAATTACAAAAATTCTGAACTATTTTGAAAAAAAATGGATTATAGAGAAATAAATAATATAAATTAAAAGTAAAATTAAAAACTGATTAAACATAATACATAATTAGTAAGTAATTTTTATTCATCGATGTGGCATGTTTTGGACCATGTCCACCGACTGGACAGTAATGTCTGTTGACAAATCAATGTCGGTAAGGTTTATATTATCACGAAGAATATTAATGGTGATGTACTTTTTTTTGTCTATTACTGTAATAATTTTGATTATGCATTGAAGTTGAAA